>JAQQZS010000016.1:14512342-14535583 GCA_030068045.1 Platyallabes tihoni | reverse complement strand
CTTTGTTACACGTCATTCCCCTCTGCGTCTATGCCTCAACACCATGCCCACAGTCCCACACCTAGCAGAACGTGACATGAACACCTAAATGTGTTAAAAAAAAAAAAAAAAACCATTTTTGCTCATCCATCATTTCCCATTGGTAAGAGGGGAACAGATGGAGACTTTTTTTTTTTTTTTTTTTTTTACTTTTTTGGCAGCATGGTGGCTTAGTTGTTAGCACTGTCGCCTTGCACCTCCAGGGTCTGATTTCGATTCCTGCCTCGGGTCTGAGTGCATGTACTTTGCATGTTCTCCTCATGCTTAATGGGTTTCCTCCCACAGTCCAAAGACATGCACATTAGGCTAATTGGCGTTCCCAAATTGGCCTGTAGTATGCGAATGTGTGTGAGAGTTGAGGTCCTTTAACATGGAAATAAATACAATGGTCACCACTGGCTACCACAATCTTTAGTTAGACTACATAGGTACCTGGATGGATGGATGGATGGATGGAGATTAGTGTTTTAGCAGCTATCTGGTTAGCTATCAAACTTCCAGCTTAGCTTTTTATTTTAATTATCAAACGACAACCATGCATAAACATTCAATTAAAGTATTTTGGTAGGGCATTTAGCAAGTAGAAAATGTTTCCACTGTGTGTACTGTATGTTAATGAGTGTTTATTTATTAACAGTATGGAATTGCAGGTGGCATGGCCAGATGGGTGGCAGAAACACTGCCAATGGCATAAACAGAACAGTGACTTTTACTGGCCCCAGGCCATCTGGCCATTGCTTACTGTATGTCAGTCCTTGTTTACTAGACGTGTGATTTCCTACTAATGAAACATAACAGATTACCATGCTCATCACCACCTGACACTGTGACGATATCAGATGTCACTGAGCATTTTATTCCAATTTGGCACATACATCATTATTTTTATGACCTCTTCTCTAAGCACTTTTAATCTGGTTAGCAGTGGATGACAAATCATTTGAATTTATTATCATATTATAAAAAACTCAATTATAATCTAAATCGCCTAAAATCATCACAGTTCTAAGAAATATAAACAATATTAAGACATGCCAGGAAAATCTCTTCACATGTATGAGGAGCTTGATTATTATGAGTATTATTATGAGTATTAGGGTTTGATCTTGTAACATACATGTTTTTGAAATAACAAGTAATAGTTAGGTGCAAGCAACTCAAGTAACAACATAAGTACCCTTTTAAAATTGTGTTCACAGGGAGTGATCTTCAGGACAAACTTCCATGAGTAAAGGACCAGAACCTATGTTATAGTAATATATTTTTTTCTAAACTCTACTTGGTGCTATAATTCATAAATTAGTAAAACTGTTCATAGATTTTTTTTTTTTTTTTTTACATAAAATGATGAAATGACCTGGAATATTGGCTTTTTTTCTCCTTCTTCTACAAGACATTCAATCCATAACATGCAAAATTTGCCAAATAAGAAGTTACACCATTGCACTGCTTTTATATTCTGACACCAAACTTGTCAACATGCAACATGACCTGTTGGTAACAATCCAGTTTTGAAGTAATTTTCAACATTTTCTGTTACTGAAAACTAGAAATGGGACATTATTTTAGCAAATGATTAAAACATTGCAATCAAATTTTGTAAATTTACTTGGAACCAGCACCTCCTTCGGGGTTCTTTTGTCACTAAGCAGAGGGGGCAGATTTATTGTAATAATAATAATAATAATAATAATAATAAAACCGGTTATTGATGAAACACTTGTTATTATTGTATAAGTACACTTAAAATTCCTAGTGCATAAAATAAACCCTATCACCCTATATGGCCTTCCACAATAATTAAAAATTTAAAATTTTCTGTAATAGGATACTTTAAAAGGTCATGTAAACATGGTGCTGTTTCAGTAAGATACAGAAAACGCCTGAGGCAGAGACTTAAACAACAAGGCAGCCTCTTAAAAACAGAGAGCGCGGCAGTGTTAAGAATCCACACAAGCATCCACTGAATGTGTTTATAAATTACTCTTTCTGGCAAAGACTTTTTGAGGGAGGAGTGTCCCAGTGACAACAGTCTAGCACCAACACAGATACACAAAGACTCACAGCAAAAAGACCCTCAGTCACAGAGGACAAACAAGGTATTCTTCTCTCTGAAAGCATCCATCATCACCAAGCTCTCCATTTACCTCAGCCACCCCGCTGGTAGTGCCAAGTCTAGCCATTCAGCCGCCAGTTAGCCAGTCTCAGGATCATCTACGGCCACCCGTGCCACATGTACTGTTCAGGCTGATTTCAGACCAGTAAACAATAAGCAGTTTCAATGTTTTTCCTTGGGCTTTCTGCTTTTCCCATTCTACTCGCAAATTATTGGCACACATTTTATCGTTTCCTCCTGCAAGCAATCCACCCATTTCTCTAGGCTTGGGACTGGAAATGAGGATGCCCTGCATCTATGTGGCTGGGTATTACATATGGGCAAAGGGATTAGGGCCTTGTCTGAGGACACAACAGTGGCAACATAGTGGTGGTGGATCTCAGTGCCCTTGTATCTCAGTGGTTGGATATTATATCCTGTATGGGCATGGGTTTAAGGGCCTTGTCCCAGACCCCAACGGTGCCAATCTGGTACCTCTCACCCTCTTCCAACCCAGAACCTCAACCACAGAAGCCACCACAGCCCCAAGCAATTTCTAATTTAAAGCTTTAATTAAAAACCCTCTACACATAAGTTCTGTGTCAAAATATTTTTTCTTCTTTCTGCTACTCCTGTGAGAAGTTGCCATAGCGGATCACTGTGTCTAATGCCAAATACCCTTCCTAAGGCAATCCTCTTCAATTTATCAGTGCTTGGTATGGGTGCTGGGGTACAAAAGTCCTGCATTCCCCAGGGAATGGCTCCCTTCCTGAGAAATAAACCAAGGTCATTGACAGTGGTGAAAATGTCAAATGTTAGCCACTAGTTGAAACCTGTAATGATAAATTACTGTATTGTAATTTCTCACACTCCTTCCAAGAGTGTGTTAAATTCATCAATGAAGAAATGCAATAAGGAAGCAATTGGTCTGCAAACAGAATGATATTGTTTTCTTTCTTTTGAAAATTAAGTGAAATAATTTTTTTCGCAGTTAGGAAGCTGGGGTGAGAGCGCAGGGTCGGCGAGGATACAGCATCCCTGCAGTGGAAAGGGTTGCTCAAGGGCTCAACAGTGGCAACATAGCAGTGCTGGGGCTTGAACCCCGAACCTTCCAATCAGTAACCCACAAAACCACAGCCAATCGAGCCACTGCCCTTTTTGAAGATGTTATCTAACATTTAAAGGTATTATCCAAGAAAATTGTCCTTTCCAAAGTTTACCAAAGTAGTTTACTTCTGATATTTTACTGACAGTCTTTAATACAACTTCAATAAATTTCATTTACCATAATATTACAATTTACTTGCTTAGTTAGAAAAATATTGCTAGCTGTTACATATTCATTAAGTATAGTATAAATAGTTATGTCATTATATCCAAAAACAAATTTCAATTGATTAGATAAAATGTGTTTGTTTTTATATATATATATATATATATATGTGTGTGTGTGTGTGTGTTTGTGTGTGTGTGTGTGTATATACTGTAAAGAGATGTGCTTCTGCTCAGTTCTCAGGTGAAATTTCTGTAGGAAAAAAATCTCCCACTAACTGATTAATAATCAGGTTTAGTATGTTTAGTAAGTGTATTAGTGCCTGACTATGGGCTTCTAGGAATATAATCTTTAATCCATATATAGTAGTGCACCCATATTTTAGACATGGGCTATAAGTGAATGACTCCTACACCTTATTGCCAAAAGTGTGTGGACACCTGGCCAGGACCTCATATATTGTATGTATGGGCCTTCCCCAAACTTTTGCCACAATCTTGGAGGGGCATTATTATCTAGAATGTCTTGCTGTATGTAGTTAAGAGGCCTAAAATGGTCCAGTATGACAACATCCCTATGTTAAAGAGGCTGATGAAGAAATTGTCATGGTTGGTTTAAAAGCTCTTTATTTTCTGCCCAAAATCATTAACCACACTCAACCCCTATAGGATAAATGGAACAGTGACTGCACCACAGGCCACCTAAGCCAACATCAGTGTCTGACCTCAATATTGCTCTAAATCACATAATGGTTACATTAGTGTAGAATATAAAGTCTCAGGATTCTCAAGTTCTGTGTGTGTGTCGTCTAAGTTTTCTGTTTTACCTAAAAAAAAATGTGCCAGTAGATGTACTGGCTATGCTAGAATGCTCATTTATGATGGACCATCTTTCCAGGGTGTATTCTCATCTGCTGAGATTGCTGGGAAAGACTACAGATCCACTGCGTCCCCTTTCAAGGTAAAGCAGTTGCTGAGAATGAGTGTCTCTAACACTTAATACTAAAAGGTTGATTCAATACTAGATGCAAATGGTCTCCATGGTCATGCCCCTCTCGCTGTTAACCACAGTATGGGAAAGGCCTTCACGGCGTGACAAAATAATATTGGAATCTCGGATAGCGAATTTTTAAAAGTGCTTACACTATCTATGTGTATGGAGTTTGCATGTTCTCCCCATGCTCGGTATGCTTGGTGGGTTTCCTCCGGGTACTTCGGTTTCCTCCAACAGTCCAAAGGCATGCAAATTAGGCTAATTGCCGTGAATGAGTGCGTGTATCTCTGCATGTGTGTGTGCCCTGCGATAGATTGGCACCCCGTCCAGGGTGTACCCAGTCTCATGCCTTAAGTCTCCTGGGATATACTCCAGGCTCCCCACAACAATGAGTGAGTGAGTGAGTGCTTTCACTATATAATAGTTAGGCACTTTAAAGCCTGTGGTCTAATCTCAAAGTAGAACCTTGAAAATGTTTAATGATTCACAGTTTTCACTTGACTCATAATTCCTGGCCATACCTGCACTGCACTGACAGAATAGGTAGTCCCAAGTTCTTGGATTCCTTCTTCCCAGCAGCAGTTGAAAGCTTTGCTGCAAATTACTGTGTGACAGAAATGAGTCAGCAGGAAGGAACTGATCGATGTGCCCTTGGGCAAAACACGATGCCCATGTGTGGATTTGTCTTTCTGTAGTAACCACAAAATTACAAGCTTGACTTCAGGGATTGTTTTATCTCAGCATTTCCCCCTCAAGGTAAGCAGAGAGAGAGAGAACAATTGCCCAGCTTTTACAGAGTAGGCCAAAACAACATTGCTTCAAGTCTTAATTAAAAACAGTGCTCTTAGACTTTTGGGTCCCTTATATACAATGAATTAATACAGCCTAATTCACAACAAGCACAATCTGTAAGAAATAGGGATATATATTTTCATTCATTTGCTATTTGGAGCAGCATTTATTACAACTGTGGTCCTGATGCTGTCTTTAATGAAGAGCAGGAGGACATTATGTGTATAGTACATTACAGCACACAAGCACTTCATCATACATGGTTTAGCTTCAACTTTCTCCTGACAGCACTGCTTATTTTTCTATGCGACAATAAAGTAGAGGTTTGCCATTCTCATTTGCATCCAATTAGAATAATATCATTCCTAAATGTAGCAAAAATAAGCAAGTGACACTCCGTCATGACTGTGAGAAATATGAAAATCAAGATCATGAGAGTGTATAAATTTAGCGAAAGCCCATCGGGTTGTTCTAATGACAGACAGCGGTGTCTAGGACTGATATTGCACTGCTGGGTTTGGCATACTCTCTATGAGTTGTTCCTCTCAGTATCAGAGCACCATCATTCAAGTTTGCACAACTGGCTCTCCTGTCTGCGGTTATATGACTCAAAATAGTCAACTGTATCATTCAGTAGATTTATGATGAGTTCGGTGATAATGTGGTGTGATTCAACCATCAGACTCTACTTTAGAGATAACTATGGCTAGCTCAACCCTCTCATCTGGTAGCGCTTCAAAGACAACGTCTGGTTAAGTAGGTGCTTCACAGGTGATATTATGTGGCCAGTCCTGGCTGTGAGGCTCCCCAAGGCAGTGTGTGATTTAGTGTTTTTGTTCTGTTCCTGCCCCCGACTGAGTTACCTGAGTTATGTAGTCAGCGGGTATCCCTATAGTCCCAGCTTACCTGATACAGGTGATCTAGGAACGAGAACAGATTTGAATTTGGAGTAAAAACAGAACTCTGAACCTGTATCAGAGTAAAGACTCTCAGGCTGTCGGATTGAGACAAATTAGGAACATCTGTTTCAGAAACTGAATTGTTCATTTATAATAGCGCTGCACTGATGGAATGAAGAAAAATCTCTGTCTAGACATCTCACAGACAACTCAGAAATCCACACGCACCAGATGAGAAGAGAAGAAAGAACAGAATTAAGTGTTCCATAAAAAAACAAAGTAACACAAATAGTCCTTGTCCTTTTATCTTTCTTTTTCATAAAACCAAAAGAAAGGGAGCTTACCTTTGTGAAAGTCTTTCTCTGCTTTTGTTTTCCTCAAGATGTAGTTTCTTGTCGGTCTCCTTCTCTTCCTGTATGAGAATGTGGTGTGGCTCGACTAAAGGAGGTGGGAGTGAGAGAGAGAGAGAGAGAGAGAGAGAGAGAGAATATGAAAGAAAATGAAAAAGTGGTTGAGCGAGCAGAAGAATCGAAAGCAGAGGAGGAGAAACACGAAACCACCAATGACCCTCAAACAATCAATCCCCCCTCTCCTTCTTTCTTTCCCGCTATTTTTCCTCTTCCAGTCTACAGATTCCTTGCAGGCTCCAAGAGTACGGACAGACAGATGTGTTTCAGTCTAGATTTTGTGGAAAACAAGGAAATTCGATGAATGGGAAACACATAGCTGTAAAAAAAAAATAATAATAATGGGGTAAAAATATGACCCGTGAAACGAGTTTCCTTTTTTAAAATGCACAGGAAATTGCAAGCAGGATTGCAGTGCTTTTTTTAAAATTATTATTCTGACCTCAAGTTCTTTCTAAGTAAGCAGAGAGAAACTACCCAACGCTGAAAGCTGACTAATAGATATAGAGAGAGATGGGGAAGAGAGATGGACCAGGAGTGAGAGGGAGCAAAAGGGACAGAGAGAGTAAGAAAGACTAATACAGGTGGATGGAAGCAAGTGTTACTTAAGTTTATGGGAAAGTTATGTGATATTCGTGGCACAATAGATAAGAGTTAAAGCATGGTTACGTGTAATTTTTTTCTCTGCATGCTGAGACATGAATTTGCAATCACAAACAAATTCTACGAAAAACACACCCAGCTTGTTTTCTATGCAAGTGATAGATTCGAAAATTAGGCTGGAATTCATTTACAGAATCATCCTGGTCTTCTGAATATGCCAGTGGATAAAGAAACCTCATGGGGATGTTTTATATTGAAAGTAAATTACACACACACATTTAAGAGTATATATATATATATATATATATATATATATATATATGCAATAGAAGCCAATAGTTGCCAGTATTGATTTTATGGAGCATGCATGTTTGTGTGTGTGATTACTAGTGAACACTGAAAAAACACCTGAGGGCAGGCTTCTGCATTTGTTTAGCGTCTAGGCTTGCAGGGGACAAAGGTTAAGCATTGTCAGGCCGCCTTGTACCAACTTTGTGCCAGTGCAGGAAGCAGGACACACACTCATTGCAGCCATACAGATGTGCAGATCTATTTCATACCACATCGGCTCATAGCAAAAAAAAACTAAAAAAAGTGGTCAGAGGATGTTTTATTCAATGTTTCTATTAATTTATGCAACGATCTTGTATGAAAACTGTGAAAATGTTTTGAGTTTGTGGCAGGGGAAGCATTTCCTAGGACTTTATTCATATGATATCAATATAAAACTGCTACTACACGTTCCTGCATTCTAGTTCATATGAATTTCACACAAATGTATAGTATACTGTATGTGTTTGAGGAACTGGTACTCATTTAATGCTGCTACAATATAAATTAAGCTGCACAGCTGTCATGGTCTTAAATAATTCATTATGGTTTAAACATTTAATGTGAAATATGTAGTGCGTTTTTTTTTTCTTTATCCGTGCAAGGTATTTGCATATCCGTCTCTTTCTCTGTCTCTCATCCTCTCTCTGCTACCTGATTCTGCTAGGCGAGCAGACCACCATAAATGTGAACACAAAGGCATCTTTCTTCAGCCAGCAGGCGGTTGGGTCTCCTCTGCTCCACAGTGTTGATATAATGCTACAGCTCAAGAGATACACACCTCAGGGAAAAGGAGAGGGACAGACACACAGACAGACATGCTGAGGGACAAAAAAACAGTGCTGGCACATAACCGGTTAAGAAAAAAAAGTTGAAATTAAAATTTGCAGTAATAAAACAAACCATCCTAAACTAGCACTAACTACTATAACCCAGATTAGTTCAGCATGCAAATATAAACTATTTAAAGTTGTAAGAGACAGAGGGAGAAGGACAGGCAGCATGAGAGAGAAGGAGACCTGGGAGTGATGGAGGCAGAGTGAGAAGTCGATAGACAGAATTTGCAAAAGGCAGAGAATAAGAGAGTGGGGTGGAAAGTGCTAGTGGGGGGGAAAGCAAGACAAACAGGGAATTTGTGTGTATAAGATAGAAAGAGAAAGATAGACAAAGAGTAAGAGAGACAAACAGAGAGAGATGGGAGAGAGAGTAAGAAAGAAATACAGGAAGGAGAGCCATTCAGAGACAGATCGAGATAAAGATAGACAGTTTTTTCTAAGAGACAGAGACATACAGGAAGACGAAACAGGCAGAGAGAGAGAGAATAAGAAACAGAGATGGACAGAGTGAGAGGAAGAAAAAGAGACGGATATGGTGCGAGAGAGACAGACAGAAAGAATGTCATACAGAGACATAGGAAGAAAGAGTGACAGACGCTGAGAGATAGAGACAGAAGAAGAAAGAGAAACAGTATTTGTGAGGGACAGACAGAGACAGAGAGAGCAAGTGATACACAGACAGTGTTAAAAAGATTTTTTTTGGAGAAAGACAGGGAGGGAATGAGTAAACAAATGTTGAGAGAGACAACACGTGAGAGACAGAGAGAGAAAAAGATAGACAGTGAGAGAGAAAGACAAGAGGAGACATGGTATTTATTAGAGAAAGAAAAAGATGGCAAGAAAGAGCTAGACAGACAGAGACATAGGAGGGTATAGAAAAAGTAAGAAAGAGACAGACAGCGATTGCGAGAGACAGAGTGCGATTGTGCGTGAGACAGTGTCCTGCCACCTCGTGTCAACCCAAACTGTTCCACAGAGATTTTGACAAGTAAACTGATCTGCGAAACACTTCGCTGATTATTAACCAGAACATGTCCAGAGACACAAGAACTCACGGCACTACGCTTGAACACGAGCAGCGTGGAAACACAAATCATTTCCTAGCAGCTTAAGCAAACACAGCCCCTGTCATTTCAACACACCATGCTGTGGTCCAGAGAGCCATCGAGGGCTAATAATTGTCCTGTAGCTATGTGAAACATTGAAAAGCTATGTCTCATTATTCTTAAGAGCCCTGACATGGCAACGAGTGGCAGTCTTAAAGGATTTGAACTGCCCCATATGCTGCGTCGAGCTTAAGGAGGAGAAGTCGAATTCCTTTCTCGTTATTTAAATAACAACCCAAGGCAGTAGTGATAGCCTGGACGCTAACAGTGTCACGCAGGAGATGGAGGGGATTTAGAGTAAAGCAGTGGGTGCATGTCTGGGAGGCCACTGAACCTGAGCAAAGGATTACTCTAAACTCGCTGATTAGACAAAGCCACATTATCTGCTTGACTACAGATTTACCTCCATTTCAGGTATGTCTTAATGCGCAGCAGAATGTATTCTGGAAAAAAAAACTAAAGAACGGAAAAGAAATAGCTACATACACTTTGCAAATTTTACAAGTTTTCAGTCTGTTATAAACCATGACATCTTAAAATAATAACGGTAATAATAAAGCTTCTTTGTGAAATACCGCATGCTAAACATCTAAATTAGCTTTCATGGATTATGGAAGTTAGGCTTGGAAAGAAGGAACTCGACTGGAATTCAGTTCAAAGATGTAACTGCAGCCACATGTTCTCCTTGTATGGTCTCATGTACCAGACAGAGTGGGTCAAAAGGTTTTGCTTTTTTTATTATTATTAAGTGTTTTTTTATCCTGTACCCCCATTATTAAAATTAAAAACATGCAGTAATCACAAATTTATATAACTTATAGCCACAAAAAGAAGTGTCTGAAAGCAAAAACTACCTTTATTTCTCTTTATAATCCACTGCTACACTAATGCACTTTTCCCAGTGTTTCACTAGCACTTAGATACCATCAAAGTGAAAACTTTTCTCAGTATGCCGGAGCCATAATCAGACTGCATGCTTCACACCTGAAACGCTGGCCTCCCAGGAACTCCTTTACTGCCTCAGACATGTGGAAATGGCTTGGAGTGAGGTTAAGACTGTACAGCATATGGATATGGCAATAACTCCCAGACGAGCTCCTGTCATGTGCAAGTAGTGTTGGTGAATGATTGTGTATAAAGTTCCAACTGAGAGATCCGTCTTTTCTGCAAGTTTGCACTATTTAAATTTTTTACTGTAGCTACGAGCACTATCTCAGCACTGTATCTTCTGTAAATGTCAGTTTACACCTTCATTCATGCGAAATGTCATCACAAGTTCTGGTTTGACTTGAACACTCTTTGCATTTACATCATATTAGACTAGTTTAATTTGCTTTCTTTACATTTATACATATTCTAATATTGAAAAATATTCCCTTGTTTTAAATAATATAAGTCTTTTGACTAAGATTGGATACTGCCTTATACACATAGGCATGTCAGAGTAGGTTCATGTACTGTAGATTTGATGACCTTTGTGGTTTAAACTCAAAGTAGTGCGGTTTTGTGGTGTGATTTTAATTATCATATGAGTGTAAACAAAAAATTTTATTTATTTCTCTTATACTACATCATTTTGCGATTAACAGGAAAAAAAGCTATTTCTTTGGCCTGCATTTTGTATTCTGTTGTTTGATTGTTGAAAAACTCTGTCTCTTTCGAAAGATTTAGAGATAGGGATACAGATTCTGTTCAGATATGTTTCAGGTGCTGTACGCTGGGTTTTCTGTCTCAATAATGCAGACACAATCAAACCGGCAAAAGTTTTCCTTGTTCACAATGTAAAAATTCTTGCTCTTCTATAGCTTTATATGATGTTCTTACTGTAACAAATTATAACACTGCTGTTATTGGCTCATGTATACATTTTTTCCTGCCACATGATATACAGTACTTGTGGTTAAAACACATGCAGTACATCGAAAGGCAGTATTTTATATCTGTCAGCTTGTGTAAAGTTGGATCTCCTATACAAACATGGAGATACAGTACCAGTCTGCAGTCAACTGTACAGGAGTACTCACTTCCTATACTACCACTGGAACTTAAGTAAACGCGAGGCAAATTAAATCTGCTATAGGATGAAGGAAAAAGGTGAAGTTTGCTTCATTTATCTGAGCCTGTACTGTAAGTTCCAACAGTAACACAGAGTCGATCTGAGTGTCAAGGCCAACGTTTGTTCTCCCCCTCATGAGCATCATGAAGGGAGGTGTAACATGAAATACTGAGATACATGGATTATTACAGATGAATCATGCACATCAAGGACACAGGATAACAAGAAGAAAATTTGGTTTTGTTTCTTTTTAATCTAACAGTAAAATATCCGTAGGCTGGAAAACTAAGCATAAGCAAATAATGTAAAATACCACATTTTAGACAGAAAAAAATATTGCATGCGTGGAAAAAAAAAAGCAGGTGCAACCTTAGAAGGACTGTGGGTGAGTCTGTAGCATGGTCAGTAAATATAAGCAGGTCATTTCCTTATAGAACTGCACAAATTGTACCTGAGACTATATTTTAAGCAAAAAGTCGTCACTCCAATTATTCACTTTTTTTATTTTGAAGACATAATAGCTCTACAACAGTTAATCGTGCAAGACTTTTACACAGTACAGTTTACATTACATTACATTACATTACATTATATTACATTATACAGAAAATGAATGAATGAATGAATATTATATTATATTATATTATATTATATTATATTATATTATATTATATTATGCATTCATTCATCTTCTATACTGCTTTATCCTGTATACTGGGTTGCAGGTGGCCTGTAGCCTATTCCGGGAAACTTTGGGCCCTGGACAGGGTGCCAATACATCACAAGGCACACTCACCCACTCATCATCTATACGTCTTAATCCTGTATTCAGGGTTGTGCGGAGCCTGGAGCCTATCCCAGGGCATGGTACAGGGTACATCCTGGACAGGATACACACACACGCACACACAATTTGGGAATGCCATTTAACCTAATCTGCATGTCTGTGAACTGTGGTAGGAAAGTGGAGTACCTGGAGGAAACCATTCAACACAGGGAGAACATGCAGAACAGAAAAGGTGAAAATCAAACACTCCAACTATATAAGGTGTGAGACCACATGATGCCACCCTATATTATATTATGATGTTGTTGTTGTTGGTCTTTCGGCTGCAAGGGGTCGCCACAGCGGAATATCCAGTCTGCACAACAACTTGTATTATATTATATTATATTATATTATATTATATTATATTATATTATATTATATTATATTATATTTATGAACCTATATCACATTTTATAGAACTATAACATATTTACAGTACATCTATAGTCTACTCTTATTTACTTACCCCCTTATCTTATCTGCAGGGCTCAAAGATGCATGACTGGTGGTACAATAGCAGTAAATACATAGCAAGCCACGTGGAATTGGCATGTGATAAAACAGTAGTACTACAGATACCACAATATTAAACTATAAGCTTCTTCATTTCTATTTACTTAACAATAACACATATTAACACAGCTAGTTCTTGTTTTTCCCTCCATTCTGTCCAGACTTAATCTCCTGCCAGATTTCCCCTATGAGCTACCAACAGGATAGGGTGAAGACTGACACATGCTTCCTTCAAGACATGAAGCTAGTTAGCCATGATGCACCACAGAGTGGCGAAACACAGGGAGGAAGAAAAGCGCCATTCGCCATCTAACAAAAGCATGACCTCACAGATGCCCTAATAGCCTGGTAAACAATATGCCATCCCACCCTCTCAGACAGCAGGGTCAATTTTGCTCCCTCAGGTCGTAGTCATAGAGGGCATTTGCACTGTCAGGCTTGAGTCTGACCCACATTCAGCATGTTTATGTCATGTTTATTAGCAGCAGCATCATTACCATGTCAGTCATTCTTCAGAACTGGGACAAAACGTGTTTTTAGTTTGGAAAAACAACACTTTATTACTTCTAAAAACTTTAAATATATTGTTGAACAGTGAGGTATTGTTGAACAACCTCCTGTTGTTACAACCTGTAACATTTTTGTACAAATGACCACCATTTCAGTGCATTACAGGATTTTTGTCAACACCGTCAGACATTATTATTATTTTAATTTTTTTTTATTAAATTTTTTTTATTATTATTAAATTATATTTATGGCTTCCTCTAAGTTATTATGAAAGATCCATTCTTGCTTTTTAACTAAAAACAGTATAGTAATCCTATTAATAACATCTTCCTCAATGTGAAGAAATTTAATATTACATTAGAAATACATTATTGTTGGAACAATTTACAAAAAGAATACATATCAAAAATCCCTACTTGACGGTGTTGACACACATCTGACATCTATATATAAAAACAGAAGTTCTGTTTGTTTGCTTGGAAAGTGTTTACACAGGTAGTAACCTACTGTACAATTAGTAGCTTTCGTGTCATACTATTGGCGTGTCACAGGCATACATCACCGACTGTATGGTAGCCAGCGTCATCAACTTTTACATCACACTGTGTTCGTGTCACATGCATTCCTCACTGATTGTAACAGCAGGCAGCCTAGCTGCAATGAGAACAGGTATTTCAGCCCAAGCTCAGGACTACTGAAACCCAGGATTAGACCGGAGAGCATCTACAGCGACAGCGTATATGACAGACAGACGCAAGGGCTGCCGAAATATTGAAGTAGCGTGAGGAGTGGCAGCGAGTTGATTGCACACTCCATTTGCAGGTAATGGTAGCATGTAGGTGTTAGAACCTGCACACAGTGGTCAGGATCTGCATGCGAGCGGAGCCACAGATAAACCTCACGTACGCGGGCGGTTTTTTGATACAAAACTATTAAAAAAATTTTAATAGTAAAATAAATTTTCACATCTTCAAAACATTTTTAATGTACACAAGTTTTAGCATCGAACTCTTGTCGAGTCCAGCTTTCATATTTTTAAAATCACTAAATTGTGATTTTGGCGGTACAGTGGCTTAGTGGTTAGCACTGTCGTCTTGCACCTCCATGGAGTTTGCATGATTGTTGGGTTTCCTGTAGGTACACTGGTTTTCTCCCACGGTCCAAAGACTGGGCTAACTGGCGTACCCAAATTGCATATAATGTGTAAATGAGTGTGTATGTGGGTGTGCCCTTTTAAAGCAATGAACCATGCTATAAACAAAATAATACATTAATTTCAACAGGAAATTAACAAAAACTAATGTTTTGGTGAAGAAAATGTAATTAATTTATTTTCCTGGCGGTGTTGACATATTATGGCTGTGAACACTGCAGTATCATGCAGTATTATTTTTATATACTGTATACTGCTGTATACAAAAAACAACAATAAAAATTCTTAGAACCAGAGCAATTGAACATGTTATAGAACACACAGGGAGTCATATGAAGGGGTCCTTGGAGTTTTGGTTGACCACAAGATTGCCTATTTATTTTATTTTTTTTTATGTCTGACGGTGTTGACAGAAGTTCAATAAATAAACTATTTTTAACAGCCATTAATTAATTAACATGTACTTATTGGCACACAATAAGCGAGTTTTATATAGATTTTACTCTTTTTTTTAGCTGTTTGAAAATAGCTTTATTATCTCATGATATTTGTGCAATGATATCTCTTTTTTTCCCTAACTGTGCAGTATTATATTACCTAGTGCAATTTAATATGATTGAAAGTGTAAATGCTGTAACTTTTACTTTCATTTTTAACTTTTAACTTTTATTTTCCCTACTGTGGGACAAATAAAGGTATATCTTATCTTATCTTACTGGGGACAATTTAGCAAATAAAATAAAAATTATTTTAAGTAGGGTTGAAAAAAGTATTTTGTTATGCTGAGTTGATTCAGCTTATGAAATTGATCATAATCAAAATATAAATTATTTTACAAGAAATGTTTTAAAGAAAAACACAATATTATATGCAATATTATAGATGGACATACAAAGGTATTTTGAGAGAAAACAACCAGTTTCAGGTGAAAGAACTATATTTTATAAGCCTTTTTATAATGCATTTCCCACAGAAACCAAAACAAAAAAAAGGTTATTCATCGATATGGATCAATTTTATTATTGCATTCATTATAAAGCATCTATTTGGCTGTTAACATTTGGTTGACAGCACAAAGAAAGAGAGAGAATAGGAAAAATAGCGAGAGAGCATCATGATTGCAGCAGAAGGTGCGAGAGATAGCAAAGAAGACCCAGGTGCGAAGATCACATACTTAAAATATGCAGATTCATGCTAAAAAATGTTTTGAAGACAAATCTTTGGAGACTTGCATTTTTATTAATATCTGCTTGCGATGAAAAATGGATTTTCATTATAAATTACTTCTAAAAAATAATAATAATGCTGGCTCTTGTAGTCTTGTAGTTGCAAACATTTGTAGTAAATTGTTCTGAACTTATGACTGTAGAAACACACATCCTGCCAAAAGCAGGGCCAAGGAAAATCTGTTCTGTAATAATCCATGAATAAATAAAATAGACCACAGTATTTGGCACTAATAACATGACTACAAAAGATCACTTAAAGGGGCATTAGGTAAGATTAGGCAAGATTTTTTTCCGGATTACCTCTTTAACATTTGAGTAGTTTTTTTTTTAACTACTTCAGCCCACCTACCCCCTATTACTGCCCATGTGCACAAAGCTCTGTGTTGGCCTGTTGACTAGTGTGTCTGTAAAATGACTAATGGGAGGATGATCCAAACACTAATTCCAGACAAGAAGCACTTTTTTAAATAAGTTTTTTTTTCATACACAATAATACTTTTGTCCTGTGGCGATGGATCTTAAAATAAGCAGGTAAAATTATGTGAGTAAACTAAATGAATATTGTTAATCCACCAGAGTACACATATAGAATACTGGACTGTTAATTCTAGAAAAGGGTTAACTTAATTTTTTCTAGTGAAAAGAAAGTTCCCTTCCATAACTCACCAGGTTTTAAAAAGAAATTAGAGCAGGTCGACCTACACCGGAAAGACAGACGTTTTGTAGAAGAACTGTCACAATGATGGAAACTTCTTCATTTATTGCTAGCAATCCATTCGCTATAATGGTCCTAAAGACATGAGATCAGGAAACCTTTCTCATGGCCTCTAAGAGATACAGTGGTAAATCAACATTGCTTAGGAATCACTGAGTGCCTGAGAGATGAAATACAGAGAAACACAGGCTCTGAGCTATGCGCTTGGTAACTGAGCGGACAAATAGGTCTCCTAGAGACAACACGTCAGCTCCTGTTAAAGGAAGAACCGAGGGCCAACAACAAAGTCCTACAACAAGTGCAAAAACAAGTCAGAGTTTCTCTGGCTAAAAAAGAGATGACATGAGATGTATGTAGATAACCAGCTGTTAAAAAGGACCATCTTTTGATGAATTATGGGTGCAGTAAGTAAGAAATGAGCATTATACAGTTAATGTGATAAAATGTGATTGTACTAATAAATTTAGACATTTTACATTTGAATTAATTGTTAAATTGAACACAAAAGGACAATGAGTGCACCAAATGGAATTAAAAACATCTCTCTCTCTC
Organism: Platyallabes tihoni; assembly: GCA_030068045.1. NCBI lineage: Eukaryota > Metazoa > Chordata > Actinopteri > Siluriformes > Clariidae > Platyallabes > Platyallabes tihoni. The sequence goes on along the minus strand of JAQQZS010000016.1, from coordinate 14,518,653 downwards.
TCTCTCTCTCTCTCTCTCTCTATCTATCTATCTATCTATCTAAATTTCTCCATCAGGAATAATTGTGCCCTCTTTCCCCAGACAACCACATGTCCATGAGATATTTACATTCTCATCCTACTCTCAGTGTGTATGGTAGAACTGCATCATGTATGTTTTATCAGGAAAGATTAAACGGCTGAACATGGCTTCAAAAGTAGGCCAGCGCTATTCAGGTTCAGTCCTTAGTGATATGGGAGAATATAAGCAGCTGCCTAAATCGCCATCTAGAGGAGGCATCATTTTTCTGAAGTCTCAACTAGTTCCCTCACAACATATTGAGAGTGGAATATTGAGGACCCACATTTACATGCAAAATCTCGATTCACGGGGGTGTCTCCAGCATTATTAAAACCATAAAATATTAAATGTATTATTAAAACTTGATGAATGAAAGAAATGTGGCTAGAAACAAAAATAACCTCGGCTCGGCAACATTTATGTGGCAATAAAATGAAGTCAGACTGCCTAAATGTCCTGAATGACAAGGTTTTCACATAAGTAAAAAAATTTTTCCCTGATCACATGGGCATTTTAACATCATTGCTGAGATTCTTCAGGATCAAATTGTATGAAACAATGCGACGGGGAATGCTCCAGCTAAAGGAGAGCCAATGAAATATTACAGTATATTACAGGCTGTATATCTGGTATGCATTACTATATTAATCATTCATGGACTTAGCTGATCCTGGGTTACTGTAAGATTTATAGCACACCATGTTTTGGGGCACTTAAAACTGTTAAAGCAGGTTCCCTGTGTGGGTAAGCCTTACATACTGCTTTATTAAACATAAACAAGGCCAAAGCAATACAGTACATGAGTCAACACAACTATTTAAGAATTTAGTTCTTGTCTTGGTTATAGTTTCTTTTCAATTTCAGAGTACATTCATAGAAGAAATTTTATTACAAGAGAACCCCCATCACCTGAGGCAAAAAAATAACAAAACTTTATCTTTCAGCAATCCGATGCAAAACTTCACCTGTGCTCCACCTACTGTATGAGTGGGCGAGCTTTTTTATTCTGCTTTAAAATGTATTCAGTGCTTCTTCATTATCTATTATAAACAAATTCAATCACACTAATTGAACACCAGATGTTAGAATCTGCGCAACCTATAGAGTTAAAATATATACTGTAGAGGTCACGCTGGTCACATGATCACATTCTTTAGCAGAGAACCAGGAATCATCTGAACATGTGAAGTAAACAATATAATATAGGTTTTATGGTTCCACAGCAACATTATCATAATAATTAAAAAGAGCTCTATGGTAGCTTCAATAACACCAGACCCATGCTATTGCAATGTATTGGGAAAAGGCTGGAGATCTCAAGCACCTTGGAGCTCTATTTCCCCTATAAACTATACAGAGCTCATTATGTTTCAGTTGATCATTTTCCCACAGGTCAGATATTTTCATAATTCATAAATTTTTTGGAAGGATTTACCACATTTGTTATTTATAAGATACCATATATTTGTAAACATTGTGTTTACCGCCATATATTAAACTTTTGTAGATTTAAATTGACGAAATACACCTTGCATTGCATTGTCTGTGTTTCAGAAACTCTTGACAAGAGTCAAGAGTATCTTTTCGAACATGTATCTGAACATCTTGTATCTCTTCGAACATGCTGCATAACACAATTAGAGAAAAGCTCTCGTTGCATGAGCTCACAGACACCTGTCATCGGCTAATGTAATTGTGATTGACAGGGAGGAGAAAGTATTCTATTCCTCCTACCCAGACAGCACCACCAACTTTGCTCTGGCTTTGTTTTATTAAAGCTAAAGATTTCACAAAGAAAGGGTGAACACATTTCTCTCTGGGCTGCAGCATTACCTCTCACAACTAAACGGGAAGGCATGTTCACACTAGCGACAGCAGATCACATGGCAGCTCAATTATACAGTATAAAGAAATGTTGAGTTCCATGCCATGTTAATAATTTGATATGATTATTTATGAGCTTGGATGAAGCTGGCTGCAGAATGATTTTTAGTATAAGAATTTTTAAAGAGGTTATATTTACTCACTCACTCACGCACTCACTCATCATTTATACCGCTTTATCCTGTATACTATCCCAGGACTTTGGGCACAATATGAGGTACTCCTTGGATTGATCACCAATCCATCTTAATCACCTAATTTAAATGTCTTTGGTCTGTGGGAGGAAACCAAAGTACCCGGAGGAAACCCACCATGCACGGGGAGAACATGCAAACTTCATGCACGCAGACCTGAGGCAGGAACCACACCCAGAAAATGGAGGTGCAGGACGACAGTGCTAACCACTAACTGGGTTTAAACATTTAACCCAGAATTCTGGGTTGTTCATCTGACCCAACCAGTGGTTTAAATTGACACTCTAGCTAGGTTAAATATTAAAGTGCTGGATTATTTTATTTGACCCAACCAGTGGGTAAAATTAACACTCTTGCTGGGTTGACACATTCCATTTGATTTTTTATTTTTTCACAAAAAAACGCAAAATGTACACAACTTCACATAATGCAAATAGATTGTCACAGAATAAGAAAATGTGAATAACTCAATTTTTACAAAAATGACAGACAAAACAGTAATATTTTGCAGGCTGCCGTTTGGAGAAACCAGAGAATAAAGAATAAACCAGTTGTTGGGACAAAATAACCCAACAAGGTGTTCGTTTGTAAATGACCCACTACATCTCATTTGACCCAACATAGAGCAACCCAACAATGTGTTTACAGTGCCCGAAATAACCCAGAATTTTGACCCAGCATAAACAACCCAACAATATGTTTACAGAAACAATCCAGCATTATTTAGAGTGTGCACAATAGAAATCACAGCTATGTTTAATAGCGAAATTAAAAGTATTTCTACAGACACAATATGAACTCAGTGAAGTGCAAATAAACAGTTGTGCGGCTATGACAAAACCACTTGTTGATGAGAAAAAAGGCTTTAGTTTGATATAAAAATTGGACTTTGGAGCAATGCAATAGGTTGTATGACCTAGATTGACCCTATGCCAGAGCAATGGGTGCATCAGGGTAAGGAGGGAAGCACATGAAGCAATTCAGTTCAATTCAATTAAATTTTATTTGTATAGCGCTTTTAACAATTGTCATTGTCGCAAAGCAGCTTTACACAATCAAAAGAATTATATGTTTGTATGGAATGTGAATGTGTATGAATCAAAATGGTCAGATAGTCCCTGATGAGCAAGCCGAGGGAAAGTGAGGGACAGTGGCAAGGAAAAACTCCGTGAGATGGCAATAGGAAGAAACCTTGAGAAGAACCGGACTCAAAATGTAACCCATCCTCATTCGGGTGAAACAGAGAGCAAGAATTGATCTGCATTCATACTGTGTGTTAGGTGGCAGGCAGTTTAGCTATAACAGTTGATGTTAATTGATGTTAATATGGAGTTCAGTTAGTTATTGGAGGCTCAGATAGACTCATAGGAAATCAATGAAGCAATGAAACAATGCACCCATCATGCATTGTGGCCACTGTACAAGCCTCTGGGTGCAGTGTTATGACATGGGGTTCCCATGATTAGGCTAAGCAATGATACGACCTGAATGTACTTAATGACTGGGTTAACTTATCAATGGATGTTTTTTCCCCTGATGGCACGGATGTATTTTAAGACACAAACTGTGAAAAAGTGTGAAATTCCTGGGAGCATGGGGAATCATTTTCGCACAGGGATTGGCTAGCACATTGCATGCTTTAATCAAAGGTTAATGTGGTCAGATTAAATTAGATTGGACTTATTTTTTTTTTGCAAGGCAGTGTATAAATAATTACACAGCAATAAGACCCTGTTATTTGACTTATTATTATTTTTTTGCTAAATTGTTTAATGTAGCAGCTTTCAAATACCAACTGAATAAATAAATACACGTTCCGTAGTCAGGAAGATTCAGAGCCGAATTACTTTTTCACTGCAAGCAAACCATACTGGAGTTCACTTTGAACCAGACTAGCTCATATGCTCTTACACCAGCTGTTTTGGTCAGCGTGAGAACTGTTGGTTTGTTTTCACCTGCCCAAACAAGGTGGGAAAAAAAACAAAAGGATTTCATACAAATGGAGTAAACACCATAAATGTGAAAGCACCCTAAGTGTTGGCTTTTCGTGCATGCCAGATCATTTGTCATGGAAGCTTCAAAAAGACTCGAAAAGGCTTCAGGCGGAAAGCCATTCAGCCCTAATTAGCTTCTTTTGTCATCCGTAGAAAACGAGCTCATCTTGCTTTTCAAGTAGGGCCTCAAACGTCCACATCCTGTTTTTAACACTTTTTATCACGAAAACACACAAACGTAAATAGCTCGTACTGGAGATGAAATGAGCTACCAGAAGGTATTAATCTAATGTGATTAGTCAATGTGTTGTCCCGGATGATTAGACCCCTGACTGCTTGTCAGCGAAGGATGTATTATAATTGAGGACCAAATCAGGCATACACACATGCCAACAAACACACACACCATGTCTGCAATTTACAACCAAGCTTATACAGTGAGGAACTGAAAGCGCTGCATTCCATTTAATTAAAAAAAGCTTTTTAGGCCTGCGGTCACTATCGCTGGTCAATCGTCTAGAGGCTTAAAGCAAATGAAACAATGTGACAACATGTCGATATAATCTACAGCAAGAAATGCCTAGCACGTAAAAACTGCTAAAAAGAAGGTTGAGTGATGTATATGAAGAATTAAGTAGGTGAAGGTAAAATAACTAAACAAAAAAGGTTTCACTCAAGGCCCTGCTCTAAACATCACAATTGGGATTCAAAGGAAGAAACACATGTGCCAATGATGGCTTCATGAAGACAGCGAGATGACGCACAACAAAAGCCACTGTGAGGGTCTTTGTGTGGAGGAGGGTCTCTGAGGAGGGCAGGTGCTGCCAAACAGACCCATTATCTGCCTGTGCCGAGTCTGAGCATTAACGACCTCCCCCGCCCATCCATAATCCATCCATTCACTGCTCCACTCCTACTGTCTATGAGAACGACTAACAAAGCCAAGACTCTGCTTTGTTTTCAGGAATCAAGGTATACATTTAATTTCTTCAGTAGAATTGGAAGCACTATATACAGTAGCTATACACTATACACAGAGTGAATTATGCATGCAATAACAAATTTAGTGTATCTATATTACTCACTCACTCATCATCTATAACGATTTATTCTGTATACAGGGGTGTGGCGGGGGGGTTGGCGTGTATCCCAGGAGACTTAGGGCATATGGTGGGATACACCCTAGATGGGATGTGTAGCTATAATATTAAAAACAATATTTTTTACTGCACCAGGTTTCCAAGTGTATCTGAGACTCAGCAACAACAAAAAAAGAAAAATAAATAAAGTGACTGTTGATATGATGTAGGTATATTATACATAATATCTTGCTATCATCTGGTGTGGCGTGTCTGGTGGTCCACATGTGCTAATAACAATTGACCATGATTGCTAATAAATGATGGCAAACTTACATACTGCTGATGCCCTCACTCACACATTCTCTAATACCACTTATCATCTACAGGGTCACGAGAGCCGCACTTAGGGCACCATGGGTGCCAATTCATTACATGGCACACAAGCACTTACAGTACAGGCAATTTGGAAACAAGAGCACCCTGAAGAAACCAGGCACGGAGAGAACATGCTGAGTAAACAGACCTGAGGCACAGACCTCAAACCCTCGACCCTGGAGATGCGAGGTCACAATGCTAACCACTACGCTACTGTGCCGCCTATTCTTATATCGAGTTCATTAAAACTATGCTAAAATACTGAGGGATGAGAGAAAATCTATAGATTTTAAATAAGTGTAGTTTAAAAAGTAAGGCGTACATACGATCTGAATTGGAATGCGTGCAGAAGATATGAACCTGGCTTTTAGTTGTGGAAGAATAAAAACGTTAAATTGATTAAATATAATAATAAGAAAATTTTGCAATTTTATGCTGGGGTTATAAATCAACTTAATCATTATTATGAGATCATTATTGCAAAACTGGAAAAAAAAATGCAGGGAGATATTCTTAGCATTTATAGCTCTTATTCTGGATACTTACTCAAAAAATATTATTACAGAGAACTGTTTGTGGTGAAAAAAGAAGCTTAATTCCTATTGAAAAATGGTATAGAATATAATATATCTCTGATTAGAATGTAAAGCCATACAACATACATGACAGGGCATGCTGTTGTAGGAAAATAATACAGAATAGGTTACAGCATTATTGTTACA
>JAQQZS010000016.1:14475778-14502526 GCA_030068045.1 Platyallabes tihoni | reverse complement strand
ACAAATTGTTTTAAGTAAATTAATATTATAATCATCACTTAAACATTTCTCTATTTAAATTATTATATATCTACTGTGATTATTTCCTGTAAAATATAGGCCAAATGTTGGGTCATATCGTGATCATCTAATTTATTTAATCACATAAAATCCCCATATTAACTGAATCGTATAAGTATCTCAGCCGTTTTTGTGAGCATAAGATATGTTTGACTCTCTGTTTGAAAGAAATGCGGCTGTTCTGATTGGTTGTTGTACTCGCTCCACCCTGGTGGGCGGGGAAAGTTACGTTATCTCGCTTGAGACGGATATTCATTGGTTAAAACCAACGCAGTACCCGGAAGTCGTCTGAGAACGCGGAACTGAACCTACAGCCAACCAATACTAAAGAATAAAGCACACATAAGAATAAATTTAAGCACACGTACTGTTCTGCGTATTTAAACATACGCGCCTTCATTAAGGACTGTGATTTATTGTTATTTACTCCTAACAGACGTCAGTCATTCAGTGAAGAAAAAATGTCCCACACTGCCCTCTGGCGGTGAACTGTTCATCCTGGCCATAATATAGATATATATATATATATATATGTGTGTGTGTGTGTGTGTTTTATATTTGTTTTCCTCGAACCAATTCAAGTGAGAAAATTCTTAAAATTTAAAGGATTAAATGCATTTCCCGATTAAGTTTTTATATATAATTTGTTTAAATGTTTATTGTAATTCACAGACAAGCTGTTTGGACGTGTCGCTGACAATCGTAATGTAATCACGATGATAAACAAAATGCAATGCCTTCTAGTGGAAGACATGGGTAACTACAGTTTTTACGAAATAAATTCGTGATGAACGTAGTTGCCAGGATTGACCACTAGATGGCACGACTGCCTGATATTGTAAATGAGCGTAGTTCTGTAGAACAGCTCGATTCTAGATATGCCAAAAACATGATGAACTGTAATTTACAGTATTAACATAGTTGATCCACGGTGCTCGTTTCTTTTAAGATTCTGACAAAATACTCCAACTACATTTTATTAGACAGTGGTTAGTGGAAAGGTTTACGTGTGTAAAGCATGTCCATTTCCATCCACCATTACATTAATGATGGAAAACATAATTTCTATGGTATTAAAATTCCTAAAGGTGTTCCTGTAAGAACCGGACAAACAGCTCAGTTTAAATAATAGTTTTATTTGCATGTTAAACTGATTAAGACAAAATCCAGAATATATGCTGAATAACTATACTTCTAAATGTTTTAGAAAAATAAAACAACTCCATGTTAATTATACAGATTAATCCCTATGCTTTGACATCAAGCATATTATTTCTATAGATCATCATGCATTTAGCTCCCTGCACTTCTTTTTTAGTCATACACATAAATCCGGCCACTTGGTCACAGCTGCCACAAGTTCAAACTACAAAGACACAACCTCTCGACTAAGACACGATACACACCACAGTGATTCTCGAAGCACTAGAAAGTCAAGCTGGTTTAGGAGAAAATGAAAGCCAGGGCTGTACGCTTACACAGGACCATGCAAATATGGAGCGTGAAGAGCCGCCAGCCTTTAGATGCAGGAACACATACTGCCTTGGGCATAGCTTTATAAATACTGTGTTCACTTGTGTTCACGTTACACCACCGTGCTGTGTGAACAAATATTGAGCTTCCAACTAAGTGATCTGTACACAACTCAAGTGCTATCTTTGGCTTGAAGGTTAATTAATTAGTGTACAGGTTTTACAGCTGCATTTAGAAAGTGTGAGACATTTGACCCAGGTTTATTAACGTCCCTTACTCCTGGTATGAAATCAGAGATTTAGTGGGTCTGGAGTGTCACTTTGCAGGGAAGGAACAATTTGAATACATGCTCAATGCACAATACAAAATAATAAAATTATGTACTTTTCCTTGGCACAAGAGCAAAAAAAAAAATAAATAAATTAAAAAAAAAAAAACATCCTGACCAACTGACAAGTTGTTAAGCACGAATTTACTCCACAGATTTTTGCTTGAATTTTTTTTTTTTTTACAGTGAGAAGAAAAATACCCAACCATCTAAACACAGCGTTAATAACATCCTTGTAGTACATGAATGCAACAGGTTGTTCTAACACTATAAAGGGCAAGATTTCAAAACTGTTGCACTAAAATACTTGAGAGGTTGAATGTAGGACTTTTTTTTTTAGAAGCAATTTAGAGTTGCAGTTAGTGCATTGGTGGCTTTTTATATCAAACAATACCTGCAGATAAACTTAGTTGGTATGAAATGCCTTTGAAATGCTTTCTTCAAACTGTGACCTTTTCATTCATAGGCCATTTTGGACGTCATATAACAGAAGTCTTTCTTCCCTTCATTACTTCATTGTGGTGTTCAAGCATTACTGAAGCTCTCCACAGAACAATGGTTCTTTACTGTATGACTCAAGTGAAGCGTTGGACCCTAACACACACTGACGAAGCTGCAACACGGGAGTCTTTATGCCTTCAAGGATTTCCCCCCCTTCCATTTCGTTGCCTCTTCTTCACCCTGAATTAGACCCGATATGTAGTTCTGTCTCGTGCAATCAAAAATAACCACAAAAAGAAAACCATAAAATAAACTAAACTAAAAATAAGTTAATCAGCTAGTAGGGTAGAGTCTCTGTAAGATGTTAAGGCGGAAACTGGGAGACAGGCAGTAACTGATGCTTTCCTCCACTTCCTGAACGCGACGCTGGAAGCGACAGCGGTCTCGGGCGTATTCCTCCCACGGGCCGCGCCGCTCCTCGTCACTGCTGGCGTAGAACTCCTCGACTTCCTCTATGAACGTCACCTGCACCGAAACATACAGTGTTGAGGTTTAACGTTTGTGTAATTCCATGACAGAAACGTCAAACTTTGAACAATCATAACAGTTCATCGTTTTATTATAGAGATTTTTTTGCCTACTACAATAATAAAGTTCTGCAATAAACACAACCATATCGAAATACCTATAAAAGTCTTAGAAAAATGCTGATGAATACATTTGCTGTTAAAACTACTTCCTTAACAAATTTAAAGCTTTCAACAGCAGATAAACGAAATGCCTGAGGTAAACATCACTTTGCCAGCAACAAAATGATCATTAATTACATGACATAAAAAAATAACTTGTATTTAAAAATAGACTTTATATATATTAAAATAATCATGTAATCCAGTAATTTTACAGAGGTGAAATCACTAACGTCACATCAAGAGCTTTACTGAGTTTCAGCTCAGTATTTCATCATGTAGTCCTGTGTACATGTTTTAACTTTAAAAGGTGAGAATGTACATATAAATGAACATAAAGCATTATATATGATGTCCGTTTTTTTAAAATAAATGTGTGTGGAATGGCTGATATTTTGCTGCATAATGGTGTGGTACAAATAAATTACTTCAGGGTGTCCTATAACAGCATGTCCTTAACCCAATGTGTCACATTTTAAAGGTTATACCTTTCACAAAGTCCAAAATTTTACTAAGGTGTAACATCTGGACTAAAGGCACAAATATTGAACAGACGCGCAGGAAAGCCTTTGTCCTGACTCTAATATTTCTGTACATTTTCTGAACAGGCAAAGTCCCACCCTGTCCAGTTTAGAGTTGAGCTTGTGCTCATGACGGCATCAGATTGCCGTTTGTGTCTGACATAAGTGAAACCTGATGCACCCTGCTGCTGTCGCCTCCTGCTGATGTTTCATGCACACCAAGATAAAGCATGGTTTGAGTTTGTACATATTTTATGTCCACTCACAGAAAGTTATTCTATTTTTCTGACTAGTCTCTCAAAAAAACAGAGCTTCACTGTTGCTAAGTAACGTTTCATCTTCCTCTAAAATTACCCGATATTAAATCAAAAGGAGAAGGGGGGGGGGGGGGTGGTCTATTAAAGTGGCTGGAACAGTGCATACTTCTACAGTTACAGCTAATGTCTAGGACTAGCTTTGAGTCAGAGACTGAAAATGGGCCAGCGTGATAGAGTAATGGGCAGAGCACTCACTTGTGCTTCCCTGGAGAGTGTAAAATGGAAGCATTGCATCAGAAGATAGAAAAAAAAAATGGGATAGCAGTCTGCTTGCACTGCTTTACATCATTTTCACAAAACTTCACAGCTGAGCCTTAATGATGATGGTCTAAATCCAGGATGTGACTACCAAGGCTGAGGCCAGTAAGAAAAAATCTGGATGTCTGAACTGCCAGACAGTAATTCCATGACAGAAGAATTTGTACTGGATGGCTGTACTGGCTAAACTGGATGGGGTGCCAATTTATCGCAGGGTGCACATGTACACACACACGCCCACCCAACGTCCTCGGACTGCGAGAGAAATCCAGCCAACTATATGGAGAACACAGACCCGAGGAGGGAAGAGAACCCTGCTAAACACACCTCCACCAAGCTACTAGCAAACATCGAATGCGATTTTTTGACAAATGATACAATAGCGCTTTAAATTTAACTATTAAAATGTTCCATTTAGTATGCATACATATTCATCGAGGCCAACACCAAATAATTGGACAAATGTTCTCAATAAGAGCAAGATTGCTATAAATAAAATATATTTATTGATTTAACTCAAATTGACAAACTACATAAATTCCCAACTTTCCATGTATAACCTGTAATAAATTGCGGCCTTTTGCAATTACATAATTGCACAGGTCCATAATATGATTTAGAGTTTTATGTGATTAACTGTGCAACACTAAACAAAATCAAAATTCCAGACTAACCTTTTTCAGCCTGACAGCTGCCGCACTTCCGAGGCCATGGACAGTGGGTGTCTCTGAGAATCCGCTGTCCATTCTCTCCTCTGCCTCCTCTTTGCTATAACGCAGAGGCTCGACTGGTTTCCCTTTCTTACAGCGCTGTTTCGCTGGAGGCCGAGTCCTGACTGACGCCTGAAAGTTCATGGGACTGTAGGGATCTGATGAGCAGCTGAAGGAGTTCCAAAGTTTCAGACTCTCAGCTTCATCCATCGACGAACAGGCCTCTTCGCTTGACTCCACGTCGTTCAGGGTTCCTCCCAGAGGTGAAGAAAGAGATGATTGGGAGGAACACAAAAAGGAATCGGGTTCTACTGGGGATCCCACAGGAGACGAGTTTACTACGGATGCACCGAGCTTCTGGGATGTGTGAATTGGGGCGGTGAAGTTGCGAGGGTTATAAGGGTCCCTGGTTTGGCACATGGAATTCCACAGTCTTTCACTCTCTGAGTCCAGTTCATCAGATTCTGAATCCTCCTCATCCTCTTCAACCTCATCATCACTGTCAACTAGGTCCTCAGAATCAGAATAGTCGTCGCTGTCAAAGCCGTCATCATCGTCGTCGTCACTGTCGCCACTGTTGTCGTCCATGTCCGACTCGTCGCTGCAGTGGGTGCCCATGATGTAAGCGATCGCCTTGTTCTGACAGTGAGGGATGGACTGAACTGGCACAACCTCAGGTACAACCTCAAGCTCTTTGTTTTGCTCTTTCTCCTCTTCCTCCTCCTTTTCATCTTCTTTGTTCTCAACCCTCTCAACGCAATGAGTGTTGCCAGCAGATTTGTCTTCCTCTCCTCCGTGCCCATGATCGCCAGCCCGAGAAGCAGCAGAACTCTCATGGCCCAACAATTCACAAACAGCATTCATATTACACTGCCTTGCATTGGCACTTTCTTCCTCCAAGCTGGAGTATCCATGGTCCTGATCCGGGGTCAGAACTGCCACCTCACTGCAGGCGGCAGCAGCTCTGGTACCGACCAGATGCTCTTCAATGCTGTGTTCATGAGCTAAAGGGTTTGGGAGGAATTCCAGCCTGGCTGTGTGAAGGCTTGCATGGTCAGCTGACTCTTTGAAGCGTGACGGTCCAGCACATTCGTCGTTTGCCCATTCAGTCTCGCTGCTGGGTCCTAACGGTCGATCAGATAAGACAGGTGACCTCTGGGAATCTGGTTCACACATGAGGCGCTTGTTACAATGTGGGGACTTTGTTTCAGCATTCGCAGTGGTTTTAGTCTGGTACAAAGCATCGAGAGGATTTTGCAGGTCGTGAGATCTCCAAAGTCCCTGCCACCACCAGGTGTTAGAGCTGCTCGAGGCTGGATTCGGGTACCAAATGCCAAACTTCTGCTCGCTGTTCTTTGCTTCTTTTGGTGACAGGACCTGGCTGAGGAACTTTCTCGCCAACGCAAGGTACCCGTATTCAGCTGGGGCTGTTTGGTGAGCCTTGAAGGTCATATTCACGCTGTCCTGAATCCCTAATTCTCTCAGAGAGTCTGCGGTCAGCCAGCTCAAAGGTTCTGCATCGTCGGAAGTCAGAAACCCGCCGTTTTCATGCTGACAGTGAACATAAGCTACACGCAGGTGAGTGGAGCTCTGGTCAGAAGGCATGAAGTTATCAAGACCTGCCATTAACTTATGTCCAAAGTCAATGTTGGGTTTTCCTGCCTGCGGTCTTGCTGGGAAATATTTCTGCAGAAGCGACCACGCAGGCCTGGACAGCGCTGACAGCATGCTAATCCACGAGCTAGCCGAGCGGTCGCTCCCCACCTCAACGCTAGCAGCGGCGGCGGGACCTGAACCCCTCTTAGAGAAGTGTTCCTCTGAGCTCATACTTTTAAACATTATTATATATATATTAATATATCCAAACTATTAATTAAATAGAGTTAGGAAACTGAAAAAAAGGGTCTAAACTGATGTTACCGGTAACTTCTTAGACGTTAGCTAGTGAGCTAGGCTAATAAAGTATTCTCCCCTTTTTTTTTAAACGAAACTAGTTTAATACTTAACTGTTAAATATAAAGCGTAAAGTAAGACTTTAGACGTTAACTAGTTAAGTTAAAATTGAGGGAAATACCTGTGGTTGGAGTAAGTTTCAGCGCCAGCTGGACGACGTTAGCGTTAGCATAGCACGCGAGTGCGGAACCCTTATATGTAATTTGTGCTGCTAAATATTAGCTACCGAAGAACTAACAAAAGTGGACATCAACAAAGTGTCGCAGTTCAGAATACTGTCCGTGTTTAATATTGTCAAATCCCCGAAGTGTCCATAGTGTTTAAACGGCAAGGGCATGTTGCCGGTTTTCTCTCCATGCAAACCAGCAGTGCAAGCAGTCGGCGCCCACGTTCGCCATGTTCATCTTCACATCAGCTGTATTCTGAGGATTCGTTGGAGTCGCACGCTTGTTGAGAACAGAAGAGACAGGAACGGACGATGGCGTGATGAGGATCGAGCTGACATATTCCACACTACTCAACTCGGACGTCAATATACAAGCCATGTTGGTTTTTATAAGGCGATTCCGAAGCTAGCCGTGTGTCGCTGGTGAGATGAGACTGCGCGCCGAACACGAAGCTGAAGCCGAGTTTCCGCGTTGGCAAAATTAACACGCGTTTCTTTCAAACGTCGATTTACACAAAAACAAAAGAAAACAAATCATTCAAAATTATGACTGGAAGGACTCTGAAAAAGGTTTTATTCGCCAATAGATTCAGCTGTAGTTTCTCCAGTTCCGTTTTTTCCCCTCTCTCTTCCTCTGGCAGAGAAAAGCCCAGTGCTAACAAGAGGAGATTTCATCAGACACGCTAAGGCACCGTCAATAAACTCCGCACGTCCTCGAAACGCAGTTAGGGAGCGTCGCAGCAATTCACACGCATGCGCCAGTACATGTTACGCAACAAGCTCAAGCGTTAAATCGCACGCGTACCGTACCGTATGTCCTGTCCTGTGTATTCGTGCTCAAAAATAATCTTCAGCTAAGTTTAGGACAAGCTTAAAAAACAGGCGAGTTCATTTTAATTTCAAGATTCTTTATTGTCACTATAGTAAGTACAGCGAAATTAGAGCAGACCGTACAGTACTTTTAGTTTCATAAATCGAAATAAGTAGATTTATTTAAATACACACACACACACACACACAACTGCAGTCAAGGCGAAAAAAGTTATTTTATAGTGATATTTAAGGTACAATCATCGTGTGGGTGTATTGAGTTTAGTATTGATATAAATATGTAAATCAGCTCATACACAGGTTAGTATTGCACAGTATTGCAGCAGGTCATATAAACATGTTATTGCACAAGTCTTTCACAGCAGGTCATGATATAAATCAGTAATTGCACAAAAGTCACACACACACACAGGGATTTGCGTATGATTAAGGTATTAACGTGTAAGGGAATGTAACTATGTTGAAAAATACATGGTTGCACAAAAGAAAATCAATGCAAACTATTCAAAACAAAATGTTTATGGATACCTGGTCACCTCATAGCGGCACGGTGGTGTAGTGGTTCGCACTGTCGCCTTGCACCTCCAGGGTCCGGTTCAAATCCCGGCCAGGCTCGATTCCTGTCTCTGTGTGCATGTTCTCCCCGTGCTTGGTGGGTTTCCTCCCACGGTCCAAAAATATGCCGATTAGGCTAATTGGCATTCCCAAATTGCCCGTAGTGTGTGTATGTGTGTGCCCTGCGATGGATTGGCACCCTGTCATGCCCTAAGCCTCCTGGGATAGGCTCCAGGCCCCCACGACACTGAATACAGGATAAAGCGGTATAGAAGATGAGTGAGTGAGAGTGGTCACCACCAATATGTGCTTGTTGAACATCCCAGTTCATGTTTAGTCTCTTTTACTTTTATAAAATAAAAAAAAATCCACTCTTATTAAGGCTTTTCAATGTATTTTGAAGCACTGCTGTCAGGATTTGTCCATTCAGCCACAGAGCCATACTGAGGCCACATGGATGTTAAGGCCTAGGGTGCAATCTGCATTCCAGTTCATCCCCAAAAAAATTTTTCACTTCAAGGCTCTATTTTATGCAGCTTTATCGAGTTCTTCCACACCAATGTCTTCATAGAGCTCACCTTATGCAAAGGTACTTTGCAATGCCTGGCTGAAACAGGTTTTATGCCTCCTAATTCCAATTAAGAGAAAATTGTAATGGTACATAATACACTATAGACATTATAAACAATTCTGTGAATCCAAGTTTGTGGTAACATTTTTGGGAAAGCCCATACATAATGTGATGAATGTGACAAACCTTTGACCATATAGTGTATTAAGTATGTGCTTTTCCAAAAATGTTACCACAAACTTGTACTTGCTTTGTACCTGCTTTTATTGCAATATAATCAACGGAGTGACATGCAGTGGGGTATTACCAAACATTTAGTTAATAATTTTCCAGTAATAGCACATTTTAAGTGTAGCATTTAAAGTATGGCATATGTGTTTTTACATTAAAGGAGACGACACAACTTATACTGTATGGTCAATTTTTTCTGGATACCTCACCATCACAAAGTTGTATAGAATATCTTTGTATGGTATAGCTTTCCTGTGTTTCACTTCACTGGAACTAAGAGGCCCAAACCTTTTCCAGCATGAAAGTGTCAACGTGCGCATGAAGATATGGTTTGCCAAGGTTCAAGTGGAACAATTAAAGTGGCCTGCACAAATATTATTAGTAGTAGTACAAAAAACAAGTAAGATCAAAGCCCAATGTTTAACTTCCATAACATTTTCCCCTATTCTAAAGCTATGAGTGTACAGTATCTCACAAAAGAGAGTAGCAAGTATTCTACCAACAGGCTACAAAACTATTTTTGTTTTTAATGCATTGTGTATCCTTTTATCACTATAGTTCGCACGATAACCATCACAGATTTTTTTTTTAAATCCCCACATCTTGAACAGTAACTCGTGTGTGAAGGAGCCTTTTGTTTGGATAATTGCAATCGTTGTCATTCATCATTACTCCTCCCAGGGCTGTATTAACATTAATGACTATAATCAATGCAGAGACAAACACTGCTTGGACAAAGAGCCAGACATGTGAAAACACACAGGCCTGTTGTAATCCTAAACCCTACGGGATGTTTGCAAAGCTGAGTGTGAGTTATAATCAAGGGATCATTACACAAATCTAAAACTAAAAGATGTATGTTGCAGGGTCCACTTTATTAGGAGCTCCTATAAAAACTGCTAATTTATGCAATTTTCAAATCAGCTAATCATGTGGTAGCCGTGCAGTGCATAACATAATGCAGACACAGGGCCAGAGATTGACTTAATGTTTACATCAAACGAGGAAAATGTGATAATGTTTTTAACTGTGGTGGGAGTTGAAAGCTGACCAGCCAATCTGATACCAACTTTATGCACAGAAATCATGTTCTTCCTAGATTCTGGTGTGAACATTATCTGCAATGCTTCATTTCAGCATTAGATGTGCTAAATGAGAGCATTCAATTTGTGTGAATGAAACCTGATCATTTTTTACATACAGCAGTTACTACTTCCCTTTTTGGGGTTAACATGTAGGCAACATGTAGGTGTTAAAAGTTATGATCAGAGCCAACTAGCCAATACTAAGCAGATTTACATCCTCATAGACATGACAGTGTTTTTTCCATTTTGAATTCAAGTTCTTTTTATTATTTAGTGCAAATAATATTTTAAAAAATGGTCTAAAAGGAACACAGCTATGTCAGGAAATCAAAACAAACAAACAAATCCATAAAGCACAGACAAATTATAGTCTTAATATGTACAACAGACTAAGCCTGTTCATTTTAAATTTACATTCGCTCCATAGTTTCTCTTGGACAAATGGTCTGTGGTGATTCAAAGTGAACTAATTTGGGTTTGTTGGAGTCCTTTGCAAATCTTCTGCATAATAAGAGCAGGTCTGAGCTTTCCAACCATCTCGCTTTCTAACAAGGGCACACAAAGTGCACCTCACCAGTAATAATACTAACACTCAGTACAGATTGGTACTTCAAAAAAAAATAAGTTGACTAACTTCAACATTAAATAAGACACATTAGTGACAGAACAGTATAATATTAAACAACAGTATAATCAAGAAAACTGCTGTCTCAGAGTTGGACCTAGACCTTTTCAACAACTGCCCATTTGGCTCGGGGCAGGCTACGATGTGGTTCATTTTTAGGTGACATCATATCATAACACTAGGTTATACACCTTTAACTAAACATCCTGATTATTTACATACATACTGTACGAATAAGGTCTAAAACATAGGTGAATTTCAAGCAGCTGTTTTCCTTCATTGAACAAAGTTTTCCATGAAACCCTTTAGTTTAATTTAGTGAAGTGGACAAATCAACAAGTTTCTGTCACAAAGGAACAGAAAGTGACAGAACATGTAAAGGTGTACACAGAAGAAAAAAAAACATAAAACAGCCTTTTGTCTCAGGTTCAGCGAATTATTTGCATGCGTGCACTTCTGGAAAGGAAAAAAAATCCCCACAGATTAAAGCTTAAAAGTATACAGTTCAATTTGAAGTTCACAAACAATTTCAACAGAACAAACAATGTGTATTAATAGGAATATTAATCAATAATTATGTGTTAAGGTTTATCTTTGTTTCCCTTTCTTCAAATAAATAAAATATTCCATTTAAGTAACTGACTGATCCCAGAAACATAAGCACAAAATACTTCATAGCAAATAAGAGCAAAAGTGCAACATTTATCCAGTAGCAAATTTCACAGCATGCACATGAACCATTCAAATACACACATTCTCACTGGAGAGACAGATGCTAGGCTGAGATAAGTCAGAACCAAAACAAACTCATTTCTTAGATTCCTCTTGTCTTTGTTTTAACCTTCATGGTTCATTTCAAGGCAAGCTATAATAAGGACTTTACTGGGTTGTGTGCCATCAGGCTAGACGATGTAAGGGAAATATATCACATTGTGAAAAGCACACATTCTGGTCTATAAAGTGCCACTGTGATTCAAACAATGTAATACCTATTGAACCCTAACGGTTTGATGGATAAAAACAATTCTATAAGTTATCATGAGACACAGAATGTGTTATATGACATGTATATTACTGGAAAAATACTTCACAAAGAGAACGTAATCAGATTGATTTAACAGTTCTTTTGTCTAATTTGACCTGGATTTTTCTCCAATAGTTTCATTATCAGGGAAAAAAAAAAAGTTCATTATGAGAAGGCATGTTAAAGTCACTAGACCCTCATGGTACAATGTGAAGTGTAACGTATACATTTTAAGTCTGGTCCCAACTTTTTAAATTTATTTATTTATTTGTGAAAATCATTTCAATCTGGGACTTTTTAAGACTGGTGCTTATTGAAAGAAACAAAGAAATAATGTGATTAATAAACAAAAATCAAAAGTTACAGAGCTTTTTGTCATTCATACTACAGATGTTGTACTGAGTAACAACTTGCATGACTACACACAAGTGTGCAATGCCACAGAATCTCAAGTGTTTTAGTTTTTCAAGACATGATAGATCCCTGCCACCTGTAAATCGAATCGTTTTACAACGTTCCATATCTCCCTTTTTACATACTAGGTAAAATCTGTAATCATCTAACTCACAGAGACATAAACGTCACAACAGAAGCTAGCTCAAAATCGAGCCAAAATAAAAACATCTTAAAAAGAAATAAGTTAACGTTTCACTTCTTCTCTCTCTGTGAGGCTGTACAATGGACCAGATCCTTCTGGGTTCTGCATCCGAGAGAGTCAGTGTTTATTATCTCGGCCACAGCTAGTTCAGGCATGTCCTGTTCCACAGTCCATGTAGAGGACAAAAAAAATCCCCAACCCAACTAGCACATGTAGTGATGTCTCTCCATCACAGAATCTACAAATCTCCAGGGCAGGAGAATCAGCAACAAGCACCCCAGTGTGGGGAAAATACATCTTTCTATGCAGCATCTCACAGACCCCAGTGCAAAGACAGGTACAACTACAGCATGCTCCTCAACGGGCTCCATCGTCCGAGTCAGTTCCCTTCCATGTAAAGGGACGTACTAAATAACAATACTGGTGATCAGACCATCACATAGGGTCTGTCTTAGCGAGTCCTTTTTTCGAGTTAGCGGGTGGCATCGGAGCTGCCTGTGCTCAGCTGGTGCCAGTCCACCCAATGCTGTCCGGGTGTTAGATCATTTAGGGGGATGATGGCCTCGCCCAGCAGCGTGTTGTCCCAGAACGCTCCGTCGCCTAGCACTCGAAGATGGATTGAACGCTGGCTCAGGTCCCCACGTGGTATTCCATCATATACCAGCTACAGGGCGAGAAAACCCAAGCAAACATCAGACAAAATAATCACACTGATGGCTAAATGCCAAGGTAATTTTACACCAAACTCTGTCTCTGAAGGTAGGCTGAAGGCTCATGCAGAAATGCTTCTAAAACATAATGATGAACATGGCCATCTCATTCTCCTTCAATAATTCAACTAAAAACCTCCAGTTGAATTAATGAAGGCCTCATGTTCATAAGAAGACTATGACTATAGAAACATGAACTGCTGTACAGCAAGTGAGGTGATACTGTCTCTGTTGCCAGTCAGAGACACACTAACTAAGCTTGAGCATCTGCAAGCTTGTGTATGCTGAAAAGGGAAGTTAGTGTTTTCGTCAGCTGCAACGTGACCTAATGTGACTAGCATTTTGAACATCATGGTTTCATGTGCCACAAAGGAAACATGTGTTTTCCGTCTCAACAGTAAACGTCATTTGACGGAGAGAACTAATGTGTGGGAAAGGACAAATGACATGATGGGGAAAAAATATAAAAACCTATACAATGCCCTGTTATGTTTGAAACCAATATTACATAATGCGTCATACTTTTTCTCTGAATGTTGCCTAAAATTTTGGTTTTGTTTGTAAAAAATTTTGGTTTTTGTCAGCCTGCAAGGTCTCAGGCAACACAATATTGTTATCAAAACACTTTTTTAAAAAAAAAATGTCTGTCATGTGGCATTAACAACATCTTACCATTTCGTTATACGTGGGGTTGCATGTGCGGCGAGCTGCCTTTGTCTTCCTCTTGCCTGTTTTCTGGGGATCAGGAAGCAGGTACAATTTGACGTATGGATCAGGATCGGTGCCGTCCTGTAAGGGTTGCTGTTGAAAAGCATGGAGTTATTATTGTCGCATTCCTTTTTTTTAATGCAATATATAACAGAACCAACGCCATAAGACTCACCAGGCCTCGTATGTGCATCACCATGATGAAAAGCTTATTGCTTTTGTAGGAAATGGACAGTTTCACTTCACCAGCTGCTTTACCAGCCACAGGAGTCCAAGAACCCTCTGTAAACAAGAGAATGTGATTAGCACGGTGTACAAACATGTAAACACAAAACTTGTTTGGTGGAATCTTAAACATGTGCACAAATACATCCAGTGCTCCGAAGCACATTTCTATGATATAATATACAAGCTGAAATTAATTAATTTTGCTCTGAGATAAAGAAAGAAAGAAGATCAGAGCTCACAGGAATTAAATAGTAAACTAGTCGAGAAGCCAGCTATGTCTGAATAGGGTTCACCTCTAACCCGTTTTCTGTCCCCATTAATGTTTCACTAGCTTTATTGAATTTATGGGGAATAAGGAACTAAAGTGCGTACAGACCCATGACCACTCCCTCTGCATGACAAATTTCCTCCAAACTCATTGATTACAATTACAAACACACCATTTGGACCTTTCCTGGTCATTGTTCACACACATACACTCCTAGAGTGACCAGTTCAAATGCTCTGACTCACTGGTAAACTCAGAGTCACATGATGATGTTGGATGAACATTAACCCATGTCCACATGCTTGATGAATCACCATGATTTCGCTTCTATAAATAAACACTGTGTACGTGCAAGAACATTTCACCTGTCGGTTTTACACTCAGCACGTTTACAGCTGTTCCCACTGGCCGCTCGTCTCTTGGTAATGGGTGGAAGAAGGTATAGACCAGGTCACACTGCAAAAAGAGAAACAGAAACGAATAACCTAAGCTTAGCTGTTGCCTTACATCCACCTTAAAAAAATCTGCATGACCAGTTGAGCAGCATTCTTTTTAGACACTCCCTAAAGGAGAAGTAGTGTTGGAAGTGTAAAGTGCTCGGCTGCTCTCTGAGCTGACTAGGAGGGGCAGAAACACTGTCTATCTAATGGTTTTTTCTTTCCTTTCAGAGAAACCGGTGGCTGATTTCCAGGAAGCAATGCTGTCAAACTGAAACATAAGCACACCAATTATTTATGAACTCAGTAACAGCTGAGTGAGAAATGCCTGCTGCATGAACACTACAGGGATGAATTTAATTCTATTTCATCGCTGATTGATTTTTTTATTTTATTTATTAAGCCAGGTTATGGAGAAAAATGGAAGACCCAGGCCTAAATATAACGGCATAATATGATCTGATTATACAGGCCCAAACAATCCTGTCTTTTTTTTCCCCCCTATTGACAAAAATTCTGAAAATGGACCGTGTGTGCTGGGAATAACAGGAGGGAAATACCTGAGCAACTTCAGCGGCTGAGTGGATCAGATGCCACACATATGCGTTCAGCTCGTCTTTTCTGCGGTCGGCCATGGCTTCTCCGCGAGAGCGGCCAAGCACAAAGCGACTGGGGAAGCTGTAGGACAGCAAAGTGTGGAACAGATAGAGCTTATTTTAAAACAAGCTTACGTATATACAGTAACAGTGCAGTGAGGACACAGTGGTAGTGGCAGGAACACTGCTAAAGCTGTTGCCTTTTTTTTTTATCTGTTTACTAACTGGGCACAGATAAAAGACTTTCCATCCAGTTCAGCAGTCAAAGTGTCTACCTTATTATACTGTATGTTCTGTTTGAATTTTCCCTTAGCACTTAAAAAAAAAAAAAAAAACAAGAACCAAAAGCAGAAGAAACAGTAACCAGGGTCATTTGGAAAGACAAGTGAAACTGTGATTATAATAATTATTACAGCACAGCAACGTGAATGTCCAATATGTGCGAAGTGCTATATGCTTATTGACAAAAGGATAAGAAAGTCATCTGCACCTGTTTCTCACTGGTTCATGCCTTAAGTTAGATGGTTAGATTTGCATGAATGATTCATAGGTCAGTGCGTGGCTTAACAAACAAAAATATTTCTTTGAAACTGTTACAGTTACAGGCACTGGACACAAGAAAACGAGAGCCAAAAATGAAAGGAAGCCTGGAGAACTATTCCCCATGAGACTATATTAAAAAAAATTCAAGATAGTCTGGCTTTTTGGAAGCAAAACACGAGCAAAAAATGAGGTGCAGCTCAAGACTTTTGCACAGTACTGTAGGTTTTTCGTTTCTTGCCAACAAAACCTTTGATTTGGTAGGACTTTGTGCAAAACATCTTGCTGTGGTTCGCAGTTCTTCTGAATTTGTCATCTTGGGCCTCTATAATTTTTCAAAGAAATTTAAAATCAGGAAGTTGGATGTGACAGTACATCGTCTCATCGTCTCACAGCTAACATGTAAGCGGCGAATGAAAATAAAGACTATATGTTCAGTAATAATAAGTTCAATGAGAAGACTTTTATTGAGATATGTGTATATATGTGTACATATAAACATATGTTTATGACACAAGGGCAAGTATGACATGTCTTATCAGCCGACACTTTATCAGGGCAGGACATAGACATAAAAGTCACACCTCCCTGAGATTCTACACTTAAACACTTTTGTAGCAAGTTTGTACAAGTTTGTAGCTTATTATAATTTTAGCCTGGTTTAATGAATTTTCCAGGAAATTAAAACATGTTCTGGACACGTAGCAACAAGGAACAACAAATACTGCTGTTAGCAGAGCTGTGCAATTTAATCGATTATTAATTTACTGTAATCAAGCTTTTGTTGGTTGTTGGCTCAGTTCTCCATTCAGAATCGATTAACACCTTTTTAATTATTAAGGTAAACTTTGTGTGGTACAGAAGACTGGCATAAAAATATATATATTTTTAATGGGACATGACATTTAAACAATCAATAAGTTATTGCGAATTTCAGAGTTTATTAGAAAGTTTTAGTAGTTTTTAATAGTTTAATAGTTTAATAGTAGTTTTAAGTTTTAAGTCAAGAAGAAATGTAAAAAATATAGCTGTTTGAGACAAATCAGACAAACACTGAATGGAACGAAATAAAAAAAAAAAAAGTAAAAATCACAATGCCCAAACAATTAAATGTAAGACTATCTGTGATTCACATGTCTAGCTATCAGACCCACATCTAACATTTCACTCACTCCTGCTTTTGGTATCTTCAGCAAGTACGAAATGGCATACAACTCTATCCCATGGTACTGTATTGGTTACCATGGAAGCCAAATACCTTTTGTAATTTGAATTTGATCAGAGGCAGTCAGAATCTTAAAATAATTGTTTCATGTCCATGTAACGAAAAAAAACATTAGCATACCTTGGCAGTTTAGAAGAAGGGAAGATGAGTCGCAGTTTACTGTGTAACTCATGGAACTCCTCAAAACTCCTCTGGACCAACGTCGCCCCCTGCTGGCCCTCACGCTCCACTTTCACCACGTAGGTCTAAACCAGAGGGAAAATTTTACATACAAGATCTCTTAACTGAAAACATATTATATACTAGAAAAAAGTGCCACTACGAGTGTGTCTGTGGTTCACGCTTTATCGTGATGTCAGAGCTGTGTTTCTAGCGGACGTACATAACCCTTGTTGGGGCTGTAGGTTTTTATATGGCGACACAGAAACAGGCTGCGAATGAGGCCGTCACTTTTCATTGTGTAGACTCGCGGTGCAAACGACAACACGGGTCGCTCCTCTGAGGAGGCAAACTTCATCTGGGCAAGGTTGTGGATGAAGAAGTTGAGTTTTGTGGCCACGCTGCCCAGACTGGACTCTATCAACCTGGCAAGATGAGAAAAGTGTTAACTAGATTCAAGAAATTATAGTACATTCAGAACACTGTTGTATCCATGTTGTATTTTTTGAGCTCCACTTTTTTTTTTTTTTTTTACAAAATCCAACAAACACGAGGACTTATTTCAACATGTTTTATATTACACTGTATACTGCAATTTTCAATGATCATTTTGATTTTTCTGGTTTCGTGAATATTGCATCCCTCTTTACAAGCTGCTGTCTGGATAGACTGGATATTTGCAAAACAATTGCACAGTGCTGATAAAAGTCTGTCAAAGGTTGTCAGCAGAATTGTGTGCATTGCTCCACTCATTATTAGTGGAGTAAAGTTCACTGTACACGAGAAAAATAATACATTTGATAAAAACTTGTAAGATAGGATTAATAAATTAGGACTAAAGGTAAAACTTTAAACCAAAAGAAAAAAAAATGTTAGCAACAATATGTAATATTAATAAGCTAAATAATAAGCTAAACAGTCCACAGGGGGGAAAAAAGCCAAAGCTCAAATTGACAGCCTCTGACTTCATAGCACTATAAATGCTGAATACCAAAATCGTTTTTACAGTATGTATCTGAACTGATGTAACATGCAGAGATTAAATACATATGTTCATTTTCACAATAATGTATAATGTACTATAATTATTTTACAAAAGCATCCAGTGCTTACAGGAATATTACATAAGTAAAATTCACCTCATCCTTACATAAGTCACATGTATTTTCATTCTCATATGCTTTTCATTCATAAAATACACACTCTACATGGGGGGGATAGATATGCCCTTGTGTCTCCTATATAATGCAAAGAATCTAAACTGACATTTAAGAGTCAGCTGCAAAAAAAAAAGCAGGAGAACAGCAAATGGTTATAGATGAAAAGTACATTTCAGGCTTTACCAATTTTCTCTAATGAAAGGACTCATTCTTGGAAAAGTACATGTAGCAGAGCCTCCCCTGCCCCACACATTTTAGATAAAAGTAGAGTCTGGGATGTTTATCGCATTTTGAAAATTAAATACTGCCAAACTGCGGTCATGATTCTGTTTTTTTCCCTCCTCACTTGGAGTCACGTAGTCTCATCAGCCACACGGCTTTCTTTTTACAGTCTTTTTCCTCATACCACAGATTTTCATGTTTTACATGCCAAAGTGAATACCAATGATTCTTAACCAGTCACCTGCACATTATGAAGATAATACAGACAAGCATTGCAAGGTTTTCAGACATGAAATTTGAATTAGTTGTGTGAAAATAGACAGGTTATTTAATAGAACTATATTCTGTTCAATAAATATTTAGATTTAGTCTTGGCCCCTATCTAAACCCATATTTTTTGAACGCATAAAAATACACTTAATATGCAGGCTTCTGGAGAGTAGAATGTCTTTCGGTATTGACTTGCTGAACAGAAACAGCTGTAAATCAGTTTCTTCTTGTGAAACTCATGATAAACACATCCGGTCTGTACAACATCAGACAAAAACTGACAATTTTTTTTTTTTCTGGAACTGAAATGGAATTAATTGTGATTATACATCATGAATCTATACAAAAGTGCCGCTGAAAAAGTAGAAGGTTGTCATTGCTGCTTCACAACCCCCAAACTTGTTTTTTTTTTTAATTCTTAAAATCTTGCTACAGAAGCATTTCTTATCATTAGTGCTGAGTTTATGATTCTAGTTTACTGCTCTATTTTATCCCCAGTGAAAGAAATCTTTCAATTCAGTCACGTTCCAGTAGACAATTTTAATTTAAACCATGATTCATTCAAAATTCATTTAGAGGCTGGATTAAAACATGTATCAAGCTTGCTGTACATCCCACAGATTGTAGAGTATGTCCTAACTACAGAATGCAATTCAGAAATCCCCATCTTCATGATGACGAATTATTATGCGTTTCCTCACCTTGTGAAGTACATGGTGGCATCTGCCTCAGACTCGTGTGGTCTCAGAGCGTCATAAACATACTTTAAATCCTCTTGATCTGAGAGCTCAGGAATGCCACAGGACAGCATCTGTACACAAACACACAAGGACTCAGCACAGATGTAAGAATGTAGATAATATGCTTAAATGAAAGCATGCAGTTTACAAGAAATGCTTGGAAAGGGAAAGAAATGAAATAAAATTAAATAAAACAGATTGTAAGATTTTCAGATTACCAAGCCCAGCAGGTTGAGGAACAGATGAGCGTGTTTCCTGATGAGGTTGTACGCCTCGCAACACAAGTCAACAAAGTCATGAAAGCGACTCGAAGGCTTATCACCCCCATTAATCACGTAAGCCATGTCAGACGTAAAGACGAAAGGAGCCCGGTCCCTAAACAACACAAAGTGTAAAGCATCTTATACAAGTCCAACAACACACATCACAGTTTTTTTTATCTTGGAGGAAAAGGTCAATTCATAGTGATGCCTGTAAATGCAACGATTGTCTGTCGTGTGTAAACTGGCGTAAACAGATTTTTCGCATTCCTCATTTCTGATCTCACCGTTTGATGTTGCCAAACATCTGTGCGTGGCCCAAGAATTTGCCAAAGTCAATATGGAACATATGACCACTGCTCTTCAGCATGATGTTGTCATTGTGGCGATCACAGATGCCCAGGATGTAGGTGGCAACACAGCAGCCTGCACAGGAGTAGATGAAGTTCTCTACTGCCTGATGAAAAATAATGACACAGCGTCATTGGGGTAAAGCCAGTCTGAACACTAAAGTGACTATTCTAGATACAATTTGTTCTACTTTTAAGAGCATTATTATGAATTCAAATCTGTTCAACATCTCTGTGTATGGATGATTGACAGTTCTATGCTGTATCTACAGTATGCTATGAGAAACTCTCCTGTCTGTAGGCATTCGTTTCAGGGGCACAGTAAATCTTCAGTGTGTATCAAATTTGTGCCAAATGTGCTTTAATAATTGATGCCTCTCATTTTTTCACTTGCACTTATTACACTCCACTCTACAGCACATTCCCTTTAAGCCATTAGCACAAATCACCTTGATCCATTATCCTGCAAGATAAGACGAAGACATGCATCTCAAAACTCTATCTCTATCCAGAGCTCTAGCACCAATGTGCTCCCAAACAGCTGCATTAACTGAATGATCATCCATGGCAACCTTCTTAATAGTATTCTGCTAAACCACAGAAATGTGAATTTATACAAGGATGAAAACTCCGGCTGCTCACTTTCTCATACTCGTCCTCGGAGGGGTTGTGTTTCTGAAGCCAGTCAGCCAATGGGCGGTCCTTGAAGGATCCAGTGACTCCGTGCTCTACTTGGATCTTCCTCAAGGTCTCAGCATTCGGGATCATCTCCACCATGCCTAGGATAAAATTAAAAAAAATTAAAAGATGACATTTATACAAACCTCTCAAACTGTTAAGAACAAGCTTAGCACCTGTATGATTGTGCAACTTCCTGTTTCACGTAAAGCATATATGTTCACTAAAGAGCAAAATCAGACTTCATCTCACACACACGTACCTCGGCTTCTGCCGGTGGAGAAGCAGCGGAAGATGACCATCTTCATATCCAAGCCTTCCTGGATCCAGATTTTGTTCATGATGCGGATGATCTGCAGAGTGAGCATGTCCTGCCGCAGGTCATCTCCTGACTGAATAAATTTAAACTTCAGTTACAATTCTCGCAACTTTAGCGTCACTTACAGTCTCTGCAAATGAGTTAAGACCTTAAAGATGACGTTGATGTTGTCTCCCAGCGGGTCCATGTTCTGGAACGAGAGCTTGAGTGGCACAGCATTGGAGTTAAAATAGGAGCAGGCCTAGAGGGAATAAAAGAAGAGGGTGGGGGGAAACAGAAAAGGCTTGAGTAGGAGAAAAGAGATTAGGTTTAACTGGTATTGAGCCACGAAGGGGTGCTAGACAGCACACAGAAAGGCACAGAGAGGAACATGACACAATATAAGTTTCTTTGATCACCAACAGCATTCAGTTTTGGCATAACAATCAGTACAATATATTATATATACACACACAAGGGGAAACAGAAGGGATGAAACTGAAACACTACCATGCCTGATTAGCCAAAACTTTGATCACTCGTGCCAATGCCAAACGTCAGTTTCAATGGTGCCAACAGTGAAAATCTTGGGCTGTGGACTTGGGCTGTGTGAAACACGTATTGTTTTCTGATGAGTCCACCTTCACTGTCTTTCTCACATCCGGGAGAGTTATGGTGTGGAGAAGCCCCAAAGAAGTGTACCACTCAGACTGTTGCATGCCCAGAGTGAAGCATGGGGGTGTATCAGTGATGGCTTGGGCTGCAATATCATGGCATTCCCTAGGCCCAATACTTGTGCTAGATGGCCGCGCCACTTCCAAGGACTACCGAACCATTCTGGAGGATCATGTGCCCCCAATGGTTCAAACATTGTATCCTGAATGCGGTGACATGTATCAGGATAATAATGCACCAATACACACAGCAAGACTGGTGACAGAGTGGTTTGATGAACATGAAAGTGAACTTGAACATCTCCCATGACCTGCACAGTCACCAGATATTATTGCACAG
Source organism: Platyallabes tihoni (assembly GCA_030068045.1). Taxonomy (NCBI): domain Eukaryota; kingdom Metazoa; phylum Chordata; class Actinopteri; order Siluriformes; family Clariidae; genus Platyallabes; species Platyallabes tihoni. The sequence continues at coordinate 14,480,227 of JAQQZS010000016.1, read as the reverse complement.
TCACCAAATATTATTGAGCCACTTTGGGGTGTTCTGGAGGAGCGAGTCAGGAAACGTTTTCCTCCACCAGCATCATGTAGTGACCTGGCCACTATTCTGCAAGAAGAATGGCTCAAAATCCCTCTGGCCACTGTGCAGGACTTGTATCTCTTTCCCAAGACGAATTGATGCTGTATTGGCCGCAAAAGGAGGCCCTACACCATACTAATGAATTATTGTGGTCTAAAACCAGGCATTTCAGTTTCTTTTTTCGCATAAAAACTTACCATCATGAAAGTTGTCGCTGTCACCAATATAAAGGATTTTGATTGTACGCTTAAAAATCTAACTAAAGCCGGCCAGAAGCACTGCAACTCAATCATGGGAAGTTTATGATTGATCCATGTACCTGTATGTTAATGCCCTTGACTAGGAGGCCAGGGTTAAGAGGGAGGCGGCAGCTGCTGTTTATGGAGAAGAACTGCTTGACCTCATCCAGTCCCTCTCTCAGAAGAGCCTAGAGTGAAACACAAAAGAACAACACTTAGCACTGCACTTCACAGTAGACAAATTAAACAGCGTCGCAGCTGCTCATGGTTCAATCATCAGTACGATAGAAGCAGCTTAATGAACATGATGAAAACGAGGAGGAGGAGGTACAGACCTGTCGCGATGATGGCGAGGCCTCTCGGACACGCTGTGCAACTTTAGCTAGGATGTTGATGAGCCAGCACTGGCGGTCGAACTCTTCACGAAGACCTCGGCCTGAGCAGCAGAGTAACGCGGCCAGCAGGTGCTGATAGCGTACGCTGAACTGGGAGTCCTGCAGTGTGTCCTTCAGCAACCTGTACAATACATTTTAATGTTATAATGCTAAACTGCTTTGCACAAATATAACAAGACCCTAGTACACTATACAACTTGTACACAGTGTTACATCCTTTAGCAACATTACTGACAACATTAATGTTGTGAATCACAGGGAGACTTTTGATATTTTGGGGCATTGGGATTTTCAGCAAGTCAGTGCAATTGTTATATTAATCTGCATTACACACAGCACAATGTTATTCCGCACATACTTCAATTACAGAATTGTTGGAATCATTGTGGGAACAACCTACAAATGCAAACTTCATTCATTCCTTTTCAATAACTATCTTCATGGTGGATCCCAATTGGGGCTTCAAGCAGTTTCTTAAAGAAATCTGCTAAAACCTGAAAGGATACATGGGTACTCGGAAAACAAAACTCCACACATAGAGGTGTGTAGCTTTCTAGTTTAAATCATGGCTGATCTAGAGTTGTTTCTTTAGCAACCTTTGTAACCAGTCACCCACAATGAACAAGGAGCCTCTGAGACTGACGTTAAGGATGGATCTTTCCAGCAGATGGCGGTATAGCTGAATAAGCAAGTAAAGCACTAAACAGTGCTATTATGAATCTCAGATGTACACTCAACGCCATATGCAACTCAATATGCTTTTTATTTCAATGGTGTCTATTCACGTTGGCCAGGACTTGCCATGTGACACTGACAGGTGTGTGTGTGTGTATATATATATATATATATATATATATATATCAGATTTCAGACTATGCTGATCTTAGTATTGCGTGCAAAACAGAAAGTGGACGCACCAGAAAAAGCAGTGACCGACACGCACATTTCCAATGGCTCTGCGCAAAAGAAAGCGAACCAGAGGACTGTCCAGGTAACACTCATACTTCAGCGCCTGAGTGAAACATAATAACAGTTACAAAATGTCACATTCAAAAAAAAAAAAAAAAAAGGGAAGATGTGCGCAGTGAGAAAGAGTGAGAGAGATATGACAGCAAGTCAATGTTACCTGCACCAGCTGTGGAAGAAAGTCCAGTAGCTCAGGGTCAGAAATGGAGTCCATCCACTGGACAGCTGTGCATCTGCACTCCTGATCTGGAAACCTAAATAGACACACATAAAACTGATTTACATCTCAAAGTTTTACAATTCAACAGGTCAGAAAAAAAAAAACTGTGTACTGTGTCTATATGTATTCTAAATGTAAACTGACTATAGATAGATAGAAAGGAAGACAAAAAAAAAGACAGATGGGCCATAGAAGGAGGAAAGAAAATAATAATTTCAGATAAGGATTTGAGAAATAATAAAGCATCAGTGTACAAAATGATCTGTTATAATGTATTAGAGTTGGTCAGGTGGCCTTGACAGGATGTGAATAGTGTGCAGGAAACGGAGGTCTTACGTGGCCTGCAGCAGGCCTAGTGCGTCCAGGTGGTTGGTGCATGCCCACTGGCGAAGGAGAGCGTAGATGTCAGGCAGACATGACCACTCCCAGCTGGGGGCGCTGGCAAGGATCATGGGCAAGTGACTGCTCTCAGCTTGGCAGAAGGAACGCTTTTCCCACAGCAGACGCTTGTGCTCTGGAGTCAACCTGACAAAACAAAGGGGCAGAGACGTGACCATGTGTAGTGGGGTTATGGAAACATTATGTAATGTCAACCAGTCAACTTATACAACCTTGGAAGAACACGTACTGTTAAACTATGCAGAATTTAGTTGCGAGAGAGGCAGAAAGAGAGAGAAAGAGAAAAAGGCAGAATCATCTCTAACTAATGGATTTATCAGATGCTAGAAAAGTGAGATGCTCAGGGACCTGCAGCTGGCTTGTACTGAAACCTAAAGAGAAATTTAATATAAGATTTTACAACATAAAGCAATAATGCCTGTCACACCGCGACAGAGTGCAGATACACACTCAAAGTTTAATTTGACTCTTCCCACATCCTAAGACTTCATAAACACACTATAGACATCATCATGAAGTTTCTGGGTGGCAAAAAAAAAGACATCCTGTGATACAGGATGTGATACAGGATGTGATGCCTACTTTGATCATCCTCATTTCTTTCATCTTTTTCTGCTTATTCTACATTCTCAGATTACCTCATTTATTATGCATCCTATACCGAGCGTGCTTGCTACACTGTGCTCAATAGCAGATTAGACTTCTGTCCGTACATTAGCGCCTGAGATATAACCAGCTACTGAGTCTCAGCTAGGCTTTAACATTACCTTGTGTTCACATTTAACCCATTCCTGATTGACACACAGACACAGAAAAGAAAAAAAGAAAGAGACAGGCAAATAGAAAGAGGAAGAAAGATAATTACAGTAACCAAAATAGAGATAGACTGAATGAAACAGAATGTTAAATTAAAAGAAAGAGAAACAGAAGTAAGAATGAAACAAGATAGACAACACTAAAGGGCTCAGAAAAAAGACAATGAAACATACCATGCAAAAAAGAAAGATGATTAGTGCTTAACAAGTTTAAATGGTCTCATATTTTTCTACTTGTTTAAAAAGCTCTCCGAGCTCTCCAAGTGTGGCTCTAGCCGAAATAGCATTTTTTCCTACTTCAAACTCTCTTTATTTCACTCCTTCTCCAAATGTGCCATTTCAGTATTTATGTAAATGAGCTACTGCTGAGCTCCACCTGGCCAGAAAAATGAGCTTTAAGAGGCTGGGAAAATGACGGAGAATGAAGGCTATAGCTGGCGGAAAGGTAACCAACGTACCACATTCCAACTGTCGTTAAACAACAAAGAAGAGGAAGAAGAAATTCTAATTCGCTTGTTTATGCCCTTTGTAGCACAAAAATGAAAAAGGAAAAAAGCTAAATGTGAATACAGACCCATGTGAATGTCTGAAAATGATTACAAAGAGCAGGATGGTCATTCCCACTCTGGAAGATGCTTCTCTCATTTCTTTCAGTATAGCTCATAGTCTCAGGCCTATCCAAAGCCCAGGCCAGGGAGCAGACAAACAGGCTAACTTGATCGTCTGCTAGTGGCACAGAGTCATCACTCAGGTTTTACACCATATTGAGACTGGCTGTGCATTCAGTGTAATCTAATTAATATAGTATCAGACCACACTGAATGCACACCCAGCACCTCTGATCTGAAGCTAGACTGTTAAATATTAGATCCCTCACATCTCAAGTACTTACTGTTAATGAAACCATCACTGAACAGAAAACTAGATTAAATCAAATTAGTATCTAGCATTAAATGAAGCCAGTCCTCCTGGACACAGCTACATACATCAGCCCCGGTAGAGGAGGAGGCGTCACAGTTATTTATATTGATAATCTCAGGGAATCTGAAAAACACATGATGTGCGACTGACCTCTGACATATAAAAGTTTGGTTCCATTCTAAAACTGCAAACACACACACACACACACACACAGCACATCAAAAGTTTCAGATTCATAATTCGTATAACCTTGTATCATCCTATGCACTATCCACATAACCACAAACATCTCCTCCACAAACAAGGTTCATGATCTCATATGCCAGTGTTTTTCAACCACTGTGCCGCGGTACACTAGTGTGCTGTGAGAGATCGTCAGGTGTGCCGTGGGAAATTATTAAATTTCACCTAATTGGTCTAAAACA
>JAQQZS010000016.1:14458877-14474310 GCA_030068045.1 Platyallabes tihoni | reverse complement strand
ACCTCTCATCCCTCCCCTGTGAGAGAGCTCGGCCCAATCAGCTCTCTCTAGGCCTTGGCTGTGAGAGGTTACAGCATCACCCGGGGTTCGAACTCACAATCTCCGGATGATAGGGCGAGCACTTTACCACTGCGCCACTCGGAGGCCCAAAAAAGTATCCTGGATTTAATACAAAATGTATCCAGTTCTCCGAAACAGCAATTGTTTGCAGTTTATGGATCTGACTTTGCTCAATGATGCGGAACTTGATGCCCTCATTATGAGCTGCAAGACTACTGTGACTAAAATACACAGTTTGTAGCAAAGCTGTGTGTGTGTACTTCACACATTTAGTGGACAGACATTTAGTTTCAGAGCTGACCACAGTGCTGAGTCAGCAGGACGTAAAGTGAAAACACACCGTTAACATACAGTACTGTTGAAACATCTTTAGCCACCCCCTTTTTCTTCATATTTTGCTTCCAAAGAGCCAGACTTTCTTGTACTTTTAATGTAGTCTTGGAAATAATTCACCAGGCCTCCTGAAGGCCTTTTTTGGCTCTCATTTTCAGTCCAGTCCCTGTACCTGACCTGTGTCACCACACAGTGACATATAAATCATTCAAGCGCTAAAAAAAAATCTAACTTAAGGCATGGACCAGTGGGAAGCAGGTGCAGATGATGACAGATGATCAAGCTGGTGATTAATTTAGTGCTGATGCTGAATGGTTGCAACAGACAAGAGGGGAAACAAGATGGCTGCTGAGGTTGTTACATAAACAACCAAATAAAAAAAAAAATTCTGTCACAGTTTGCTCCCATTTCTTTTCTTTTTTTTTTGACCTTTGCACATTTTTTGTATTTCACATCGCACAGACACACTGCAAAACTGAGCAAAACCATATCTGTATCTCACAGCAGCAGCTGATAAGAGAGCACACACCCAGCTCAAACCCTTGACCTACAGTCGGACTGACTGATATGTGACTTAATACTTCCAGGTTTCTTTAAACCTCACACTCTGTAAATGTTTAACAGAGTATTTGCGTATCTCAGTAAAAGACCTACGTGGCAAAACGAGGGACAGAAAGCCAGAAAAGGGGTGGTATAGGAAAGAGAGAGGGGAAAAAAAACAGAGAGGGAGTACTAGACAAAGGAGTGCAGAGGAAGAGAAACCAGCTGGGAGGATATCCACATCACTCTGTGTGCAGCTGAATGTAATAACAAAAAAAAATTACACTTTGGGGAAAAAAGAAAACAATATATGGAAAAGGCTTTAAAGACTAAAACATCATCAAACATCACTAATGAAGTCCTCGCTGTGCTTTGGTGTGCTGGTGAGAATATGCTTAATGGTATGCCAACGTCGTTTTGGGAATGTGGGAAGTCTTATCACTCAAAATGTGACTGGAATGATATGCTTGGAACTTCTTAAGGAGCTGTTGCCAGGATTATTCTAAATCCTAACAGAATGCTTTAATAAAGCATTTAATATCTATCGCCTTCTACATTTTACATTGAACAGGCATTTAACAATCAGCTGTCAACTGAATTTAACAGCCGAATCCTAAAAAGACAAAACCACATCCAGATGACGCATGAGAAGCCACAGAGCGTAAAAGATGTGCTCCAGCTTCTTGTTTCCATCTGCAATATTGTATAGTTAGCAAACACCCTTGGAATGATTCTCTCCCCTTTCCATTAGTAAGTTAATGCTCATTGTTTTAGTAAAGGTGTGGTTCTCACCAGAAGAGAGACTTCTTGTTCAGGATGTCCTGGAGCTGTCTCTGGCTGCTCTGATCCAGTCGGGAGAACTCGTACTGAGGGCTGGACTCGGCCGGTGGAGGGGTGCTAAAACTCACCTCGAATGAGGATGTTGGAAAGTCCACCTGAACAAATTGGGGACAATGGTGTTTAAAATGAAACTGCATAAGAAGAGAAGATTGATGATTAGTAAACTAGAATAAAAACAAATTAAAACACTCCATAAAAATAAATATACATTATATTAGAATTTTTGCTGCTTATGTTATACATAAATTTTTGGGTTTAGTCAAAAAGTCTAGTCATATGAAACAGGAAAAGGAAGTGGGAAGGCAATACACAGCTTTTTTTTGTTTGTTTTTTGTCGACAACATGTATAGAAGTTTTAGCTTTTGCTTCAAAATAATTTCAGCACTGTAAGCTAAAATGATATTCCTTTTAACATCATGTTTTAACATCATGTATAATGATGTTCAAAAAAGCATTTTGTAGACCAGATCAACACCGGGTCCAACAAAACTCCAGATGAAAAATGGCTGTGAGGTTTTCTTATGGCTGCCTTTTCCAGAAATCTGGAAAGCTTCCAGAAAAAACGGTTAGGCACTTTTTTCGTTAAACAGAGCATTTAACTTAGTGTAGAGGTGTCAGTCTTTTCTTTATGGCAGACAAAAACACTCCGTCAAATTTGAAACTTGTGGGACAAAGAAATGCCACATGTGTATACTGAGCATACAGGGCTGAATAGACCACTTGGTGCATGCTTTTATTCATCTTAAGTATTTTATCCTGGGTAAGGTGGGTTACATTAAAAAAAAAAAAAAAGTTTTGGAAAACAAACAATTTTAATTAAAAAAAATATATATCATAGCAGATGCAAGCAGTGACATTAACTGAGCGGGATTGGTAAGAATTCTTTCTGAAGAACAGTCTTCCACACACTCAATCCTTCTTTATCCTGATATAAACAATCAGTGGATATAGAAAATTTTATCTAGTTTTATACTACTAACTAACATGCTCGGAGATCATTCTAAGCTCGTGTCAATAAAAAGGGATTTTTAAGAGAAGGGTAAAAGGGAGTGAGAATGCAGCACCTGGGTTTATGCTCGTTATCAGCTGCTATAGTTCACTTTAAGTCTTGACAGCTGTGTCAACAGCTGTGCTGGGCAGTAACAGAAGCTCCTACAGCACAACCCCTCTAACAGCGGGGCTTCCACCTTCACCATGCCAAGTCAAACACCGAAAGATTCACTGCTATCTCTCTCTCATGTACATTCGTGGCCAAGCAATACTCAGCGCATGTGTAGAGGAGCCAAAGAGCAAGGGAGGACAAAGACAACCAGAGTAGAATTTTAAAAAAGTCGAGATCAACTGAAAAAGCAACAGGGCTGGATTGACGGTGGTGGGAGAGGAATGTGAATGATGGGTTGAGAATATTTTTCAGTCTTAAATAAGGCCCAGATGTACTATCTGGTCCCAGATGTGCAGCAAGGGCAGTCAGGTTGAGAAAAGCACACCTTCATGCTGTCTTACAGAAGGTACAAACTAAAAGCTTTGAAAAGGCTGGAAGTAGTCCCTTCCAAACACCGTTCCATCAGTCTCTGCTGCACAACCCAAGTGCCCTGAGACAAAGCTGTAGCCACCAGGCACACAGCACCACTGGCACAGCTCTGAAGCAGTTCTGAGAATTCAGTCGATGTCACATTTGTGCCTTTCTGTGCGACTGATGGAAATTTCAATGCATTATCATGATCTCACTTGACTTTGCTGTAGGTCAGAAAGAGACCAGCAGGGTCTGGTGATTTCTTGGCTCTAAATCGAAATGAGTTCAGTCGGGCGTGTAAGAGCAGGGAACGATCCCAACTATGCTGAGCTCTAGCCAGATAGGACCACAGATATCTGGAGAGGGAAGGAAAAGTGGCTTTTCAAAGGCCACTGCAAAAAAAAAAAAAAAAGTGTAATGTTTGGTTGTGTTATGACGTGGCAAGTCAGTGTAACAGAGTGTCTGTAAAATGTGCATGGGTTTCTGTGAGAGTCTGCGGGTGACAGAGTTTATGTAGTTGATGACTGAGCATGTGTGTGTGTGTGTGTGTGTGTGTGTGTGTGTGTGCGCGCACGCATGCGTGGGCATGTGCTGGAGGGGATATCCTGCAGGATGAGATGTAAAAAGTTGTTAAGTTTTTCTGGCCTGTTTCCCTCGTGCTCTTTCTGTCAGAGAACTGACCTACTTTCCCTCTGCAGAAAGACACACCCCTTAGGAACCAAACTTCAGCTAGACCTCGGCTCTCATGGACAGACTATAACAAAGTTAAGCAAAACCCTGAATACATCACTTAGTGCATGCTTTTATTCATCTTAAGTATTTTATCCTGGTTAAGGTGGGTTACATTCCAAAGTTTTTTTTATGTTTTGGAAAACAGAACAAAATGCCTCGCTTTCTGGAATTGGAAACAACTATCACAAGACTCCTACTACAGTATATAATCAAACAACATAATGTAAAATATGTATAGTATAATCTGAAAAACAGTTAACAATCAGAGTATTACACAGATTTAATAAATAGTAAGCAGTAATTTGTAGTGTAATTTCACTTCTATTTTACTTTCCCATCAGTCACTAAGTTCCTGTTTCCTCAGAATATCAGCCAGCTAAGATTAAATTTTTATTAATACTGTTTTTTTTTTTCTGTGACAGCTCAGAAAAGAAATATCATTAGTAAAAGACCTATATTAGTATATTCTGACAGCTCTGTTTGAACAGTGAAGCTCAGTTTCACCACCATTTCAGATTTCGGGTAACTAGCAGGTAGTGAAACACGTTTTGCTGAGGTCAGCGTCTATATGATGTGGTTGTGCATGTGTGCTAGTGTGTTCATTATGTTGTGGCTTGTAAGTGGAAAGCAAATATACCACAAACAGCACATTTCTCTTAACAACTCACTTTTTTGTCAGGATACTCATGAAGCCCTTTATGACACAAAATGAAAGATAAACTGCCCTGTGCACTTCATCCGCTTTCTACAGGTCACACAGTGCAAAAAATTACAAAATATCTCAAATATAAATTACATTTATTATTTAAATGAATATTATTTATTTAATTAGCCTTCCTAGTACTTCCTATTATAAGATTACAATCAACTAAATCTCTGGATTATATTTCATCAGTTTATTACACCTAAACTGCCTGTCTCAAAAAATTCCATTGTCCAACCACTCTTTCACTATTTGTTTCCTGGAATATGACTGTGCCATCAGGGAAGTAAAAAAATTAATAAATAGTATAACCAGTTCATTCAGTATATTCAGCTGACTTCATTTTATTGTTGCTGAGACTAGACCTGACCAACTGAAGCAATACCAAATAACAGAGGCCAGAATAACAAATACATATGCATGATAAGTGTATCGCTTCATGCACTTCCCTCCTTAACCTGATACACACATCACTTTGGAATAGGGTCAATTTGAACTCATCAGTGCACATGACCTTTTTGCATTGCTCCAAAGTCCAATCTTTATGCGCTTACTTTTATTATTAAATATAGCTGTGATTTCTACTATTTAAATTGTTTTTACTATGCAACCACACATGGCATTTAAGTGATCTCTGATTACAATCATTAATTTTTCAAACAAATTTCTTCTGTAATGTTCATGGCTCAGCACTGTCCTTGCAAGTGTTAATTACCCTATTTCAGTAATTTCAGCATATTAGTGGCTTTCTTTGCTTACTGTAGCCAATAATTTAACCCTTCTGTAAAGGTGATTTACTTATTGTTCCGGATTTTTCATTAGGGACAAACGGATAAAACTATATCCTAAATTTATATTTTTGTAAAACTGCTTTCCGATAAAGGGCTATTAAACTAATCTGGACTGAGTTATTTTTAATATTAACATATTTTACATTATCTGGAAACAATAGCTTAATGCTATTATTGCACAACAATAGAATAAGGGAACTTTTCCGGGGAAAAACAGAACAGTCTGGTAATGGCAGAGGGAAGTGTTTCTGCATTTGTAAGAATACAAATAAAAATAGTCTAATAGACAAACAGACTGATGACAGTAACAAAAACAACAACAAAGAAGTATGAAGCCTGAGCTGCATGTTGAAGTGTCATCCTTTATATCACACTAACCTGCAGGATGACACTATCTGGCTGGCTGAAGTTGGGAGTGCTGGACCGGGTGTTTCCGCTTCCTGGCGCTGATGGCCAAAGACCCAACAGCTTCCTGCCACAGGTCAAAATGCTGCAAAACAGGAAAACGCACAGCTCTATCCCATCAGCCCAACATCTACTGTACTTCTAAAGATACACAACAATCTCAACAACTGTGGCTTTGTAGTAATAATACGAGGGGCGTTCAAGTCAAACCAGGACGTGTGATGACGTTTTTCATAAATGAAGTTAAAAAAAAAAAAAAAAAAAACGACTGAGGTTTATGTAAGACTTTAAAGCACAGTACAAGGCAGGAAAAAGTTGAATGGAGCAAATATTTTAAAGAAGGCCGTACCTCCGTGAATGATGATCTCGGCCAAGATGGCTAGTAGCCCATTCATGAACATTCAGTAAATGGAAGGCTCTCGGGGAAGGGGGAAAAACTGGCTGGTTTGATCACCAAAGCCATTCTGCTTTTGAAAGGCAAGGCACAACCTCATACTACCCACTGCACCACTTGCACATTACAGGATGGGAGTTAACTGCCACATCCCTCATATCATCCTGACCTCACGCCATGTGATTTCCATATGTGGGACATTAAAGGAGTTAAAGGCCAGCGTTCCAGACATTAATCAGGCAGTCTGATCACGGCTCTGTCGTTCTACCACTGGGATACAAAAAGAAATAAAAATTCCTTATTTGACTTGAACACCCTTCTATTTCTTCTGTTTCCAGCATATTTTTGAGTGTTTACAGACACATTTTTGAAAACAATGCTATTTAAAAAATATTTAAGCTAGAAAATACAGGTTCTAGTAACACTTTTGCTGGTGTACAACAAACAACCAATAATTTTTTTTCAATTAATTTAAACCATTTTGTTTAGTATTTAATGCACAGTTATGTTACTATTATTTTAAACATGGGCAGACAAATCCCACGCTCCTGTAACAAGCAGATTTGATGCTTGAGCTATTCATAGCTGAGTGGTGATAGCTGAGGGGAAAAAAAATGTCCTCCCCACTGACTGTCACAAAAATTAATGTGCGACTTGGTACAGAAAATATGTGTAAAATGAATGCACAGTGGTGGCACATTAGTGCTGTAATTACACTCCGATCTCTGCGGCTCACCATTTGCAGCAATGCACACCTGAGTCAAGATGTAATCTGAGAAATGAAAGGTATGAGGAAACACTGACTAAACCAAGCCATATAATGTTCAGCACTAAGCTGTCATATAACTCTATTGCTTTTTCAACTAGCACACTCACCTTATATTTATAGTTAAATAAATGGTAGGTCATGCGAGTGCATCTTTGGCCGACGACATGCTGACGTTTTTTTGAGTGTGCAAACACAAGGCATAGCTGATGAATGTATGACCAGTATGACAGTACGACACTTATCCCCCTGATAACAATCATTGTTATTAAAAATCGCAAACTTTAACAGATTATTCTATTTAAGGAGAGACAATCCCTGGTGTTTCATACATTCAGCTTGATCTACAGCGCCTGCAGTCACTTGGCGTTCCAATCACTGTTCTACAAACTTTATCGCGCACTCTGTTACTCCCACTCGTTCAGCAAAATTTACTCGCTTACGTACAGTGTGATAGTGCTGAGTCAAAAGCAAACTTGCTTTCCACAAAGCAAACCACAAAGACAGTTTTTTCTTTTGTTCTGGACGTTGTTTCTGAGCACAGAGGAAGTGCTGATTTGCAAAACGAGCAAATTTTACATTTACCCATTTAAATGCTCACAGTGCAAAAGTGCACAACTTTGCTCTTCTAGGCATTTAATGTCAAGTCAAATCAGAAGCTTGCTCCTGTTACCATGTGGTAATTCCATTATATAGTGTTTAAAGTGACTGTTCATTATATTTCATCTGCTGTTAGTTAGTTTGGAGGTATACCAGGCATATACCATTATTCCTCATAACTGACTAGTTCCTCATAACAGTCAATTGAATGTGTTTATAGAGTTACAATTTGATACAAAAAAAAAAAAAAGCTACTTTTCAAAATCATATGCATTTGCTTGGCATTTGCATGGCATTTTCCATCTGTGACCTAATAAACACATTTCCTACTATGATTTATAAGTAGTTCTTACTCATAAGCAGTCCTCAAATGTATACATATTTTACAGGTCATCCAGATCACCATAGCAACCACCACAAAGCTGTAAAATCTGAGTAGAATCAATAAATCCTTTCTGTCTCAAAGATGTGCTTACAAATTTAAATTTTTTTATTGTGCTGGATATTCATCTCAACTTGCACAGGCCTTTATGACTGCAAATTTGTTGGAAGGTGGAAAACAATTACAAAATAAACTCAACAACCACAATAAAAAAAATAAAAATAAAAAAAAACATCTGTACAACTGCTTATTAATTCAGTTATTCGATAAAGGCAATAATAAAGGCATATCCTCATGCAGATACAGTTCAAGCATTTTAGTTCAGGGTCAGTTTAAAGATTAAAATGGGGGAAAATAGGATCTCAGTGCCTTCAAGCATGGCATGGTTGTTGGTTCGAAATGGATCGGTGAGCTCCTGGAATTTTCTCACACAGGTATACAGAATGTTGTGGAGAATAAAAAATCCAATTTGGTGGCAGAAAATCATACGAGAGGCCAAAGGAGAATGGTCAGATCAGTTAAAGTTTGCAGGAAGTCTATAGTTACTCAATCAATCACACTTTCCAACTCTGTTGAAAAAAGCAACTCCGAATGCGCAGTACATTAAAGCATGAACATACAACAGCAGAAGACCACATCAGGTTCCAGTATTATCAGATAAAAACAGAAATCTAAGGCTACAGTTGGCACAGGATTGCTAAACCTTAACAGCTCAAGACTGAACAAACATAGCGTCTTGATACAACATTTACTGTTCAGTTTTAGAGGTCCGGTGGATCAATGGATCTTAAGATTTTGAGGCAGGAATACAGCCTAAACAACGCAGGAGCAGGGAGAACATGCAAAGCCCCATAAAATGAGTAAATGCGAACAGGAGCAAACCATGGATATCGGCACTATGAGGTGCTACACCACCATGTTGTCCTATACAAAAGCATAATTCATTATTCCTTGATGCACTCACTGTCGAAAGTTAAAGAGCGGCATTGTGACCCAGCCCAGCGCCTCCATGTTGCGCGCTTTCTGCTTGCTCTTGTCGTCTGCTCCTCCAGGGGGTGGTAGCGGTGTCGCATACAGAGTCACTGTCAGCTGAGACTCCCGTGGCAGCTGGTTGACCTGCACTGGAAAGCAAATCCTATAATGTAAAATGAGAAGAAGAGAGCAAAGGGGAAAACTGGATCAATCAACTTCATGGAATATTATCTGGCACACCTACTTCAGCAGCTGGCCAAAGCTGAGTGGGTGACAACTGGTCATTCATTACACACAGAAGGTCCCGAAATAGTTACAGAGGTGCCTCTGAGATGAAAGGGATGCCCCTGAATGCACTTCATATTAAAGCACTACAGCTTGTGTCTAACTGGCTATCATCATTACTATACCATAAAAGTGTTCTCCAATAAGTAAACTTATTGTAGTATTAATTTAAGAATCGTAACAAGCGTTCTGATCGTATCAGAGCAAAATAACCCGGATGAACGAGTTAAAAACCTATTAAAGTCAAATGGTCAACAACACCTGCAATATACCAGCTATACAGTACTGGGCAAGTCTTGAGCCACCCCTCATTTCGTCATATAAAATTAAATTATGTACATTAAATTAAAGAAACAAGAATATTTTTTTACTGCAACAGGCCTAAAGATACAATGTAAAATTTGTCTGTTTATGTAATAACCTCAACAGCAACCTCATTTCCTCTCTCATCTGTTTAATCCATCTATGGTGGTGTTCTTATGCTTCAAATGATTCTTCTGGGCAGTGGTGGCTCAATGGTCTCTCGCCTACAATGAGCTAATGCCCAAACCCCAGCCACTGGATGCAGTGCCGGTCCCAAGCCCGGATAAAACAGGAGGGTTGTGTCAGAAAGGGCATCCGGTGTAAAACCTGTGCCAAGTTCTTATCCGGATCGAACGGTCCACTGTGGCGACCCTCGACGGGAGCAGCCAAAAAAATTAACGAATGATTCCTCTGAAACTGGTCATGTATAGGGACCGGACTGAAAACCAAGAACCAAAATCTAGCCAATAACGAGATCCAAAAAATCTTTCAGAAAGCCTGGAGAACCATTACTCAAGACCAGGTCCAACTAGGCTCTTTGGAAGCAAAATATAAAGAAATGAAAGGTGGCAGAAGACTTTTGCACAGTACTGTATTACAGTACAAAAGCACACTCTTGTTTACAAAGAAAGCTTTTAAAAGGAGCTGAACAGGGTTGTAGATCAGCAACTGGTAATAACTACTAACTGGTCTCAAGCCATGTACATCAATATATTCAAAAAGTACAAATATGGCTAATGGGGAAGAATTACAAAATTAAAACTTCCATTATAAATAGCTTGTGCGTATTAAATTACATCTGTTGACCAAAACCCCTATTGTACTTGTCAGGAAGTGAATAAAGTATAATCCTCTCACACCATCCACAGACAATACATTAAACGCAAAAGTTGGAGTAGAGAGATAGAGGGGAAAAGAGAAAGAAAGAAAAAAAAACAGGATGCTGTACTAGTTCTTATTTCAGGTTATAAGCACAACATAAAACTGGAAGAGAGAAAAATTATAGCTGTTAGGACTTCATTGGAGACTTACCTTTGGTCCCAAACCACCAGATGGAAAAGGTATTTGCTGACTGACTGTTTGCTTGTGTGCTGGGGGGCACAGAGTTCCTCTCCCCCATGGGTGAGAGAACACGACAGAAAGAACCCTTCATAACTGTGAATGAAAAAAAGACAAAGAAGGAAAGTCGGTGTATGTCCGATAGCATAATTCTCTGAGAGTGTCCAGGACCGTCCCAACATGAACATGTTTACACACTACAGGCGTGATTGTATGATGTACCATGCTGAGTATGAAAACTCTATTGTACACACAAATTTGATGTGTGCAACCACTTAGTTGGCTCAAGTTTGAACAAGTTCACAAGTCTTTAAAATAGTTCTTTTGCTCGGAGCTACTGTAAACTCAACACTGGCAGACATCCTCGTTTTTCTTTCCAGCTTCCCATATCATATACACTATAAAACTGCAATTTCTAAAGAGTAAAATAAGCAGAGCATGATATTGATAGGAAAATAATCAAGTTGATAATTAAGCAAACATCAGCTCTGTATCTGTGTGTGTGTGTGTGTGTGTGTGTGTGTGTATGTGTGCCAGTATGTCAGAGGAGTGTTTGCTTTTATCTCTGGCTTTCCTTGTTAGTTTTCTTCTCCATCTGCTTATTTTACTTTATATAAGTAAGAATTCTTGACCACTTTGGAGCTGAGCAAGACAAAGCAAGTTTCCAGGAAAGCTGAAAACCCAAAAGTGTGTATTAATTTAGACCAAGGCAGGGTAATCTTAAAAGTACATGTTAAAATGTTAACAATGTTAAATTCTTTACTGCCTTTAATACAAACTCGATACAAATATGATCTTTGGGGGCCAAAGACCCTCAAAGATCATATTTTTCCTCTGAGCCACTTAACGCCAGCCAACCACATCTTTTCAAACTGCTCGCTCACACACCATTGGGGGCTGCATAACACACTCAGAGGACAGCGCTATCTGCCCCTTCCACTTTACATGAGCTCACGGACACCTGTGATTGGCTTAGAGCCATGATCGAATTGAGAGCACAGAGTGCCTCCCATCCATCCCCTCAGCCAATCAGCTCTCTCCAGACCCCAGCTGCGGGAGGCTACACCAACATCGGGAATCGAACTCGTGATCTCTGTATGATCAGGCAGGGACTTTAAAGCTGTGCCACTTGAGGGCTATTTGCTTGTTCATTTAACCAGTAATTTTGCTTCACCAACACATATCCTTCTGCGACTGGTGGAATTAGCTAACCGCGACTGGCAACCGACAGGTAATGTAATTAACATAGGTGAAAGTAGTTTTAATTTCTTACTGGTACCAAGTAGACAAAAGGTGAAGAGAATAAACCATTATATTTCCACCACGTTACCTTCCAGGTTCCAGGGTTAAATCCCGAATAGCGTTGAATGGAAAGCTAGTGCAGTTATGTGTGGAGCAATTACATGTTACACACACCAAGTAGTGCCCTTGATTAAGGCTTAGAGAGAGATTTGGGAGTCAGCCTTGGGTTAGAAGTTAGTTAGCTTTATAGCTCGTCTTAGACGTAAATAAAACAGTTCATAAAGAACGACTTAGAAGCAATGATTAAGGACACAAAGCATTGTTAAGATGTCAAACTTATCAGATCTGTTTTCTGAATACATTACAAAATAATCCCAGTTAAAACGAAAAGCCAAGCAAACTTCCGTTTTCTGCGTCTCTTTGACAATATATAATTTTTTCCCTCACATACTCAGACTTGATACTTTTTAGATGATTTGTTTATCTATTTTTAGTGGAACTATTGCTCAAATGTCAGGCTCCTTCCACATGATATATTAGTATATTCCTGGTGTCATCTTCTATTCCATCCAAGCTGCCATTTTGCTTTTTCTTTATTTATTGCAGGGCTCTTGTATCAGCTGCCCGTGAATGTTGCCCATTTGTTCATCACTTAGGACATTTGATTAATTCTTTCCCTCAATATATAGATGTGATATTTATCAGGTCAGACGCCTGGCAGATTAAAACCAAAGTATGTGTGACTGATATGATAAAATAAAGCAATCATGCTAGCATGTTTTCACTGCCACCATATTAATGTGGGAAAAAAAAATTAAGAGCAGGCTATTGCAACAACATAAACAAAATGTTCTCAGAGGCACTTGAACTGCCTACAAAAGGGTCAGCAGGGTCTCTTTTGATGCTGTGTTCACTTGTTGAGAGTAGGGGAAAAAATTCCTAGAGACTACCAAGCAAATGCTTCAGCCTTTCCATGTCCTTAAATCTCTGGTTTTGGAAAATGTTTAAAATTTTGAAGCAAAGTTTTGAACGAGAATCCAAAGGCCACGAGTTCTGTGTGCTATTCGGTGCCAGCAGAGGAACTGCTTTCCATCCCGGTTTCATCACAAAACACTGAATTTCCAATTATCCATCAGCCAGCACAGCATATGTGCAGTTAAGTCAAGTCAAACCAAAGTCAGTCCCACTTTGTGTAATCCCAGGTTACCACTGGCTCTCCTGCAGTCTTTATTAAAACAAACTTGAACTGGAAAAGTCTTTAAAAGGAAAAGGGCCCTTTAGAGACGGTTCAAAATAGAAAGAATAACATTCGCCAGCTAACTGAAATGCCAGATGACTGAAACAAACAGAACAGCTAAATAGATGTATATTCCTGCACAAGAGCAAGAAAGATGCTTAATTCCAGAGCAGAAAGGTCAATTCAGAACTTCCTGTCCACCCTTTACTCGGCACCGTCAGCAGATGGCATGCGTCAACACTGCACAGGTGCTTAGCACCCCAGCTTGCCCTGCACCCTGCCTCCAAAGGGGTCGAAGGTCATGAAGAGTTCCCATGCTGCATCCTTTGTGGTAGCTCCATATGCAAACAGAATCAGTGTCAAAGCGAGACAAAGGACACCGGTCTATCATGGCCAATGGGAGGAAGAGACCATTTGTATGGTGGATGGGGGGAGAGGACAGGCCTAAACCATTCTGGGGTTGTGAAAGATCATGGCACTGGTTAGTATTTGGTTTCGTATGGGTGCTCAATGCACTTAGCATTCTGTATGTTCTACATTCAGCCCAGTGTGTGTGTGTGCGTGTGCACGTGTACTGGGAGGCCCAGAGGAAGCAGAAAGGGCCTGGTCATTTTCAGGGGTTCCCTCTGCACCTCATAATACCATGTAATCCTAGTGGATTACACCAGGGCATGTGTAACATAGGACAGCTGTGTGCGTGTGTGTGTGTGTGTGTGTGTGTGTGTGTGTGTGTATGAGAGTATATCAGAGCAGTGTTTACAATTATCTCTGGGTTTCCTCATTAGTTTTCTTCTCCATCTGCTTATTTTGCTTTATATAAGTAAGAATTCTTTGACAGGGTGGAAATAGTTGAGCAAGACAAAGTTTCCAGGAGTCAATGTGAGTATTAATTTAAACCTTTCGTATGTATTGAAAACATGACAGCTGCTGCTAAGGCAGGGTAATCTTAAAGGGACACGCATGTGACAATGTTGTTAACAATGCAAAATTCCTTACTGCCTTTAATACAAACTCGCACCACTCCATTCTCGACATGCTTTAACTGAGATATAAGCAGTTAAATACCAAAGATGTTTTACATTTAAAAACAAAAGGTTAAAATTGTTCAAACTACAACAAATAATACAATAATGAGCGTGGTAGAATTTTAGAGTTTGGATGAAAACACACACAAAAGCACTTTAACACCAGAGACAATCCCAAATCTGGTGAGAATTCAATACTGTTCTTTAAGGCCTATATAAAGCATTGTCTAAATAAAAGAGTCAGCTAAGCTCATGGTGCAATTTTGCTGGCGTGTTTGTGTTACCTGGCGGCCCAGGTGATGGGGACACGGTGGGCAGCATAAATGCTGAAGGACAATATGTTAGTAATCATGCCCGCCTCCTGGATTGGCACCATGGTGCGGCTGCTGTATGGAGCTGTGTGGAAGTTGGCATTGAACGTGCTGCAATAGAGCTCCACCAGATCCAAGATGGCGGCCGTCAACCTTTCAACTATTTTCTCTGTTGAGGGAACAGAAGTAGAGATCAAAGAACTTTCCATTTAAGCCCACTGACAGGACTTGCAAAATGGCTCAAAATGTACATGCACAACACATACCCATATGCACACAAACACCTAAATAGCTTGACTAACTGTTCCTTCCCCATTTCAGCATGTACAGACAGAAATGTGTGAAAGCTGCTGTCAAGCAACAATTAATAACTAGTGTAAAAAAAAAAAAGAAAAAAAAGAAATGAAGGCATGCAATCTTTGCACTGTGTGGGCTGGCAGTGCATCGAAGGCCAATATGCATGTGTCTGCGCACAAACACACAAGCTTATACTTAGGGGCAGTTTAAAGTAGCCAATCTAGTGATTGACAACATGCTGTGTTTAGGGTTTAACCCAGCACCTACTATGTGCACATGCAGCCTTTATTTATTAAAAATATATATTATTTATATATTATATATATATTTTTTTATATTCATTAATTAAGGAAGTCATACACTATTATTAGTGGTGCTTGCGAAGCAGCACTACTGTTACTATCTTGCAAACTTATTCTTTTTATTTTTATTTTTATTATTATTATTCTTCCGTACAAAAGTTTGGCGTGTAACTAGTCCCGCACCGTTTGTCGTAGACTCATGAGGGTGGTCTCAAATCGTGCGGCCTAATCGGGAATGGGGTGCTATGACTTTTCTAAGGGGTCGCCGAAAAAAGTCCCATAGATTAACATGGAGCCCGATTTTTGACGGATTCTAGCGCAGAGAGGGAATGTTGTAGAAA
>JAQQZS010000016.1:14438242-14458777 GCA_030068045.1 Platyallabes tihoni | reverse complement strand
CCCCACGCCCCCCCTCCGCCACCGACAGGAGTTTTGCCACGGCAAGCACCACTCACATTTTCTTCGGGAAATGTCCCTCTCTAGTTATTATTATTATTATTATATTTGCTGTTGTTGCTAGTTTTATATCATCATTCATAGCTAATAATTGTGTGTTTACCCCCAGATTTGCAATCATTATCCTACAAGGCAGATTTATTGGGACAAACAACTGATCAAACAGGAGTAAAGCACATGTTTATGAAGTAAAGCACGGTAGAGGAAGGCGAACAGTTTGCATCCTGACGCCAGACATGCATCCTTCCTGTTTATCCGAGTAAAGAAGCAGACGTCCTTCCAGCAGGAGGTTTTGTGACACACACACACTGATTATGAATGTCCTCACTTACATACAGTACACACACACACACACACACACACACACACACACGCAAGCATTCAGCCAAAAAAATTGCACGCACGTCAGGAAAAGAAAAATAGTATGATTAATAATGATCATATTATCATAATATTATCATATATTTCAATATACACTATATTGCCCACCTGCCTTCACATGCATATGAACTTGAGTAACATCCAATTCTTAATACATACGGTTTAATATGATGCTGGCCCACCCTTTGCAGCTGTAACAGCTTCAACTCTTCTGGGAAGGATTTCCACAAGGTTTAGGAGTGTGTTTATTGAATTTTTGGCCATTCTTCCAGAAGTGCATTTGTGAGGTCAGACACTGATGAGAATGCCTGGCTCGCAGTCTCCGCTCTAATTCATCTGACAGAAATGTGGTGAGGTCACGACAGTCAAGTTCATCCACACCAAACTCCATCCATCGATGTTTTTATGGTTTTTGCTTTATGCACTGGTGCGTAGTCATCCCCCATACTGTTGCCACAAAGTTGGGAGCATGAAATTGTCCAAAATGTCTTGGTATGCTGAGGCCTTAAGAGTTCCTTTTACTGGAACTAAGGAACCAAGCCCAACTCCTGAAATACAACCTCTCATCATAATCCCCCATCCACCAAATTTTACACTTGGCACAATGCAGTCAGACAAGTACCGTTATCCTGGCAACCGCCAAACCCAGACATGTCCATCGGATTGCCAGACAGAGAAGCGTGATTTGTCACTCCAGAGAACACGTCTCCATTGCTCCAAGGTCCAGTGACGGCGTGCTTTACACCACTGCAGTCGATGCTTTTCATTGCACTTGCTGATGTGAGGCTTGAATGCAGCTGCTCGGCCATGGAAACCCACTCCATGAAGGTCTCTACGCACTGCTCTGGCCACATGAAGTTTGAAAGTCTGTATCTATTGACTCTGCAGAAAGTTGGCACTTCTATGCACTATGCGTCTCAACAACGCGCTCAGTGATTTTACATGGCCTACCATACATGGTGTTCCCAAACGCCTCCACTTTGTTATAATACCAGTAACAGTTGACTGTGGAATATTTACCAGCGAGGAAATTTCACGACTGGAGTTATTGCACAGGTGGCATCCTGTCACAGTACCACGCTGGAATTCACCAAACTCCTGAAAGCAACCTATTCTTTCACAAATGTTTGTAGAAGTGATCTGCATGGCTAGGTGCTTGATCGTATACATCTGTAACCATGCAAGTGATTGGAACACCTGAATTCAATTATTGGATGGGCGAGTGAATACTTTTGGCAATATAGTGTATAACATATAGCAATAAATTTAGTATTAAAATATTTATACGTTTCTCTCTTTTCCTGAGGAAAACACACACACATGTACACTATACATTGCACCTTGAAAAATTTAAATATCATGAAAAAGTTCATTTTCGTTCATATAAAAAAAAAGTGAAACTCATATTTAGAAATTCATTACATCAACATTTTAACCTTTTCTTACTGTTACTTACTTTTGATGATTACACCTTACTGCTTATAAAAATAAAAAAAATCTAAATATTTGAATATTTCCTAAAATCAATCAAAAAAAGAATTGACGATACAGAAATTCTACAAGTAAAAATTATTAATTTTTGCAATCAATTCTTGGTCTGTGTTCCTTAAACATTACAAGGAACTACTGCATCAACGGGTTATGGCATGGAGGCAATCAGCCTGAGGCACTGCTGAGGCGTTATTGAAGACCAGGTTGCTTTAATTGCAGACTTCAGCTCGTCTGTATTAGGTCCGGTATTTCTCATCTACATCTTATCAGGTGTAAAGTCCTGCTGGAAAAGGTAGTTCGCATCTCCATAAAGCTGGTCAGAAGACAGGAGCATGAAGTACTCTAAAATCTCCTGGTAGATAGCTGCATTGACTTTGGACTTGATAAAACACCAGCAGATGACATGGCATCCTAATTTATACCAACTGTGGAAACTTCACACTGGACCTCAAGCAACTGATTCTGTGCCTCTCCACTCTTCTTCTTCTCTGGAACCATTGGAGACACCGTTTCCATCCAGCCCTTTCCACAAATATGTGAACAGCCTGCCCTTTTAGTGATAACCTTCTGTGACTTGGCCTCCTTGTCGATGGTGTTGATCATCATCATCTGGACAACTGTCAATTCAGCAGTCTTCCCTTATGTGTGTACTGAACTAAACTGAGGGATACACAGTATTTATTCTGTATGAATAGTGATTTACTGAAACTTTGAATGAACTATTAATATTTTGAGATACTAGATTTTTGATGTTCAAGAGCTGTAAACTTTAACACACAGTATAAATGCAGATCAATTCCTGCTTTCTGTTTCACCCAAATGAGGATGGGTTCCCTGTTGAGTCCGGTTCCTCTCAAGGTTTCTTCCTATTGCCATCTCAGGGAGTTTTTCCTTGCCACTGTCCCCCTCGGCTTGCTCATCAGCGACTATCTGCAGCAATTTCCCTCTGGGATTAATAAAGTTCTTTGAATCTTGAATCTGACCATTCTGATTCATACACATTCACATTCCATACAAACTTAATTGTTTTGATTGTGTAAAGCTGCTTTGCGACAATGACAAATGTTAAAAGCACTAAACAAATAAAATTGAATTGAATTGATTTAAACTGTAGTCATTGAAGTCAAAACAAAAAAGATTTAAAATATTTGACTTTACATGTAATGAATGTAGAAAATATGAGTTTCACTTTTTAAATTAACTTATGAAAGAAAATCAACTATTCTACAATATTTTCACTGGTTTTTCAAGATAGACTATATACATAGACACATGACAGAAGATCATCAGTGCTAAATCAGACTTGCTTAAATTCAGTAATGGTAAAATGTCTTCCAGAAAAGTTCTAATAAAATCAATCACTAAATTATAACTGACTGAATAAAACCCAGGCCTGAAAATAAATGCTGTGATACCGTCCTAGTTAATTAGATAACGTTAAGCTAACTGTTAGTTTGTTTTAATGCCTCTGTACACTGAAAAAAAGTTTATTGAATTTACTTAATTTAAATGCATACATCAGTTCCACAGTATTTAACTAAGTTCCATTAATACAATCTATCTTTATGAATCCAAGTCTCTTGTGCTGTGAAACAACCTGCAAACATTTCCTGCTGTGCCATCACACTGCACTTGGTTTCATCAAGTTATAGATTTCAGCCTTACTTTGCTTCTGTAGCAACATCCTCATGAGATTTCACTGAGTAATTAGATGACATTTGTCGACTATCTGAGACTATACTGTAGATGACTATGTGCATTGATCACATTTACTTTACATGATTAAAACAATTAACTTGTTTAAATTAAGCATTTACTTATTCCAACTATGTTCTCTTAAATCTGACTGCTTATTCCTTTTTTCAGTGCAGAAACAAATGTCAAATAATAAATGCCTAATTTACAGCTGTCAGTAGCTTTTACTAGGAAATGAGGATGTTAACTTCCTAGCATATTAGTTTCAATGGACAAACAGGAAAGCCTACTTGTTTCATAATGATCATATAATAATAATAATAAAAAATGTATCTAAAATTTTCTGGTGATTTAATAAAAATTATTCCTGCAATCAAGAATCCAGAAGCATGTATTGTACTACACTGCATTTCCAGAAATTATGTTTTAAATTGCTAATCATTATATGATATGTTGAGTATTGCAACAAAAAAAAACGTATTACTATAATCTCAAAATAGACAACTTGAAGTTTCATTTAAAATAGTGAACAGAACATAATGATTAAAGTGATATTGTCTGTAAAAATAGGTCACAGCAGGAGTGACACACAGATTACTGGGGATGACGGTAACTGTACCTTTGTTTTCTCTCTTCGCCAGCACGCTCACATCCTGCAAATCAGAAACACACATCAGAAAGCAGATGAGGCGAACCGCCTTAGGGGAAATTTCTGCAGCATCAGTGTTTTGGCTTCAAAGGTTAACAGTTTGAGAGAAGAAGAACGTGTACAGTTTGTCCTCATTCTGTTCCAATACCGGAATGGCTGTTTATAACAGAACCACCGAACGAAATATGGTGCTAGCACAGCGTGCAACTCAGCAGACCAGTATATCACTGTTTTCCAGCAGCTCATCCACATTGGTTTTTCAGCAGGTTCATATATTGTGTCTGTGGTTATTTGTGTTCACCTTCTGCACTCTGGGCTGCAGTCTACACGGGCAGGCGGGCAGCTGATTCAGGGCCAAGGTGATGTCGGGAGTTTCCACAGCGGCAAGCGAGCTGCACAGAGCCTTTACAGACTGTACCAAGCGCTCCACATGCAACTGAAGGTCAGCCTGGAGAGAAAGAGAGTAACATACAGTGGAGGAAATAATTATTTGATGACCTGCTGATTTTGAAGGGTCTATAATTTGTATCACAGGTTTATTGTAAAGGATAGAGACAGACTATCAACCAAAAAAATCCAGAAAAAGCACATGATGCAAAGGTTATAAATTGATTTGCATTTCAACGAGGAAAATAAGTATTTAATCCCCAAGCAAAGTGTGACTTAGTACTTGGTGTAGAAACCCTTGTTGGCAAGCACAGAGGTAAGAGGTTTCTTGTAGTTTTGCACACATCTCAGGAGGGAATTTGTGTTTCTTGCCAAACGCTTGGCAACTCGAAGTTTCAGCTCCCTTCATAAATTTCCTATAGGAATAAGGTCGGGAGACTGTCTAGCCACTCGATGACCTTCATGTGCTTCTTCTTGAGCCATTCCTTTGTTGCCTTGGCGGCATGTTTTGGGTCATTGTCATGCTGGAAGACCCATGCATGACCCATCTTCAGAAGGTTCTCATCCACGATTTTACAATACATGGCCCCGTCAAAGTCGAGCTGTACCTTCACAGAATCTCCATGGGATCAAATACTCATTTTCTACGCACTATTTCCAAGAGTGCTGAGGTGCAGGTAGTTTTAATGTTTATCATCTATATACACAGCTGATGCATTATTACTATATGAATGCAGTACACATTACATACACACCACTGGCACCATCCTGTTCTCCATCCAAACTTATCCTACCTCTGATAACACGAACAGCTCTGCCTCGGTATGAAAGGTGTCCAGAAGCAAAGTTAGTGCTTCCCTGTAAAAAAACAAACAAAAAAAACAAATGTTAGGTACAGTGATGACAATCATACCTCCCTTTACATTTTAATATTGAATCAGAATATTTATAAAATCATGCCACAAATCGAATCAACACCTAGGTTTTCCCAAGCCTGTTGGCTAGTGTCACATTGACAGAGCATGGCATATCGCCAAGAGAGTGTGGCCTATTTTGCTCTATTGACTAATGGCCACAGATGGCATAGGCATCACTGGGACTTAAATTTACAATCTTGCAAAGTGTCAAATAGAGGGCACTTCAGCTGAGAAACGTGTACTTCTGTTGAGCCACATAAAAGTCATAAGTATCTTTTTTTCTTTCTTTGAATTACTGATGCTTTTTCCGTCTCTCACTTTGTCACAGTCTGCTTGATGGGTCTCTCCTGCAGCATGATACTGTGGTTCAGGGAGGATGGTGTCTCATCGTCCTCTTCCTGCAGTAACATGAAAAAATATGTATATATAATTAGATGCAGCACAGGGGTGCACAAACAAGCCAGTTAACCTTGGTGATGACTACTGGAAGTGAATGTTTATGGGGAATTTATGTGGCTTTTACTGGTTGTAGGTGGATAAGTTACATGATGCTAAGAGGAACACTTTGATGGGAATTGCTAAGCATCTCTGAGGTTTCGGTATGTAAATCTAATCCCACGTGTGCATGGAGTTTGCATGTACTCCTTGTGTTTGGTGGGTTTTCTCCAGGTACCCCAGTTTCCTCCTACAGCCCAAAGACATACAGTGTAGGCTGATTGCCATTAACAAATTGCCCATTGTGTAGGATTGTGTAGGATTGTGTGTGTGTGTCTGTGTCTGTGTCCTAAGATGGGGATGTGAACTGCCTTGTGCCTAAAGTTCCCTGGGATAAGTTCCATTCTCCCACCCCATGACCCTACACAGGAAAAGTGGTATGAAAAAGAGAAATAATAAATTAAAAAAAAAAAAACAACAAGAATAAAGGTTACACTGCATATGCAGTGATGCATTTGCACCATTATTGAACTCTCGAATCCTCTTTAAAAATCCCCTTTGTCACAGTTGATGTTCTCCCACTGTGCTACAGAATGTTTCTCGAGATTAAACCACTGACGAGAGCAATGTGCACAGATGGATGAAGATGTTTAAAAAAAAAAAAGAGGAACCGGCATTGAAGACAAATTACGTAGTGGGAGATCATCAACTGTGACAAAGGGGATTTTCAAAGACGATTCGAGAGTCGGGTGCGAGAGATGATAGTGTAAATGCATCACTTGTGATGGGGACCAGGTTGAGTAGTACATTCGTACAGAGTAAGAGTTGATTGACCTTTGTCTGCTAATAAAAAGTTGATGCCCACTTTTGCAGTACTTTCAGTACAGCCCTTGTATTTGCTTTAGATCAGTTAATATCTGAATTCATCAATCACAAGCTCTGTTCTTGCTCAGCCATGAAAAAAAAAAACGTGTGTCAATATGTATTCTTGTTAATGCAGTTTCTCCCTGGATTTACAAAGTCAGTCTATCAGGCTAGATTGATTCCCGTAGAGAGAGAGGTCGCTCATTCCTCTCTGTATACGCTACATGGTTTCAATATTGTAATGGCTTTCATGAAAACTCAGGTCTCGGGGGAAAACATGCT
The DNA here is from genome assembly GCA_030068045.1 of Platyallabes tihoni. NCBI lineage: Eukaryota > Metazoa > Chordata > Actinopteri > Siluriformes > Clariidae > Platyallabes > Platyallabes tihoni. Next base: position 14,451,619 of record JAQQZS010000016.1, on the reverse strand, counting down.
GTGTTGTGGTACTCACAGTGCGAGCTAGCTCCATGTTAACAGAGCTTCTCTTGGTGAGGAAGAGCTGGACGTCCCGATCAAACTTCAGACACTGCTGGATGTATTCAAGTCCAGCCAAGGTTTGACAGCTGAGAAAGAAAACCAAAAGAACTCTTGTAATTTTTGTGTGCCCCTTGTGTAACCCGTAAATCATACGAAACATTTGCAGGAAAAAGGTCAAGCTTTGCTTATAAAGTGTATTTGCACTAAGACCTGTTATGTTTGGCTTGATTTGCTTTTCAAATGAGTCAAGTTGAAATTTATCATTGTTGAAAACCACAACCTATTTCCCTATGAGTGAAGTTGAAATATGATTTTATTTGTGTTGTTTTAAAAACCACAACTTATTGTCCCTATCCACAGCACTTATAATAGCTGATGTTTTCCTGCATTCCAGTGTTGGTTACTGCCAGCAGTTATCAGAATTTATTGTTTAACCTCAACTAAAAGCAGGCTACTTATTGCACAATAGTACTATACTACTCCGTCATCAACACTGGTGGAATAATAACAATGCTACAGACAGGAAGTCCTTCCCACTTTGCACAAGCTCAAAATTATCAAAACAAGACACATTTCCGGGCCAGCTGCACCCCTAGTAAAAAACATCCAATTCTTACACACACTTACACTTACTCCTTGATATTGTACTCTGTGAGGTATGACGGGTTACATCGCTGTTAAGCTGTGTAATACACTTCAGTCTGGCACTGCTCTCGACCATGCTGGTCTGCCCACCAGCCAATCAGAGCAGATAAAAACACATTTAGCATTACACAGCTGGTTGAAGGTTGTCACAGTTCTGGGGAAACCCACTGTGGTTTTATGTAGCCACAGAAATAAGAACGTCAAGCTGCCTTTTTCTTTTTGAGGGGCCCTTAGTTGAATGACAAGTCTATTTGTACCACAAACCACTAAGCAGACGTTTTTCTTTTGGATTCGGCCCTTCTTCCGGCCACAGTGCTGGCAGCAAACAAAGTCGAGGAAAGAAACTGCCTATACAACTTGTTATATTGTCTGGGAACTACTTTTCATGACTGACCCAATACACATTTTTTAAAACATTGAGTGAGATCTGGGCTGGATGCCCAGGACTCTGTGCCCAGTGTGAGGTGGGCATAATAGCTACAGGGAGGAAGGGGGGGATGGAGAAAGGCCTGGAGTCTATGATGGCAATGAAAAGCCATTACAGGACGCCTTGACATGGCCTGGTGCCAAACTGTGTGCTGGCCTCTTGTCCATTTGTATCGTTCGTCATGTGCTTGGGATGCACTATTATTGCCACACACAGGGATTAGGGGAAATGACCTGCACTGTATTTAGAAATAATTGGCTTATTCCTTAAACTGACACTCGGAAAAATACCTTTACCAGAGACCAGTTGCTTTCAACTATCAATGATGCAGTTGATGTGTTTTTGCATAAAAAATTTATTCATTTAGCCATCAGCTCAAGCTGCGATGGAATGTTTGAACAAATTTTTTTAATGTTTTATTTATCGATCATCTTCTTAGCAAACTAATGCTTAACTCAAAACAATGCAAGGCAACACTATGGCTTGCTAGACAGGAAAACACAAGGGACATGGGTGGAAACTGGCACTATGAACCAAAACATAACTACTTCAATTTGTGTTATTTATAGCCATAAGTTAACCATTAATGTTTACAAATTAAAAAGTGACTGTTGTCATCATTCAGTAATAGACTTTTTCATGTAACCTTGAATATCTCTGATGAAACGCTATTTTGCACTGAACAGTCAGGAAGCCCACTGAAGTCTGACGTAGGAGTCGGTGAATAATAGAAAGGTGACAGTGGTGGTGGGTTCGGAAAATCCAGCTCAGGGTAACATGAATAAGTGGCATGAATTTACAGGCAGGTGGAGTTTAATTTTTTTTTAGTTCAGCTGTGAGGGTCTTTTTCTACTTTTGTTTTTAATCACACAAATACCACATATTATCAGGGAACATAACATACCCGGAGTCAGTCAAAACAATGAGCGTTCATTCATTCTGCATGTTTCTGCAACATTATAAGCCAGTACTTCAACAACTATATACTACAGTAAATATATAGCTCAGGCCTTTCAAATGCTTTAGAATGGAGAAAAGAAAATGCAATGGCTAACTCCTAAAATCCACGAAGCAAGCTATTTTTGCAGATGCTGCACTGCCGCTTCTTGAGGTTCAAGATTAGCTCTTACTTGTTGAGATACTCGGCTTGGCCGCACACTTTCATTAGGTAGTCATCCACGTCAACTAAGTCCAGGTCATCATGGGCGTAGCACAACGTCTGGTATATTAGCAGGTCAATGGTGGAAGAACCTAAGAAACCAGGAATGGATGTGTTAAAAGCAGTACTAAGACAGCTGGATAATTCAGTGGGAAAGTTTATCAACTGGGCATACAAACAAACAGATTGGGCGGGGGGGCTCTCTTATCCGAGTTATCCAATAATACAATCATGTGACAGCAGCACAATGCATAAAATCAGCGGATACAGGTTTACATCAAACATCAAAATATTGAAAAAAAAAAAGTGATTAATCACAGCACGGACATTGGTGCTAGATGGGCTAGTTTGAATATTTCAGAAACTGCTGATCTCTTGGGATTTTCACATGTAACATTTCTCTAACACGTAATGTTGGAAAAAAGAAAAACATCCTCTGCATCACTCTATGAATTAAGAGTTTATAATTTTACACAATGACCATCTGCATGATTTTGTTCATTCAGTCCACATGATTGAATTAATAGATAACTGCGTAAATAAGCATAAAGTGGAACCTCGGATCGATCGCGAGTAACCCAGTTTGCGAGCATTCTGCAAGACAAGCAAAAAAAAATTTTTTTATAAACTTTGACTTGATAAACATTTTGTATTGATTATTTTTATATGAATATTTTTGGGTTGTGGAACAAATCGTCAGAGTTTCCATTATTGATACTTATAGGGGAAATCAACTATGATGTACTGTACAAAGCACACGTCCGGAACGAATTATGCTCACAATCCAAGGGTTCACTGTATTTACAGGTGTTCCCTATTACAGTGGTCAGCATGTGTATTATTATCCCAGTCTGAAATACAGAATATGTTTAATCAATATAAGCTTCCACTTGATCACTTCCTGTCCCCACACACACACACACACACACACACACACACACACACACACACACACACCTGGTCCATTTCTACAGAACAGCAGCAATCTGGAACAAGGCACTGAATATCCCACTTTCATTCCTCCCACATCCTGCAATTTAATTTAAATAATAAAATAACAAGTGCCTTTTTCCGAACATTGATCCTTACACAATCAAGCAAAGACCACTGATGAATTACACCTGATGCGATGCTAATACAATCACAAAAACTCCAAGGCCAAACCTATTACATGGATACATGGGCTGAAATAAGCAAACTGAAAGAGAATGTTCAGCTTCCTTGGTTTGCTCTTGCTTACTTGGGCAAGGCCACCTTCCACATGTAAACACAGGGATGACTCATAAAATGTATGGAGCAAATACACTCCACTGACAGGAAGGGAGTGGAGGATAACAGTTAAATAATAACATGCATTGAGCTTGCTGATCTGATTATTGTACACTGGCGTTCTGTAAATATTGCCTTGCTTGCGTAAGACTTGATCTCAAGCAAAAGAAATTGCTTTATTGATCCAATATATAATTTTTATTTATTTTTTTTTTCATAGAATCTGTTGGAAATGCACATGGCCCACAACACTTTAAACCAGCAATAAACTGACAAATCACGTCTTGCCAGCTCTAGGAAACATATTCAGATGTACAAACGCATAATACTGTATTTGTTGCAAAGCCATGAGCCACAAAATAGAAGGTCACATGTTAAGGCAGTAAGCATAGGATTTAAAAAGAAGAATTGTTTAAAAAAAAAAAAAAAAAAAAAAAATCCATTCCCATACCTCTCTCTCATAGGCTCTCTCTAATCCTGCCCTCTCCCTTCTATGCTTGTGTACTGTATACATATTTGTGTGCTTGCTCCTTTTAACTGGTTGAATGAAAAGCTGGCTATTTTAATTGAAAACACAAAACAGATGGCTGGCACACTTTCCTTTGACTGTAATTCCATTAAGAGGATTCAGAATTGAAAGCCCTTGCAGTCTATCAAATGAGATTCTCTAGTCAGGGCCAAAATGTTTCTGCTGCATAGGAAAAACACACACACACACACACACACACACACCTCGTCAAGCTCTGTACATAAAAACAAAGACCTGGTTTGACAAGTTTTTTGTGAATCATGATCCCAAGGCCTATTAAATTGACACATTACGGTTGTTTCCTGAGGTGTAGATGGGGAAATCTAATACACCAGATAGAACTTCACAGGAACATACCAAAGCCAGGGGTAGAGAACAGTGACAAAGGGTGGTGGAGGGGTTTCCCAGGACAGCACCTGACCCAAATTCCAAGAGCTGCTTTAATGCGCATACTAATTAATCGTGTTAACGGATATAGTGACATTTATATTATAACATCATACATCAAATTAAATATATAAACATATTAAACGTGGAAATACTGTATATAATTCAATTTATCCCATAGTGCTACTGATCCAGCCAACCCAAACACTGATTACTTTCCAATGATAGCATGCCTCATAGTGTTTTACTATTCGCATACCACAGCCATTTTTATGTAAGATTCTTTTTTTAAATCAAAGTTAGTCCGTGAAGACCTCCCCCCTGTCTGAAAATGTAAAAGGTACAGTTTGTTACCTCCAATCGTTATAAAGTGATGACAGTAGAGACTACAGAAATTATATTTAAAAAATATCTCACACAAAATTTAACCATAATCCACCCAACAAGTGGAAGCTGTTAGTATAGAAATAATAGTGTACTGTAACCAGAACATGAATATAAACCTGTGATTTTCCTTGCAGTTAGAACTAGTCAGAGCTGTAGTTACAGAAAAGGTTTGCTTGGTGGAAAAATAGCAAACCTGGAGCCCAACAAATTATTTCTGTAGATGACTCACTATTCTGACATCACTCTCTGACCCTGGACACTACTATGTCAACTATTGCATTGCGGACATATAAAAATGTTGAATGGCGCTTCATTCTTGCTTACCATCACAGGTGAAGATGAGTGGCTCTCGGATGTGCTCACCGATGATTGTGACCTTTACGCTGACCCCCAGTACCTGCTGCTGCTCCTCCTGCGCCACACACGGGCTCCATACAAACCCTGCATTCTTAGACCGGTCTGTGGACGGATAAGCTGAGCGCAACCTGCACATACCAACATGGCACTCAGAGGACATTATACAGGACGATGATGACATGATCATTACAGGAGGATGCCCACTAGGCTCCATCATAAGATCGGTTTTATTGATCATTGGTTAAAGGTCAGTGCCTATTAGATGCATGAAACTGAATTCTTTTAACTTTAAATTATTGAGTATTCTGAATTATACTTGTTCAATAATAATGTAGCTGACTCCTGATTGTCTTGCTTTAAAATATAAACATTTAGTCACAATGCCTCCATTTATGTTAGCCATACGGTACAGGCTAGTACAGGCAAGACAAGTCACAGTTGTCTAAGTATCTTGTAACAGCACTCTCTTGAGCAAATACTGTAATCAGTTGTTGTTTTGAATGATAGATATTTAAAGTATATTTTTAAAACATTTTTACACTATTTGCTAATGGTGAGTTCATTGATCCCTTCTTTCTGAACATAGTAAATGGGAAGTGTGTCTTTTAGAGATGGGGGAAAAATCTATTCAATTATGAGTTATAATTCTTGTGTGCTGATTCATGTATTGCTACATTGCCTCCAAAATTGATTTGCAAATAATTTATAACATTTCTTTTAGAGTTGCACTGGTCGATCACCCAGTGACCAGAGTTGGCTGTTTTTCAGCTTAATCAGCCATAACTGATTCTGTACCAAGTGCATGAGCTTCTGAGTGGTATAACAGAAATGCATTTCTATGGCATTATATTATCAAAAGTTGAGTGTGTTAAAAAACCTCCAACCTGCCGCTTTCGCAAAACTGCAAAACCCACTCATTTCACTCTTACACCAGTCTCACAACACAATGTGAGCTAATTAGTCTTGAAAAACACGCACATTAGAAGCTGCGCGTGCCCACGTTAGAAGCTGTGTGCAGCCACACACAACTCTTTGGATGCATTTAAGGTAAAACATCACAATTTCTTTATAATCCAACAGGTGGTTCACTCTGAACTATTCCCACACTGGCATCCTGTGTGGTAGGAGTGAATTATTTGCTAATATTCGAAATAATAATTATGAATTAAGTTTTTAATGTTAAACTCATGTAAGTTAGTTTGTATTCTTAAATTCTGTCCTTGGTTTCTAAGTCACAAAGACAATTTTTTTTTGTAAAAGGCTCAAGGTCCTAAAACTGTAACAAAATCTGCAAAAACGCTCAGAATTGTGATATTAATCGATATGGAACCTAGGTACCGTGATGATATTCTATCGGATGGTGAGGCCGATCCCTAGTGTCTTTCATGACATAAATCAGCACCATGACAAAAGTCATCTTTTCCCCCATTTTCTAAGTGATGTCAAATCAACATGACTGAGCACAGAATCGGAAATAAACAAAGTAAAACCTCTTACTTTAACCTGACTTATACTGTGCATATTAATAGCTTTAGATTAATCAACATAGACATATAAATCTAAAAAACTGACCATACAATTTTTTTTGTACATCACTCACCCTAGTTATCAGCCTAGCATGTTGATACCATCCAATGGTATGAATTTGAATATGCGTGCCTTTACACGTCTACTGCTATGATATGATGTATATTTAGTTTCAGTTTAGTCTTCATTGCGCTTTTTTAAGTGTTTAACACTATAACCCCATCCCCGCATAACCTTCATTCTCATGGAAAGGCAGTTTAATGAAAAGCTACTGAGCTGTTTGCTCAAGCTAAGAAATCATAGCTTTGATTTCTCTACCTCTATGTGTTAAACTTAAAATGTACTGTTTTACTCTGTTTTTGTTTTGCTAAAAATGTTTTCTTAATTTGACAGGCTTTGTAGCAATTAGCCTAATTAGCCTAAAGATGTTTTTAACTTGAATTTTTTTTCTACATTGGAGGCTTTTGTTAAAAACAAATTTAATTGGTTAAATTGGAAATAACATTATTTTATTTTCACACTTTATTTGAAATAAAGTTGATTTGGCATGAACTGACTTCATGCTCTATTAAATTATTCAATAACTCAATTTATAACTATTTGTAAGCAATTACTCATCATGGATAAATGAAAACTGAATAAGCGAATTATAAACCATCAGTCATGGCCTACTTCCAAAACCAAATCAACTAAGTAGTGTGTAATGTGGTTTGTACTCTTTAGCAAGATGCACTTGCTACCAAACAGGCTTTTCCTAAAAAAAAAAAATTTTTTAATTACTTATTTCGTGTGACTACACCTTAATCTGCACGCTATTAAACACATTATTGTTTAAAGGTGTTACATAACCATAAGTTTGGGTAATTCTACAACATATTAGCATACAATTTTTAATGCTGACATTCTTTTATTCTTTTAAGGGTTGTATAGGTTTCTGTATAGGTACATTTCTGAGGACAAGCCTGAGCATTGAGGAGAACTCACTCATCGAGCATATGACAGAAGGCAGCCACCTCCTCGTCACGCTCCTCAGAAACCTGGAAGAGCTCATAGCCAAATCCATTGAGCCTGGAACGAAGTGACACCTACATGACAAGAAGGTAAAACGCCACTGTTTACAATAAAATACTGTACATATGCTACATACAGTAAATATTTTTTTTGTTTTGTAATTAGTCTAAAAAGTTGGTCTTGGTACAGTGTTAATGATTTATTAAGATGATATTATTAACAATTAACTCATTATTAACCATCAAATCATTGTATCCAGTAAATCTACATTATAATGATATTTGGTCAGGTACCAAATATGACACTGCTGGCAGTATCATTACTTTATTTGTAGTACATACCAGATCAGCTGACACCCTGCGGTTGTTTCTGCAACTCTTTTGCCCAGGCAAGTAGGTGCGAGGTGGCACTTGAGGGGGCAGTGTCTTGCTGCGAGCCACAGGCTTCCCAGATTGGTCACCACTAACTTTTTGTTGCCTGGGTGACTGCTTACCACTGTTGACCCTTACGAGGGAAGCATTCAGGTTGTCATAGTTTATGCCTTCTCCAGTGGGAAGCTTTGGTTGGTCCACCTCAGGGATGAACAGGTTCACGTCTCTGGGAGCTGATCCCCTGCAGAGGCCGAACGAGTCTGGTTGAGGTATTGGATTCCTTGGGGGAATCGCTGGAGGAGGTTCATCCGGAGGTGGCAATCCCTTTGAAAACCCATCCGTCATCCTCTCGTAGTCATTCTTCCCGGGATCTTCCAGGATATAGAGGGGCTCCTTGCTGTAGCCATGTGGATCCACATTCGACCTTGATGGGCTGGAAACTCCAGGTTGGATGAGGTGGAGAAGCGGATCAGACCCTGACAGCCCTTGCCGCAAGTTTGTCACAGGTGGGCTGGGGATACGTCTAGAGTGTGTATTCCTGGATGGCACAGTTTTGCTACGGTCAGACTCGTCCCTTCCAGTGGGATCTTTGTCCTGTTTAAGGCGAGAAAGCGCATCATACTCCATCTGTAAGGCCTCAGCCAGAACCAGCTCTCTGGGACTCAAACCCAGAGACTCCAGGCAGCTCCATCGCTGCTCATTGTCATTCTGTGTCTGTGCTGCAGACATGATCCTGTAGGGAACGATGCCACTATGCTGGGTGGTTTTTAAAAAAAAAAAAAAAAAAAAGGGATTTGGGGGGAGACAAGGTTTCTATGAAATCCACAGGAGAACCATTGCACCCTGTAGGGAGACAGGAGAGAAAAATAAAATAAACACTCAACTACTTACATCCCTTTGTTTACAGCAAATAACTCTCTCTAGGCCAGTCCTGGCCTACCAGCAAACACTCCCCAAAATGACACGTATGCCTTATTACATAAGAGGCTAATAGCAGCATGGCCAACAAATACTACACATCAAAAAAGAAAGAATGAAAGAGAGACATTAATACTCCATTCAATTCAAAGATGATGGCAGTTGTGCTTTCAATTACGATCACTGCATTTATCTAAGGAGAACCCCAGATGGGTTTTGTTTTAGAAGGACAGTCATCTGGATTCAATTAACTTTGCTTGTTCAGCAAAAATCAGGCTGCTGTCTCCTGCCTCTCATACGCTGAACATGGCTATCAACACACTGCAGGCAGTAAAGCATAGAGTCTTTATCCTGGCCTCAGCAGACCTACAGAACAGGAGGTCACTGGGTTGTTTATAAATGTGTAAGAATGCAACTTGGATGAGTGAAAGGAATGAACAGTTGACAGCACTCTGTTTAGCCATCTATACCAGGCCTATCATAGGAAACTGTCCTCCATATAATCTATGTAGAATAATACATTGTAGTATAATAAGAACAATAATAATAATAATGCAGTGGTGCTTGGGCCTCTGAGTTGCTGATCGGAGAGACAGGGATTCGAGCCACACCACCAGGTTGCCACTGTTGGGCCTTTGAATACAGCCATTAACTCTACGACCACATATAATACCCAGCCCCTGGAGATGGAGTGCAGGTTGATGAAAGTTAGCTAAAACCTCTAAAAAATAACACCTTACACTACAAAGCCACACAAAGCCATGCTAGAAGTTTAGATAGTGGAAGAGGGACAACCTTCCAATCCAATGTGTCCACCCGTGACTTATCATCATGTAAAACTAAATAAAGGTCTTATATTTCTCTTAAAATGAGAAATATAAGACCTTTATTTATACTGCTTACATCACTGTTGTGAATCAACGATCAATACGATACACTTTTTAATCCATACAACATGCATGCTAGATAACGGCAAAAGAAAAAATTATCACTTTATGAATATGTGACTCAGGTTTCCATTTTCAATTGATTTAAGCCTTTAATATTATCAAAGTACAATAACTGGAAGTCTTGAACCAAACTAGGTTGCCTATTAAGAAAAATATAGCTTTATTAATGAAAAGAGCTAGCTTGGCCTTCATTTTACAGCTCTACAGCCACTACAGTACTTTTCCAAGTTTAATTCAGAGCAACTGATCGTTCTCAATCAATCAATCAACTTCATTCTTATTTAAAACACTGGTCAATAAAAATTCATAATTTTTATTAATATATTCCATATTTAAAATGCAACCCTGAGAAGTATACTACACAGGACGTACAGTCAAGCTAAGTGTGATTCCAAACCGCAGGGAGTGAAACTGTAATTCTGTCGAGGGAAGGTCCCTGATAAAGCTGATATTCCTTGTAGTACACGGAGCAGGGAGGACCCTGTGAAGTACACGTCGGAATGGAACACAGCCTACCTCTCCATGCAATACTTACCCACAATTAACTTCTCTACCCTGATGTGATGCAAATACACAAATATTTATAAATGTAAAACTGTAAACCAGCCTTCTGTAGTTGAAGTAGGACAAATTAATTTTTCCCATTTACAGAGCCTGGGGCAGTCACCAAAACTCAAACTTCCTCTTGAGAAGATATTTTACTGACAAACATAAAAAAAAAAAAAAACTTGCTTGTTATCACAGACATGTTCTGTGAAGCACACGATTCAAACTAGGCCTCAAGAATGAATTTCAATATTCAAATGAATGACCTACATAGCCTAATATGGGACAAACTAAAGTTTTGACTGCTTTAACAGGTACATCCAACCAACCCTTATAATAGCCAACCTGAAAACCTGCAGGCTTTCCAGCATCTTTTTATGTATTTGGGTTCTTTGTCCTGAATTCCTCCTAAGATTTTTCACCTACACCAAGCCAGGATATCTGCCTTCCATTCCAGGGTTTACTTTAAAGTGCAGAGAATGTCGGTTAAGGGAACCTCCCTCAACAAAATTCCACCTTTCGGAAAACACTCTGCGACGTCACCAATGCACCAATGCAATCACTTCCTCTGTGTGTTACCCTGGTAACTTAAGGACCTTGGATAGCTGTTGCTGCTACTCTGGAAATTTCACACTACTATAATTAATTCTTAAATATTTACTGAAACAAAAACTGATACCATTGCAAAACATATACTATTGAAATGTGTATAAGAAATTATTTGGTTCATTTATTAGATGTACAGTGAAATTATTGTTGTAAAGGTTTTTTTTTCTTGTCGTAAAGGATTTTTTTTTTTTTTTTTTTTACAAATTACTAACCTATGTAATAGGAAGAATTTTTAATGAAATAGATTTTGAAATGCATCATCAAATACACATTCCTATTGTGACATACTGTCATCCTCAATAATAATTATAATTTAATATATAAATTCCTTTTTGAGCTCCATTTTTTCTGTGCTCCAGCGAGGTACAATGACTGATGCAACTGAACCAAGAACAAGGGATAATCATAAATAGGAAAGTGGACTATCAGAGAGATATGACAGACAGACAAGATTTCAGAGATTATCAGGCTCAAAGGACCAAAATGAGATTCACAACTCAGATGTGTTTGTAAACAGACAGCCCAGACATCAACAGATGGATCCATAGAGCATAGATGCACTTAGCATCAACTTCCAAGTGGCATCTCTGTGGCTGGCCTGCTTTTCCCAGGAGTGTGATTCTCCTATCTTCTCCCCATTCTGGGCACCAAGGCCTTTTGGCCGCAGGGAAGCAGGAGCGAGAGGAGGGGTGGGAACCAGGGCGGAGTCTGCATTGTTCCAGCCCTGGGACCCTGGAATCAATCCCCTGCCGAGATATAATCCCATTCAATTAGGGGCGGCTCCCAGATTGACCAAACAAAGGACGCAGAGTGGGGGACAACACGTGAGCCAGGGCCGGCACAGACACGTTCACACGCCTCCAAGAGACGAGAGACAAAGAGGCCGCTGTCATCTCCGGCCTTGCTCCCCCACACACCAAACCCCCCTCCCCCCCACAATAACACCCACTCACCGACAAATAAACCAGCGCCCTCTTACATACAGCTTCCATCACAACCCGAGCGGGAAAAGACACCCATGTTGCCAGCATAGAGTTATATGTATATCAGGGTGAACTTCAATGAGCTTGTCAGTAAAAAGAAAATGCAGTAGATGCTTAATGCTAGTTAAAATAATCAACAAGTGTTAGAAATAAAAAAAACATATGTCTGATAAAACACTAATATGAGAGATACTACAGACAGTAGTCATGTCACAGCTTTGTTCAGGATGTCTTTTGTGTCAGTTAAAAATCACACATCCTTGACATGGAATATGACAGTGATACTGACACACAAGCATAAAACTGGAACAATCCTGAAAATAAATAAATAAATAAATAAATAAATAAAAGCAACCTCCGTGTTTGTTACCAGAACTTGACTTTACCAGATAACTTGTGGCTGAAGGCTCTCCCTGTGATAAACATTAGATCTGAAGCTTTTGCTAATATTCTCCTGATTAGTGACATGCGAGTGAGAAATGTGTCAGGTGAACGGAGTAAAAGATGCTGCACATATTTAAAAAAAAAAAAAAAAAGAAAGAAAATCCAATGAAAGAATAAATAAATAATACTAATAGCCACCATCTAACAGCTGTGGAAACTAGTTAATACCCAGGCCACAATCAGCTGAATACTGAAACTGGCACGAGATCAGCTGTGACTGGAAGAAAGGATTACATATACTACAGTGGTTTCTCTCATGCATTGGGGCTGGAATGGGGTTTCTGTTGCGTTTAATGAGCTGCAGTGCATTTCTGCTGTGTGTCAAGAGTCTTGTGTAGCGAGGTGGAAAATGTTTTCTGTCATGTGCAGCGATCTGGAGATTGTTGTGTCGCTTGTAGCGAGTTGGACAGTGTTTTGTGTCATGTGTATTGTAGCGAATTGGAGAGTGTTTGTCATTTTCAGGGAGTTGGAGAATTTTTTGTCACGTGTAGCGAGTTGGCAAGAGTTTTGTCTCATTTGTAGCGACTTGGCAAGAGTTTTGTCTCATTTGTAGCGACTTGGCAAGAGTTTTGTCTCATTTGTAGCGAAATGAAGAATATTTGTCTCATTTGTAGCGAGTTGCAGAGTGTTCTGCGCCATGCCTAGCGAGTTGCAGAGTGTTCTGCGCCATGCCTAGCGAGTTGCAGAGTGTTCTGCGCCATGCCGAGCGAGTTGCAGAGTGTTCTGCGCCATGCCTAGCGAGTTGGAGAGTGTTTGTCATTTTCAGGGAGTTGGAGAATTTTTTGTCACGTGTAGCGAGTTGGCAAGAGTTTTGTC
>JAQQZS010000016.1:14381687-14397783 GCA_030068045.1 Platyallabes tihoni | reverse complement strand
AGAAAATGGATCTTTAACCTCTCTAATGAGACTTGATTTTGCTTTACACGCGCGCTGTACACACATGCATACACACACAAAATAAAATATGTTTTACGCACACTCACGTGTTCACAGTGCTATAGTAAACAGTACACGCGTGCACGGATGTTGATTATACCAGTAAGAGACGATTACTAAGAACCAGCAGGGGAGACGATTACCCATAATCCTGCAGCGCAAGAGAGAGAAAAAACGTTGGTCAGTTGTGATCATGTGATGCTCGACGTCAAAACAAGAAGCGCATGCGTAATACATGATACTCGGTACTCGTAAACCAAGACTTGTTCATTTTCCAAGTCAAAATTTATTAATAATCTTTGCTCGTCTTGCGGAACGCTCGCAAACCGCGTTGCTCGCGATCCAAGGTTCCATTGTATACAAATCCGCCTGATGTTATGAAGAAGAAATTGACAATAGTGTGTAAAGTTAGAGGAAATGGACAGTTGATTCCCAAGGGTTACCCCAAGGTTGCAGGCAGTGACTGAATGTATGATTTGTGACTTGCCCAGGGAGAACATAAGACCCTGATAAGATAATGAATCATCTGGCATGAACAACATGCACAAGTTTGTTTGTGCTAAGATTAAGGTTTGTTTGATGAGCTCCCATCCAAGAAGAGATGTCTGCCAGATATGTTAAGATCTGAGTGGAAACATGAGTGAATGAGTAGAATTTTGCTTGCATAACAATTGTATGAAAAGCCATGTGAGGGAGAACAGGAGAGGACTAAGTACTGAGCCTTTTGGGACACCGGTGGAGAGTCTGCCTGGAGCAGATGTGGATCCCTCTATGTCAACTCATATGACCAGTTTTCAAAGTAGGAAGCAAATCAATACCATGCTGTGCCACAGATTCCAAGGCTTGCAATGATGGACAAATGAATCTTGTTCTTCAAAAAGTGTCAAATACTTAGATCCAGGGGGATGAGGACAGATGACAGACTCAGTGGAATGTGCCACTTTGCATCCAGATTGGGTTAAGATCATTGAGGTTATTCTGTGAGTGATAAAGTGACATTTGATTGTATAGAGTGAATTTTGAAAAGAATATAAAGAAGTGATTCCGGCTGATAGTTGCTGTTGTCTGCCTTCTTAAATGCAGCAGGAACATAACCAGATGAAATGGAAAGGATGATGATAGTTGTGATGAGAGGAGGAGGTCTTGTGACATGGCCAGGAGCATTGTGGAAGGGATTGTATTGAGGTGGTGGAATTTGAGGAATGTGCTGGATCTTCTCTGTTGTCAGGTTGAAAAAATGCTAGTGAAAGAGAAGGGGAGTTCTGAAATTGTACTGCAGATGTTGGGGTGTGCATGTCTGGCAGATTTTTGCAATATTCCCATCAGAAAAGGTGGCAATAGTCGGGGAGGATAGTGCGGGAGGAGCCGGTGGGTTGAGTAGAAAGGAGAAGATATTGTGAAGATTGCAAGGACCATGTGCAGAAGCTTTTAGCATTTCCCTGTAGAAGGCAGTTTTATCAGGAGTTTCTTTACATGAGAATTTAGACAGGAGAATAAAACGCACAATCTGCATGAAGATTTTTTTAACTGTCTTTGCGTAGTTCTTATTTCTCTTTGATTGCTTCGCTGTACATCTGAAATCCAAGGAGCTGGGCAAGAACTATTCTATGGTTTAGAAGACAGAGGGCATTAGCGGTCCATGGATGAGGAAGGAGATGAGAGAAAAGTATTTCTAATGGTAGAAAAGAAAAGGAGTTTGAGGAGAATTATTATTACCTAAGATGTATCTATGTTTACTGTATGTATCTGGAATATTGTGATAAAATATGTTCAATCTAATATAGTGATCAACTTATGTCTGTGTTCCAGAGAACATTCTCACTGGTCGGTGTGTTTGCATGAGGTGAAGTTCGATGATGCCAACTAGAGGAAAGTTTTGGACTTTTGTTACCAAGGAAAAACATACAGAAGGAACTAATTGTTTATGTGCTGTGACATGGAACTGAGTTTCCAATCTGGCTGAGTTTTTGCAGTTGCCAGCAATGCAGAATAAATCAGGCTTTATTTCTCTTCACACTTTTCTGAAAAAAAAAAATTTATCTGAATTTTATTGTTTATTTTACAGGGAAATTTCACAACAGTAGTAAGTGTAATTATTTGAGCATGGATAAAATTTGTACGTAACACAGAACATTATTACAGGCACTGAGTGGCGCAGCAGTAAAGTGGATCACAAGTTTGATTCCTGGGTAACGCTATAGCCATCCATTACCGCAAGCCAAGAGAGAACAGATTGGCCATACTTTGTCGGGGTGGGGAGGGAGGCATGGCACACATGCACGCCCACATCAATCATAGCGACACTAGCCAATCATGGGCATCTGTGCGCTCACGCAAGCGGAAGGAATCGGATAGTGCTTTCCTTTGAGTGTGAACGACAGGTCAAAAAGACATGGTCAGCGGCTTCACGTGCAGCGGAGGAAGCATTTCTCTTTTGTATCTGGTTCACAAATAAATTTGGAATAAATGTGAAAATGATTTAACATTACAGTTAAATCACAGTTGTCACTTTGAAGATCAGCTTCATCCACATTAGTCTGATGTAAAAGTCAAAACATCACATAATTGTCTCCTTCCTCAACTTATTTGTGTTGCTGAAAAGATCTCTAATTAAAAATCTTGTTTTAAATGTTTTTCTGAAGTTGAACATTTTAAAACCTTCTCAACCAGTCATCTGTACAGTGTGTGGAAGCACATATTTGTTTTGTTTTATTGACCATGTGAAGGTGTAGGATCATCACACACTTTTTGCATTGTGGTATCTGGTTAAAATCTGCATTCACTAGGCTTATGTTGGTTTTGTGATGACCAAAAGCTTGATGAATTGGGGGGGGAAATTACAGTTAATGCATAGATTTATTTATTTATTTATTTATTTATTTGAATGTATGTTTGTTTGTGTATACTCAATCTAGAAATCTGAAATGGAATCTAAAAGAAATTCAGAATTAACCTAGGTTAAACCTTTTTCTCATCGTTTTGGTAAGATATCATTTTTAAGTAGTTTTGTTTTTTAGTTTTTTTTAGAAAAAAAAAGTAGGTGAGTTTTTTGTCACAAGATAACGGCGATATTTTCTTTCTGTTTTAAGGTTTTGTATAGAATGTTAGCGGCTACAGTATATAATGAGAGCGGAAGATGTGTGTGCATGTTCCAGTTCTGTTGCCACTTACTTTCTAATTTGTTCATTGGGCAGAAGAAGAGCTTTGCATGGGTCAGGGACAGGCTAGATTGATTTATCTTTGATTGAACATGCCACTTCCCGGGGCTTGTCCTTGGGGGTAAGGGGAGATGCCTCTTTCCCTTTTCCACACTCTTCCACCATCCATCCATCCCCCTTTTTCACATTTTTTCTCCCTCCATCCCCCTTTATGACAAAAACCTCTCTCATCTCCCACTCCTCTGCACACCGCTTTTGCTCCTCCTGTTAAAACTAGGTCACTTTTCATCATTCCTGTCAAGCAAGAGATCTGCTCCTACATTTTTTCCTGAGATCTATTCATCCTTTTAATACATTCAACCTTTGGCTTCCAGAACAGCTTAATGCAAATCATTTTGTAGGAACAGACTTTCCTCTTTAGTTAACTATTTTGATTCTATAATAAATTCATAATAAAATTATGCTTGTAATCTTCATTAAATGTATCTACATTATCTTAATTAGCTAATAACTGAGATAAGATGCATTAATACTGTAATTTGAATGGAAAGAAACATATTAACCAAAAATCTTTTATTGTCTTCATTAACAGTGTCACTCTCACAGCTCTGACTATAGTAATACGATCAAAGTCTGATTGATGAAGTTGCTGAGTTATGGACCAAACTCTTGACTCTGTTCCTCTAACCGAGTGGACAGCTATTGCAGTGACCTCCTGACCTGCCCAGACCCATAATTTACTGAGTCAGAGGTCAGGGCAGGAAACTAGCCCTGGAGTGTGGCAGATGAGACGTGAGTTTGTGACACTATAGAGAGCTAGTGAAGAGAACTGGACAGATGGGGACCAAGTCAAGAGCACTGCTTGACCTTTGTACCAAGCCTGAAGCCCATGGCAGTGCATGAATACTGAAAGGACATGGATGCATGTGTATCCATGTGTCTTTTACATGTCCGAATATTATGAAACTGTCCACAAAGACAGCATTTACAGAACCATGTTCTTAAATTTGTCCTTTGAACTACATGGTTAAAAACTCAACATTATTTTATGTACTGACTAGGTAAAGTTTCACTGTTAGATTTCACTGTTTCCCTGTTTCACTTAAATTTTTTCTCTAGATTTGAACATAAATATAATTTTTTTTGCATTATATCATCCGACACAGTTGGCACTTTCAATATAATGATAGGTGGCACAGTGGCTTATTGGTTAGCACTGTCGCCTTGCACCTCCAGGTCCCAGGTTCGATGCATGGAGTTTGCATGTTCTTCCTGTGCCTGGTGGATTTCCTCTGGGTTCTCCAAAAACATGCAGATTAGGCTAATTAGCATTTCCAAATTGTGAATGAATGTTGACCGGAAGTCCTACCATGGTTGTACAAATGGAAATAAATACACTGGTCACCATTGACCTCCATGGTCCCTAGTTGGACTATAGAGGTTCCTAGATGGATAGATGGAATATAATGCTAACTCTATCTAAATAATACTAATGATGATGTTTCTGGTACCAGTGGTGGCTCTCTCCACTGAGACTTAAGACTTATAGTTTACATTGTAGTAATGCTGTTCCACAAAGGGGGGTGGGGGAGGGTCTACAGCATCCCTTTCATTGCCTGGTAACTATACACTAACTATTAAAATGCTTCCCCCAACCCCCTCAAGTACTATGTGAAGTGTCTTTTTTTTTTTTTTTTTAGAATGTCAGTCTGTCCCTAATTTTTAAGAGAAAACATATTTGACTAGACAACAGATGAATGTCAAATGCAGAATAACTGCTTAGTTATGGAGCTGTGTTCTTCAAAAGAATACCCCGATTGTCTTTCCACCTAATCAGTTAGCATGGACAGTCTTGCTGACAGAGAGAAAAGAACAGAAAGTCTTTTCGCATGAGAACCCTTCTTACAGTGAAAGATTAGGATTAGCAGTTGTTGAGGGAGACAGTACATACAGTACTGTACAGTAATATGGCACTATAAAGTCAGGACAAAACAAACTTCAGCATGTGTATAATCGAATAATAATACAACCTTTGTGCTCAAAATTTCAGATAAAAAGTTAATTAAAACAAGTCACAAATGTCAGAAGTGGTCAGTTTTATTAGCACTATTATTCAGTCTGCTTTGGGTCCTAGAAAACCTATGGAAAACTTTGAGAAGGGCTATAGAACCTCCATTAAGATGAAGAATTTGTAGAGACTTTTCCACTGATTAATATAGCATTCAGTTCTAAAACATGGTAGATTAGGGTATTTGTATTTTATTTTTTTTTGTCCAAATAAAACAATCTCATCGAAATCTTAATTTAAATGAACATTTACAAAATCAGGTGGTACAGTGGTATAGTGGTTAGCAAGGTCGATTCCTACTTCAGGTCTGTAGGCATGGAGTTGGCATGTTCTCCCCGTGCTCCAGGTATTCCGGTTTCCTCCCACAGTTCAAAGACATGCAGATTAGTCTAATTGGTGTTCCCAAATTGCTTGTTGTGTGTGAATGAGTGTGGATGTGTGTTTCTGGTGATGGATAGGCTCCCTGTCCAGGGTGGCCGCTGCCTCTTGCCCTATGTCTCCTGGGATGGGCTCCAGACCCCCTGTTACTCTGTATACAGGATAAAGCGGTATAGATGATGAATGAGTGAGTGATTAACTAACTAAATCACAGGTGGGAGAAATAATGCTGAGAAATTATAATTAAGTTTTTTATGATATGTCAAAGGTTGATTTAAAATGAAATTTTATTTAAATCTGTTGAAAATTATTTTTGCTCTTTTGCTCGCTGTACGATTTCTGATCATATGTTATGCTTGTTTTACAGGTCAGAGAGTCCCTGCTTTCATCATCCATCTGTCTATGAGCCCATTTTCCCCTCTTGATTTTAGTGTAAGTGTAAACATTCTTTGTACTAACTTTGAAATGTTATGCATATTATGTGTATTTTCTCATAAATACGTACACTAGTTGCATAACATGGGTGTCTTTCACATTATACAGTTTTGTTTTTTAAAACAATGATTTAATATACAGACAAATCTGTAACCATATGATACGATTCGATTTACTCACACGTCAAATGGCACGTCAAATTTTCCACCTTGGGTTGGGTCTGTGTGCATGGAGTTTCCATGTTCTCCTTGTGCTTGGCGGGTTTCCTCTGTGTAATCCAGTGTCCTCCCATAGTCCAAAACCATGCAGATTATGCTAATTCTCGTTCCCAAATTGCCCATAGTGTGTGAATGTTGACTGGAGGTCCTACCACAGTTGTAAAAAAAAATGAGAATAATTACACTGTCCAATAGTCCCTAGTTAGATGCATGGATGGATAGGTCAACTATGTAATAAATTACATGTTCTTCATAACCAATAATAATCCAAAATAATATATTGATTATCGTTGTTTTTTAAATTAATGCCTCTATTTAAATCTTATGATTGTGCAGACCCCAGCTGCGCTTAGAGCAGTGATCATGTTGCTAGTTCTTTTTATGAAACCATATTTTATTTTTGGACCAAGAATTGTGTGTTTTACAGTACATGTATGCTGTATTTGTTTAATGACGGTGTCTTTAGGTAAGATATTAGTTGTAATGCAACTAACAGCAAATTTCAAAAGTGGGTTACAACATGGTGCTCTTCTTCCTCTTCTTCTTCAAAATCTTCTAAAATGATAAGCTTTTCTTTGATTAAAAATCTTCTAATTCTCCATCTTACTGAAGTATAATAGGGGATGCAGCATGGGTGGGGACCATGAATGAGACAGTGAGAGGTGAGGACAGCAGTATCTGGAACAGGGAGGCCTTCATTTTTTTTTATAATTGTTCATGATTGCTTATGATGGGCATTAGAGTATTTATACCATGGAATTATAGTATCATGTCTGTCCGTTTGGCGAGAGCTGTCAAAGTGGTGCTATCTCACTACATACTCTACCACTCTATACTCTACAGGGAATAATATTATAGTAAATATGATTAGGTTTTATAATACCACAGTATGCAGTAATTTCCTGTAGTAAATACTTTCGTTTACCATGGCGCATAGTCAATTGGCAGACGCCCTTATCCAGATCAACTTACATTTTATCTCATTAGACATCTGAGTAGTTGGGGGTTAAGGGCCTTGCTCAAGGGCCCAACAGGGACAACTTGGTGATCGTGGGATTTGAACATGGGATCGTCTGAACTGTAGTCCACTGAGCTACCCCTGACCCCCTGACCTAAACACTAGTACAGTATAATGGTGTGAATTACAGCATACCGTAGTAATTACTATAGTATATATTTCCTACAGGCTATAATGATTGGGAGAGAAAGAGAGAGATCTAACTGTAGTTTCTATCTTAAAGACTGTTTAGGGGAATTATTGTTTGTCCTGAGGAATTTTATTATTTGTTTTATTTCTTTGTTCTTGGTCTGTGCATCATTTCCATTCTCCAGACAGAGCCTTCCTCTTGACTATAAACTATATCTCATCCCCTTTCTGCAGGTTTAGAAATTGTAAGTGGCTAGAATTCTTATACCTTGGGGATCCACCAGAGTTTTGAAGATTCATGTAGCATTTCAATCCATCATAATCTCAGACCACAATGTACAGTACTTTATGTAACTTGCTCATGAGACAGACGTCACGCCATAAATGAATGTGAACCGAGTTCAGGTTCAAGCATCATTATTTTGTTAATGTAGAACCCCCCAGAACCCTTTTTAAAAATCTAATTTATTATTGTAATGTGAAAAGTAAAACGTCTCACAAATGGAATCCTTAAGAAAGCAAACAGGACTTTGCTTCCGACTAGATTTACTATCAAATGAAGACATTTAAATATGCAGCAGCTTCACAACTGCCTAGAATGGCTGCTTCCGCCTTTAATTGCCACAACTTACAGCATTAGAAATTAATATATAATTATTTGCACGATGATTGAAACATAGAGCAAGGCAAAACTAATTTGGCGACACCCTTATTTATGCGGTGACAGACTGCGACTTTGGCACGTTCTTATTCCACATGTTGTCACAGATTGCTTTTAATTTGCATGAAGAAGTTAAAAGTGGCCTTCCAGTGTTCCATTATATGTTTCTGTTGCAGCTCTTTGTTTTTCTCAGTGTGTTGTCCTGATAGAAAAAATAGCAGGGAACCAGGCTGTAATTAGTGGAAAATGTGTGTTGCCCCCATTAAGTCCCACAATTTGTTGCAATACGTTATTGTCCGTGTTTACCTATAATGCATGCTCCCATTTGTGGGGATTTTAGAAATCCATTTGGCACATAGTGTAAATAGAAATATGGTGTGTTGGGGTGGGGTGGGGGTGTTCCAGTTAGGGTAAAACATGTGCGGTTCTGCAGTGGTCATGTCAAGGTTAAATGTTTAAACAGGTCACCACAACTGGCAACCAACATTATTATTATGGGATGTAAAAGTAAGCTATCCTGTTTATTCTGTGCTAATGAACAAAACAAAAAAGAAAATAAAAGGAACAGGGCTTTCACTGACCTCTTTTGCATCAGTTTGCATTGAGTTTGCTTTCTAGACATCACATTTGCGCGCTCTCTCTCTCTCCCCCTTTGCCTGTCTGTCTCTCCAGCTGGTTTAATGAACCTGGAGCTATGCTTCTTTTGTCTGTTCCTCTGATTGTACATCTATCTCCTGCATCTTAGTGTGTCTGGCTACATCATTCAATATTATGCACACAGCCAGGCACGCAGCTTAAAATCTCAACACCTGCAGCATTACATCGATCTTCAGCCTTCCAGACAGACTGACAGATAAAAGCAGGAGACGAAGGCAAGACCGTTTTTACCCTGGGGCGAATTAGGTGTGGCCGGGATGCCATACAGTGAATATGTTATTATGCATGTACAGTATACAGTAATAGAAAGTGCTACATATTTAGTGGATGCCTTAGTTTCAGGTGATCAGCTTTTAAATACATAGTAGGAAGATGGTACACATAATAAGTTGGAAGGCATGGGGCTTCTGTAATGGTGACTCTCTAACTGACCGTCTCCTGCTGAGGGAAATGACAGATGACAGAAAGCAAGTGACAGATGTACTGATGCCGAGACTTAGAACTACTGATGCAGAGAAATACTGTATTCTCTCTCTCTCTCTCTCTCTCGCACACACACACACACACACACACACATGCACAAACAGACTTTGCCCTCACTGACATGCAGTATTTCATATCAATTCTATTGCATTTCTAGGGCCAGCGCTTCTGTTAATGGACTAGAATAGACTCTGTGTAGCAGAGATTCTCCTCTCCACTCCTCCTTACTCTGTTCTCTATAAGGTAATACAAAATGCTGTATTACTATTACTATTTCTCTCTGTTGCGTTTCAGTTTAGTGTTTCTCAAAAAAAAAAATGTCACATGTTACTTAGGTATATATTTAAACAATATATAATTAAGGAACATACTGTATATCATATATGTTTTATTAGATTGGTCTTAGTAGAAACCTTTGGTAGATATGTACTTATAAAATGCTTTTGTTTTAAATTTTAGATCAAAGGTGTGCATCTGAGTCAGTAGCGGTGTGAAGGTTGGAGCCAGCCAGTCGGAGGAGAGAAATGTGGCCGCAGGGGCAGTGGGCTCCTCTGGCTGTGTTGTCAATCATCTTGCTGCTGTCGAAGGAGGCAACGCTCATCGATGTGCCTGCAGACCGTGAGTCATAATCACACAATCATAACACAGATAGATACTCATCACCGCTTATGGAGAAAATAATTATTGGCATAATTGGTATGATAAAAATCCGATGGCAGTCTGTGCTCACTAATGGATGACAGTGATTGCAGAAAGCAGTCTGATATGGAGGTGTTAATGCTATGATAATGTTGCGGTTCATGTTGAAATACATATGTCAAGGGTTTCTTTCTCCAATGCAGGCAATTTGCACTGGCAGATGATGTTGGAATACATCTGCCCCTCCCATTTCTCTCTCTCTCTTACTTGCTACTCCCTACCTTCTCTCACTTGCACATCTCATGAATGTATATCTGTACGTAAATGTATGAATCCATATCCTTGGTTCTTTATGCTTTTTCCACCAATAACACCTGTAATGGTTTCTCTTTAGTTATAGTGTACCTAGCCTCCTCTCTTTAACACTCTTTATTTAATTTTTTTTCACTATACTTCTATTCTCTGTTCAAGAAGCAAGGTGAAAAATGTATTGAGAGATAATGGAAAGATCCACCCCCACCATCTCCAAGAGAGCTCTTACCATTTCAAACAATGAGAGGAGATTAAGTCTGCACTCAGCAGAGACTGAGCTGACCGAATTGTCCTAGTGTATACAGTATATTTTGTCTACAATTATTTCTTTTTTTTTTATATTAAGCAACATTTCCGGTTTACAATTTGCATGATTTATATCACAAAACATTTAAACCTAGTTTATTGGCTGGTTGGTTCGTTCTTTCAGCCAATCCTCTAGAGCACAATTTGATACTGTAAGTACTGTATTCCTCATCTCCTGTTTTCCAATAAATGGTTTAGATCCTCATTCACTGTGGACTGTCTAGTCTACTGTAACTCAACTCAATAATTGGCTAATTTTGTTTAACTGGTTGAGTAACTAAAGAGTTAAATGTTTTCCTTAAATTACTTCATTCTTATATTTTGTTTGGAGATATGAAACATTTAAGTACATTTTCACAGCACTATTACCTCATTTAGACATCATTATAACTGAATTAGGAATCATGTCTTATAGCGTAAAGATGTGTTTGCTAGGGTGCTTGACCTACGTTTATCCCAGTGTGGCAGTTTTTCTGATCACCCTTGACATTAAAACATAAAACACTATGCCCAATATTGGATGGGATCCCCTTGTACCACTGGGGCCGCTCTGGCCCTTCGAGGCATGACTTGACAACACCTCTAGGGGTTTGCTCTGGTCACCTGGCACCAGTATGGTAGTGACAGATCCTTTTGGTGTTGTCGGGGGGCAGGGTGGGGTCTCCGTGATTCAGGTTGTTTGGCGCATTCCATGGACACTTGTTCAGGATTGCGATTTTTTTTTATTTGGAGGCTGGAACTACAACATTTAGCTCTTTGCAGCAGGCTGTGATGCACTGGGTGTTCTGTTACCTTTCTATCATAGCCTGCGTTAATTTCTTTTCGCATAAAAACTTGTGCTTCCTTGACTTTTTTGTGGGATTCGACCAAATTGGCTAGCCTTTAGTCCCCACAAGAATAGATGAGTCTTGGGCGCCCATGATCCTGTCACCAGTTTCCTGGCATATAATTGATAATCATTGTTATTTAATTGTTCTCATGGTAGTTTTAGGGTTGTGGCTGATTGGTACATGAGTGAAAGTATAAACTATGCTTTAGAGTGTTTTTTGTCCTGGTGATGGATTACAGATTTGATCTCTTTCTTGGTGGGTAGCTATTCAGTTTTTCCCAACCCCCTCCTCCTTCCTCTGAGACACCTATTGATGAGGCTTCATCGCCTTCCAGCTGACCTTCTCCCTCCCTCCCTCTCTCTCTATCTCTCTATCTATCTCTATCTCTCACACACACAAACATCCCCTTATGATGGTGGTTTGACCCTTAAGTCTCTATCGTCTTTTATGGATATACTGTAAGATGATAAATAGCATAGAGTTGCACCTGTCGCCACATTACTATTAAACAACAATGAAGATATAAATGCCTCATGGTAAAAACGTCTTACCCTTTAAATGAAGGTCATCTTTTATAATAACTGTGGCACAATAGAAAAGCAGATCAGACAACACACAGTCATACATCATAATAATTAAAGTAATTATCTATGTGCTAGACCCAATCGTAGGGCTGTCACTGAAACCAAAAGAAAAAGCCATAGTCATAAATTCATAAAAATGCTAATTTGCAGTTAAAATAAAGAAATGTCTTTTTTGGGTATTATCCATGACAGTGATGCATTGATATTTAATGTCATTTACAGTTCCCATAGTCACTGAGAAACTACAGAAATGGTTTTAATATTTTGTTGTTTGTTTGTTTTGTTTTTATTCACTGTCTGCTCTCCACATATCGGAACACCATTAACAGGTATGTCCTTTTCACCTGCACAGATTTAACATTGTGTATAATAATAATAATAAAAATAATAATAGGAATCTGGAGTCCTAAAATATACTTTGATTATAATTGTAGTTGTCTGGCAGTCTAATCTAACCAGTTGTGTCTGTTGTAGCTCTAGTCTAGCTTTAAAATTTCACTAATCATTCGTTCTGGGCTTCATGTGCTTTTTCTCTCTTCCCCTGCCTCACCATTTTATGGAACTAACAGCAAGGATCCAGCAGGACTGTAAGTGCCTTATTAACATGGACTAACTTGTTTAATTAACATGTTAACTGCAATTACCATTTAATTTGAATTGATCTATTGTAGGATTGGAGAAACTCTGCCGCACTATTGTTGACACTGTATCGGTTTTCCTAGAGTAATAGATTAATACGGTGGTGTGGTGGATTAGTGATTAGCACTGTCACCTTGCACCTCCTGGGTCCGGGTTCAATTTTGGCCTTAGGGTCTGTATGCATGGATTTTTCATGTTCTCTCCATGCTTGGTGGGTTTCCTCCGGGTATTCCGTTTTCTTCCCCCAGTCCAAACACATGCAGATTAGGCTAATTTCCAAATTGCCTGTAGTCTATGAATGCGCATGTGAATGTTCTACCACAGTTGTAAAATTGGAATAAATACACTCCATGGTCCCTAGTTGGACCACAGAGTTTTCTAGATAGATTCATGGAATAGATTAATACAAAGTAAAGTTGAAATTAAAACTCATATGGCTCATGTGCTAAATGTTAAAAATCTACCTACTTATTAATTTAAGTATGAAATTTAATCTGGTGGCACAGTACTGTAGCTTAGTGGTTAGCATTTCGAATCTCGCCTCTGGTCTATGACCGTCCATGTTCTCCCTGTGGTTAGAAGTTTTTCCAGGTACACTTGTTTTCTCCCATAGTCCAAAGACTTGTGATCTAGGTTAGTTGGCATTTCCGGTTTGCCCATAGTTTTTGACTGGGTATGTGAGTGTATGTGTGCTTGTGCCCTGCAGTACATTGGTATACCTTCATTGTTTCTTAAGTTTCCTGGGATATGCAAAAAAGGCCCCTACAACCCTATGCAGGATAAACAGTATAGATAGTGAATGGATGGAACTGAATCTCTTCCATACAGCAAGTCAAGTGATCTTCTCTAGTGTTCAGTCTGCTTAAACTATAGTAAGATACAAAGCCATGTTTTGTCTAAGTTTCTATTTAATAAAATGAGCGCAGCTTCAAACAGTTCATGAGAGCAGGAAGATGATGATTCTTTACCTTCTATCATTAACATGATCATGACATTTTGTTAAAGCTGTGATGGGTGGCCTCCAGGTACTCCAGTTTACTCACACAGACCAAAGACTTATGGGGTAAGCTGCTTGGCATTTCCAAATTGTGTGTGGTTGTACCTGAGACACATGGCACCCCATTGGTAGGGTTCGGTTCCCCACTTTGTTCCCTGGGATACAGTCCTGGCCCAAGCCCCATGTCCCTATATAGGATGTTATTTTTTATATTGTTTTTATCCCAGAAATGGGCTGTACAGCAAGAACATCTGTGCTTTTCCCTGAAGGCAAGTTTTAACAGCAAAGGTCAGTTTGGGGACGCAAGAAGGTTTTATAGTATTATAACTGCATTTTAACTTGTCTAACCGTAAGCACAAGGTTCTAAAATTACAAATACATTTAGGTTGAAACAATATGAGAAATATGTAAGGAAACAGACACACAAAATGTATGTATATGATGATGATAATATGTATAATGTATATAAAAATGTATGTTGTAAAAATTTGCGATCTCTGACCATAAAGACTTATTAGGAGACCATAGTACTAGAGGTCATCTGCATACTGTACTGTATATTCTCTGATGTATTTCTCTTTTCTCTCACGCCAGTAAAACAGCCCCCCACTATAATAAAGCAGTCAGCAAAGGACTATATTGTGGATCCCAGAGATAACATCGTCATTGATTGTGAGGCCAAGGGCAATCCTGTACCAACGTAAGCATCCACAAAGCTGCTCCTATTGTTTCCTTTCCATTTTCTTGCATTTCCCTTCCCTTCTGTCCTGGAAATTGTTTATA
This sequence comes from Platyallabes tihoni, assembly GCA_030068045.1. Classification (NCBI taxonomy): domain Eukaryota; kingdom Metazoa; phylum Chordata; class Actinopteri; order Siluriformes; family Clariidae; genus Platyallabes; species Platyallabes tihoni. The sequence goes on along the minus strand of JAQQZS010000016.1, from coordinate 14,383,428 downwards.
GATGTTACTGTGCCTTACCCCAACCTCAAAAATAGGCCTCCTCTTTTACTTGCCCTTAGTCTTTTGCTGCTTCTTTTGCAGTTGAACTGTCCCTCTGGATTTGGCCTTAGTTGCCTGTTGTCCCTGATGAACCTAGTCTCCCGCTCTCTTTTCTATCTCTTTTTCTTTAATTAAAGTTGATGGCCATTAGCACACTAAGTTGAGCATTTATTCTTGAATTCTGCACTTCAAGCTGACTGGGAAAATGACAGTCGACCCATGATGCTAGTGTGTGTTTGGCACTAGTTCCATCTAATTTTTTCCACTAGGTTACGTGAATATTATAGTCTGTTGAGTCTTACATAATCTTCCACTAGCCCAGACACTCGTTACTGTGCTAGAATAATGCATTCAGTGGATCATTCCATAAACTTTGATGTTGAATGCTCATGGTCTGTAATCATCCACGTTTACCAATCTTTAAACACACTGAGGATTTTAATAGGAGTTATTTTCTTTGCCCTTAGTGCACTAGTCTGTATAATAATCTTAAAACTAAATGTACTAAAACTACATGCCATTGGTTTGCCCAGGTTTTGGTGGAGACGAAATGGGAAGTTTTTCAATGTGGAGAAGGATCCCCGTGTGTCCATGAAGAAACGCTCAGGCACAGTGGAGATTAGCTTTAGGAATGGAGGAAAGCCTGAAGACTATGAGGGAGAATACCAGTGCTTTGCTATGAATGACTTTGGCACTGCCATATCCAACAAAATACTGCTCAGAGTTTCCAGTAAGTAAACATTCAATCTGTGTTGAAATTTTGTACATGACTACCTGTGACACTACAATAAGTACAATGTAGATCATAATAGCTACCAGTATTCAGTGTCTGAATAGCACTATGCCTATGTCAGCTGCCTCTATACTCCAACATGACCTGACCCTGTTTCGATTCCATTGTTTGTCATATTTTTAAAAAAAATATTAATCAAGGCGGCACTATGGCATAGCAGTTAGTACTGTGGACTCGCATCTCCAGGGTTGCCGGTTCGGTCCCTGTCTCGGTTCTGTGTGTCTAGATTTTTCATCGTACTTGGTGGGTTTCCTCCTTGTGGGTTTCCTCCTGGTACTCTGGTTTCCTCTAACAGTCCAAAGACATGCAGAGTAGGCTAATTGGCGTTCCCAAATTGCCTGTTGTATATGTATGTGTGGGTTCCCCCTCCGATGAATAGACTCCCTGTTCAGGGTGTACCCTGCCTTGAGGCCAAAGCCTCCTGGGATAGGCCTTTTGTGACCCTGTACAGGATAAGTGCTATAGAAGACGAATGAAAAGAGAGTGGGAGTGATTCTGTCCTTGGCCCATGTGGAGTGGTGTCTTCGAAGTCTGGTAAAATGAAAGTGACAGGGGTCAGTGGGTTATAACCAACTCGAGAATTACTCACTTGTCAGATGGACCAGTCCACGTATACTGTATGTACACTAGGGAGCTCAGGGCGGGTGAAGAACGGTGATGCTGATAATGTTGCACCAGACATGTCTTATCTCTCTTCCCTGCTGCCACCATGTTGCTGTCTATAATATAACATTAGAGATGCTGAAAGGGTTTTGTCCCTTCAGGACCTGCCAGCATGCAAGCGACAATAGTTAAATTGTCATCAGGAATACGCAGTATAAAGTATTTATAGGGCGGCATGGTGGTGTAGTGGTTAGCACTGTCGCCTTGCACCTCCAGGGTCCGGGTTCGATTCCTGGCCAGGCTCGA
>JAQQZS010000016.1:14370082-14380210 GCA_030068045.1 Platyallabes tihoni | reverse complement strand
TTAGCGCCGTTAGCATTAGCGCCGCTAGCGTCTTTAGCTGCAGCCTCGAAGCGAACATAGAAAGTGTTGAGCTCGTCTGCCAGAGTCGCATCCGCGTTCATCATACCAGATGTTGGTGCTTTATAATCCGTGTATGTCCTTAGTCCCTGCCACAGGCTCCTAGAGTCACTCTGTTGAAAATATGTTAAGAATGGATATATATTACAATCAATGTAAGGGGTGAAAAGGTATATATTTAGTGGCAATAAAGGAAGAAACCTTGATAAGGGCCAGACTCAAAAGGGATCCAAGTGAGGGTAAAAAGGGACAAGCTAATCATTGTCTTCAAAAGAAAGAAGTTTGACGAAAGACTTAACGGTCCTCATGTGAAGATCATACAAGTATATGTAGTTGTGAGAAAATGTCATGTCCTCATATTAGGACATTCGGGTCTGAAGAGTTTAAAAGTCAAATCTCATTATCTAGCCATGAAACAGAACACTTGGACTTAAGTGTCAGAATGTGATTCACATTAGCTTCAGGATTTTTCTGAAGCACACAGGATTTGATTTGTTAAGGCTATGGTTAATGATATTTTTTTCTCATTTTTCCAAGGAATGATGCCCATAGTGCAGGACGCTCGAGTGTCCATGGGTCTAAACGGAGATCTTTACTTCTCTAATGTGCTTGCTAAGGATGCCAACACAGACTACAGCTGCAATGCCCGATTTCTCTTCACGCACACCATCCAACAGAAGAATCCTTTCATCCTCAAAGTTCAGACAAGTGAGTAAGGGTCAGCAGACTACGGAGCACGTGTGCACATTAGCATAGTGTCAGATTTTAAGTCTCTGCCTCAGCTGGAGGTAGAATGTGGCCATCTATTGATGGTCCACCTTTACTACAGTGCGTTGTTTGTGTTGTCTTATTTAAACTTTTTCCCCCATCACATTTCTTTCACATATTTATTGCATGCAGAAACATCTGTGAAAGGTTCTGAGATAATTGCTCATCCATCACCATTTTTAGCAGGAATATATTTCTTGGCTTCAACGCATAATTGCACTATTTGAAATATGATGAGGCTCTTTATTGCAAGGCTCAGTTGTAACATGACATGGGGTTTTTACTAAGAGCTATTGAAAGTTATTCAGAATTGATTCTATTGATCCAATCAGCTCTTAGCAGGAGGAGTAAGACATAAGGGGCCCTGCCTCCTCTCCCTGACAGCTGACTGACCTCTTTGTTTACTGGTTCATTGCAGAAAGCCATTCATTGATGGGTCACTGCTCTCCTACATGGAATTCTGTGTAAATTGTTTGCACCCCAAACCCCCCCCCCCCCCTCCAACCCCTGTTATATTTTAATGCTGGTTAAATGGTTTATGATTTGTTTAGTTTTCCGATTATTAATTATAACTTTTTCCTTTTCTTAGTGTGTGCATACTAAACTGGATATTTGGCCTGAATCTTATGGACAAAATCTTAAGCTAATAATAAAAAAAAAATAATCAGGGCTTATCGATCTATTTTCATAAGGAATGTTTGATTATTTCCTTTAAATTCTGATAGTTTCTAATTATTTGGGAAACAGAATATGGACAAATGAATGGTGTAAAGGAAATTCCAAACAAACTTTCTGGACATTGATGATCTAATTCTGTCCACAGAGGAGCCTTTTAATGACACTGTGAACTCTTCAAATGACACTGACGTGTATGGTGGTGAGTCACAAAGGGGTTATCTACAGCTTTAGTATCACTTCCATCCCCCTAACCAGCTCTAGAATCAGTTTCCTGTCTTTTAACAGGGCTAATATTTATGCCTCTAATAACTATTTGCCAACATAACATCATCTCTCAATTTAAGCCACATGTTATCTGTGTTATTTCCTGCTTTTTTGCTGACAGATGCATATACAGTAACATAAAGATACTGGACATATCTTTTATTTTGGGAATTCCAATAATTATTACAGCCCCATAGTTTTAATAAATTAATCGAAGAAGTTTTATTTAATGCTAATTAGCTATCTAACTTAGCTAATGTTAGTTGGTTGTTAAATAACATTAGTTGAAAAAAAAAGAACCCTTGCGCTTAGTTGATGTTAGCTAAATTCAATTCAATTCAATTCAATTTTATTTATATAGCGCATTTAACAATGGTCATTGTCTCAAAGCAGCTTCACAAAAATGAGCTAGCATGCTCAGGAATATGACATTACTAGAATGTTTAAATTTTATGTTTACAAGGGGGTATTAAAAACGTTTTGAGATTAACTCTGCCATATACAGTATCCTCACTCAGACGCCTTAAAACCTGCCAGTAGAATTTGCTACTGACAGTCTGGCCCCTGGGGATGAATTCTCAATGCACAATGCCACGAATGTCGGAAAAATGATGAGCATGCACTTGGTCAAGCTGCAGACCTTGTCTTTTCCGATCGTTCAGATGATTGGCTCTTCCACTGTGAAGACTGTTGCTTTGTCTCAGAGCTGTACCCATATACCCAAGTTTCGTCACAAGTAATGATCCACGTCATGAAGGACGGGTCATCTACAGTATGGCTCACTGATAGAGGGTTAGGCAGGCTTCGACGCGATGTTCCATCTGCTCCTGGGGCAGCAGCCAGGGGACGAGTTTTGAATATGTTCAAATCATGTTCAAATCACATGACACTCTGACAATGGCAGCAATGGTGTGGATTGTTCTCCAGTGATCATCATGCACAAGCTGCCGAATTGTTTAAACATTTCAGGGGTTGAGCTCGTTGAAGGTCTTCCTGATCTCTTGTCATCTTGCAGTGATGTTCTTCCACTCTTTTAAAACACCTTGAACGACTCATTGCAGTATCGCTGCAAATATATAAAATATATAAACTTGCCAAATCATGTCAAATGTTTCTGCGGCAGATTTGCCCAGTTTCATGCAGAATTTCACTTTCGCTCTTTGTTCTAACTTGCTTTTCATGATGAAATAGCAGACGTGGTAACACATGGTTAGAATAGCACCAGTTGCACATTTCCAATATAAACAGGACGACGTCTTTTGGCACTCTGACTTATGAAGGTCGGTGTTTCTGTGACTGTGTGTGTAAGCTTTGTACTGCCATCTGTTAGCGTGTTACAAAATTAGTCTTGAACCTTTTAGATACCCTCTCATAAAAGAGAGTGGCCAACTGGAGTGCACAGAATAATATAAAAATATATTTATCAAAAAGAATGTTAATATATATTTTTTTATTTAGGGATAGAAGGGGATGAAACGTAGGGATTATTCTTGCTCAACCAATCCCTTTTCTTCAGTCAACATACAACTTGATCGCAATGCAATTCAGACAAATGGAATAGTTTACTAACAAGCTAATGATTTCACCATAGTCTTAGCTTTAATGTTAACTACAACTGCAGTTTCTGACTAGCATGCGTATGACAATGCTATATGTTGTATGAATGCGCACAGTATTATATTTAAAATCATTTGGAGAAGATACTGTCAGACGATACAGTGGTGATTTTTAGAATATATGTTCAGATTGCCACAAAAACCGATATAAAGAGGGGCTCAAAAATGTATATACCCTTCAACATATAAAATATGCACCTTTCTTCTGATGCTCACATGATAACATCAACGATGGTGCGACTGCTGACATCTTTAGAGAAAATATAATACAACACATTGCTGCATGGTATTGGTGCATTTTTGGAAAAGTGAATTTTTCTAACACTAGGATCATATAACACCATTTGTCATAATATGTAATGCTTCTTACTTCTTGATTAATGCTTAGCTTTTTGTAAATATGCTTACACATTTATATTTTTATCAGGTAAAAAGAAGCAATACAATTTTATGCCCTTTTATATAGTGTCTGTAACTTTTATATTTAAATCTTTCAATGATCTTAATTGTCATTTAGATAAAACTTGACCAATTTAGTTTTGACTAAACCAGAAAAACGTATTATTCCAAAATGCAAAATTGTTAAGATATTGCGACATGAATGTGACATTGTTATGGACACTACAGATTTTTTGGGGAAAAAATTTGCCTGGAATACTTTACTGGTCATATGCTACTAGATGCTTACACCAATTTGAGTATTAATACTCATGAAGAAATATGAATAATTTGCATTTTTAATTATTATTTCTTGAAGCGAGACAGTGTAACGCTGTAAAATAGCCATTTTTGGCACATATAGTGTAACATCATCTCCCCAAAACAGCTGAAGTTAGCAACATGAAAAATGTTTAGACTTAGAAAAGAAAGATTTTCCCCTTTTATGTTGCATTAACTTAATTAAAATCAAACAATTAATAGGATGAATAATATATTAAAAATACAACCAGTAATGTTTTTAATGGCTTCAAATATAAATACATTTAAATTCCATGAGCAGTGCAGCCGGTTTTGTGGCATTCTAACACTTGAGTGAGTTGAGAGAGCTTCCTCTGTAAATCCACCACTCATTACAATCATTACAATCATTCTAAACAATTCCACTAAGGGATGGAAGGGGTTCTTTCATGAATCAGATCAAGTTCTGTGTTGACAGACCAATGTTTCTCAACATGTCACTTTAATTGGCTACTGCTCCTGTGTCACTAACAGGCTTCGTCCAGTTGTTACAGAACGTTGTAACCTTGCTCTTTGTGTGTGAGTGAGTGAGTGAGATTTTAGGATTGTTTCTTCTTTTTCGTCTTTTTCTTTTGATGTAATGTTAAAAAGCAATAGGAAACAGACAATGAGACATAGAATCCTAACCCTAGCCCTAGTTCTACTATAGGTCTGTTTGTCTTGTCTGTGTGTATTCTGTATGGTAAATAAATCTTCTCCTGTCCAACAGCACGGAACATTCAAGAAACAACACCTACCTTTCTCTCTCCCCCTGGAATGTCCAGTTCCAAACTGGTGCTCCGTGGAGAGGAGCTTCTCCTGGAGTGTATAGCTGCTGGAGTGTGAGTGTTTCTGAAGATGAAATACACTAGGTTACTGTTATTATGTTTGCCTTCTGACACCTGTGCTTTTCTACCCACACACAGACCAACTCCTAGAATCAAATGGTTTAAGAAAGGAGGAGAGTTACCAGAGGGGAAGGTCAAATTCGAGAACTTTAATAAAACTCTGGTCATATCGTCTGTGTCAGACGAGGATTCTGGAGACTACATCTGCATGGCCAGCAATAAGATGGGCAGCATCCGTCACACTATCACTGTCCAGGTTAAAGGTCAGATACCAATTTTTTTCTTTTTTGTCGAAAAAAATGTAAATATGTTTTATTGTTTGATGCCTTTTGATGTGCTTGACAATTTATAATGATAACCAAAAAAAAAGTAAACTAAAATCACATGCATTTGTACATTTTATTTCTTGCATTCCGTAGCTGCTCCTTTTTGGCTACATAAGCCATCTAACCTTGTGCTGGCTCCCAATGAGGCTGGCCAGCTGCAGTGTTTAGTCCGTGGAAACCCCAAACCCAGCCTTCAATGGCTGGTAAACGGAGAGCCCATAGAAAGTGAGTATGCACTTCAGACACTATGGTGTCCAACACAAGAACTTTGGCAAACCTATTTATTTATTTATTTTTCGAAACTGCAGGTTCACCGGATAATCCAAGTAGGAAGGTGGTTGGTGATGCGATCATTTTCAACTCGGTGCAAATAGGCTCCAGTGCTGTGTACCAGTGCAATGCCTCAAACGAACATGGCTACCTGCTGGCCAATGCTTTTGTCAACATACTGGGTGAGAGATCTGTCCAAGTAGTTGGATATTGCATTGAATTTAGTGTATCAGTAGTGGAAGGAAACATTTTTGTGCTGGACTTTGCAATTAAAGTATAAAACACTGTAACTGAGTCATTGCACCCTGGTTATTTACAGATATGGCACCTAGGTTATTGGGACCCAAGAACCAGTTGATTAAGGTGATCGAAAACAAACAAGCCTTTCTGGATTGCCCTTTTTTTGGCTCACCCTCCCCATATGTGCGGTGGTAAGTTTTACAATGATTGTATAATTGTGTAAGGTTGAGATTCAGAATGCACCACGGTAAGTGCCTGTGTTGATCTAGGTTTAAGAATGGCCAAGGCATAGTTCCGAATGGTGGGAAGTACACCTTGCATGAGAATGGAACGCTGGAGATCAAGCGAGTTCAGCCTGAAGACCAAGGAACGTACACTTTTGTGGCAAGCAACATCCTGGGCAAAGCTGAAGATCAGGTCCGTTTGGAAGTCAAAGGTGAGGGGTTTAAAATAAAGGCTGGTCAAAGTAGTTATATTTTCATGAGAAAGTTTGCATTTTGTTCAAACATTCATGTCAAGTTCAATTTGACTTTCAACTCCAATTACTATTCTTTCAACTCGAAGACTAAAAAAATGATCATGTTGACTTAAACATATTTGTAAAACAAACTAATTAAATAAATAATTTATTAAATAAATTAACTAAAAATAAAAATAATAGTTTATAATAAAAGATACACGAGTGGTGGAATAAATATCATCAATCAAAATAAAAATTTTTGTGCCTCTTTTAATTTTTCTTATATTGTTCAAATGTTTTTTTATGTGGTTTGTACCTGTTTTATATTTATTTGTGTTTTTCCTACCAGAGCCAACACGGATCGTTCAGGCTCCAGAGCACCTCTCTGCCAACAAAGGAACTATGGCTCGTTTTAACTGCAAAATTAAACACGATTCTACACTCCCCATTACTGTCACCTGGCTCAAAAACGACAAGCCCGTGAATTTTAATTGGCTGTACGCTATACATGCTACACTTCTCATCACAATATATTGCATTGTGCCATGCATTAACACTACACTCAGTTGCTTTGTTTTTAATCTTACTGAAATTTATGTGCTGCACTTAGGAGCAAGTTTAAAAAGGATGAGGACTCAATGTCCTTTAGCAACATCCAGTCTGACGATGAGGGAACATACGTTTGCACAGTTACTACAGAGTTAGACCAGGACTCTGCCTCCGCCCGCCTTACTGTTTTAGGTACAGTATATATATATACACACACACACACACACACACACACACACACATACTGTACACACACATACGCATGTGTTTTATAGACATGCATACTTTCTCTATTGCAAACAGACACCTGAGCATGGCCAAACATGCATACACAAATGCACATGTGACAAATTAAAGGAAAAAGTAGTGGATCTTTTACAGTATTTCAACAGCATGGTTATATAAATAGAAATAAAAGAGCATACTGTAAATAAAGGATTCCATCCGAAAACAAATGCTTCGGACTAAACCTGAGCTACCTCCTAGCAGTATGTAGGCTTCACTAGCTTATCTGTTACACTAAAGCATGGGCATGTGATCTTTAGAGAAGACCAATAATCAACCAAAATAAGGTCATTTTACTTTGAGAACTTGATTTACCAAAATTGGGACATAACACCTTAGTAAAGCACTTAATTGTCTTTGCTTTAATTTGTCATTAGTACAGTACATATGCATATGCACAAAAACACACTGGATTAAAGCAGAGTTTGGTTTGTTTCTCCGATTGCTGACAGATTTAACACATTACTTGGAATATTGTCATTTATACTGTATGTGCGTATGCCAGTATTTATAATCTTTTAACTTATTGCGGTTAACAATTACTTTATTGCTAAACATGTATTTTCCTTTAGATAGATTGTTTTGGTGACCTGTAGATAGCATTGTAATTCCATAGAATTCATATCTGTAATTCTTCTTTTGTTCAACCTTAGCTACAGTAGTATTTGAAATGTCTTTCTAGTATCTACAGTTTTTCTCATCTAAGTAGCATAGTTAAGTGTTTATGTGTATAAACGTTTAGTGTTGCTTCACTAACAGGCCTACTAACCCATAACGTTTTACCTTTGACCTCACAGAGGATGAATCCGTAGCTCCCTCAAAACCTAGTGCCTTAGCAGGTAACAATTATTCCCTTTTCTGCTTGAATGAGGATTTTTGTGATTGTTGATTTAGTTTTGCTCATTTGATTTGACTGTACCTTGATGACTGTTTAGACAGGTGCCACAGTAGCTTAGTGGTTAGCACCGTCGCCTTGCACCTTCATGGTCCGGGTTTCATTCCCGTCCAGGAACAATTCTTGCCTCTGTGTGCATGGAGTTGGGCTTGGTGGGTTTTCTCCAGTAGTTCAAAGACATGAGATTAGGCTAATTGATGTTCCCAAATTGTAGTGTGTGAATATGTGTGCGTGTTCTGTGATGGATTGGCACGCCGTCCATGGTGCACCCCCTTTGTCCTAAGTCTCATGGGAGTCCCCCTAAGTACCCCACGACCCTGTGTACAAGATAAAGCGGTATAGACAGTGAGTGAGTGAGTAAGACTATATAATTAACCGATCCACATTTCTTACTGCGATCTATACTTCTGCATACTAGTATTAGGATTTTTAACTTATTTTCAGAAAATTGGTGTCCAGATACTCAGGAGAATCTGAAACTGTTTAAAAATATTTTTAAACAATACTCAAATACCGTAGCTTTAAATCATGGATGGTTTAATTGATACAACCCATATAAATTAAAAACCTGATGTTCACATGATGCCTGTCATGTTTGGAAAAAAGTTATCAAATATTGTACGACAGCATAATATTCAAATAAATCTTTCTTAGGAAATGTCCAATAGAGCCGTAATGTGTCACACGACCCATCAGTTGCTAATCTGTAAGTGAATGTAAGTAAATTCTAGTAATAACTAGAATATGGCTGAAATCGCTCAATTTGTTTGCAGTAAACATGACTGGCATTTGCAATTAGAGTCTGTTGCAGTTAATTGAAAATATAATGTTTAAAACCAGACAAGGAAGCCACTATTAGGTTGGAAAAACAAGTCTGCACTTTGAGGTTATAATGATTATGTAATTCCAGCTCCAGGATCCTGTATTAAACATATAAAATGGTGTTTTCTCCAGATCGTCCTAATCCCCCACAGGATCTGGAGCTGTCTGATTTATCGGCACGCTCTGTCCGGCTCACCTGGATCCCCGGGAACGAGAACAACAGTCCTGTTACACGTAAGATTCTGTCATTGTTGTTCGCCCACATTTTATGTGTTACTTTAATATCCCACATTTAAAGAATTTATAAAGTAGTAAGCAGTTGTAGAATTTAGTATGCCACATCTTTGCAGAATTCCTTGTTCAGTATGAAGAGGACAGGTGGCGTCCAGGTGAATGGCAAAATTTATCGAGTTACGCAGGAGATCAGAATTCTGTGAACCTGGATCTGTCTCCGTTTGTGAACTATCAGTTCAGAGTGATCGCCATCAACAGTGTGGGTCAAAGCCGACCAAGCCAGCCATCAGCCCGCTACCAGACCAGTGGAGCACGTAAGTATCTGAGGGCAAAGGGGCAAGTATTTTTAAAGGAGAAAATATTGCTGTTCTGCTCCAACTCTCTAACCAGTGGCTGTAATGAATGCAGTCATTTTACTCCCTTATATTCCGGAGATGTTGGGTTCAATTAAAATAAGTATAATCTGGTTCAGGGTAATATAGTAAATAAGTTTGAGAAATTTGTGTAAAAAAATGCAAAAAATTATTATATTGGTAAACAATTAGTAAGATGCTAATATTATTTATTTATTTATTTTTAGCCCCTTATGTTAATCCCCGTGGCCTTAAAGGGTGGGGTACTAAGAGTACCAACATGGAGATCACTTGGCAGGTGATTACTGATGCTCATCTTCTATTTATTTCATGATATATAATCTATGTTAACTTTGAAGCATTATATAAAAAAAATTAAAAAGTATCTTATGTTCCTATATCTATATCCTTTCTCTTACTATATCTGTGTACATTATTTCTGTCTCTTGGACTTTTGTCCTAAATGAATTACCTTAATATACACAGTATTGTGCAAAAGTCTTCGGCACCATATTATATGCGGTAACAATTTTGTTATATATATGTTTATCATACCTGCATATTTACAGGGAGTGCAGAATTATTAGGCAAATGAGTATTTTGTCCACATCATCCTCTTTATGCATGGTGTCTTACTCCAAGCTGTATAGGCTCGAAAGCCTACTACCCATTAAGCATATTAGGTGATGTGCATCTCTGTAATGAGAAGGGGTGTGGTCTAATGACATCAACACCCTATATCAGGT
>JAQQZS010000016.1:14343622-14369982 GCA_030068045.1 Platyallabes tihoni | reverse complement strand
ACATGGTTGTTGTTCAATAATAAAATTATTCCTCAAAAATACAACTTGCCTAATAATTCTGCACTCCCTGTATGTATAAAATCATCCAATATTACCCATATACTGTACTTAAAAATTAATGAATAAATAACCTTACAGGAGAATATATGCATGGCTGTAAAAACAAAAAACCTAATGTACGCTCCTGGGATTTGCATAAAAATAGAGTGAGTGTGACAAAGTTACCAGAAGAACTCGTATTCTCCAGCAAACTCAGTAAAACCTGTTTTCTTATAAAACAGCTGTTTTCTTATAAAACTGCACAAATCTGTGTCTAAAACTCCTGATTTTAAGCGATGAGTTTTCACTCCAAATATTGACTGTTATTTTATTACTCTTTATTGCTCTTTATAGAAGTTTGTTTTATGCAGAAATGTTTTCAAAAGCATCTGTAGCTCATGCCATATTTTTGTATGTGCCCAAAACTTTTGCACAGTACTGTAAGTAAAACATTAGGTTTTTCTGTCAAATTGATAGATAAATGCAAACTTCTAGAGTTTAATTTTAAACATTTACGGAAATGTAAGGTTTATGCTTTCTCTGATGAATCTTTGCTGAGCAATTTAAAATGTTTCTAAAGCTGTAGGAGGGTAAACTATTTACTTTTATAATGCTGTATAATTACTATTTCTTTAAACTAAAATATCCATCTTTGATCAAAGCCCTTACTCGATAACGAAAGGAATGGGCCTGAGCTCCGTTACGTGGTCTCATGGAGGAGGAAGGACTCAGGGGAGCAGTGGAAAAACATCACTACTACTAGTGCAAAGCATGTGGTCAGTAATACAGACACTTATGTCCCCTATGAGATCAAGATTCAGGCAGTCAACGAGTATGGTCCAGGTCCTGAGTCAAACATAGTGATTGGCTACTCAGGAGAGGAGAGTAAGTACAGTACCTGCATTTTATTTATGTATGTGTTTGAAATACCACATGCTTCACTTTTTGCACTTTTCCGTCAGAGCCATCCGAAGCACCAGGAAACCTCAGAGTGACAAAAGTAAACAGCAGTAAAGTGAATATAAACTGGAACCCTGTTGAGGCCAAATCCATTAACGGAGAGTTTAAAGAGTACAGGGTGAGTTCTTACCTTACTTACTGTCAATCTTGAAGTCAAATTCCATATTTGCAGGTTTGAGAATTTTTTTTTTTAATGAAACAAGAAGTATTAAGAACTGATAGTGAATATGTTTTGCATGTTTAGTTTTTTTTTTTATCACAAGTGTGTTAAAAACATAAATCCCAAAATATTTGGTATTTGGTAATATTTGGCCAAAATATTTGTGTAAATTTTTTTTTGGTGAGAGCAGTGTGAATTTTTTATTATTTTGCACAATGCTATAATTCCATCTTGAACAGTTTTGTCACTAAGAATAAATCAGCCTGAAGTTGTGCTTGTGGTCATTTCAGGAGGAAATTTAGTATAAGTAATATGTTGGTTGGATTTTAATAAGAAAAAATATAGCAAACTCATGCTTTGATTGTGATTTTGTAGTGAGTTACTGGCAGCATAGAGTATGTTGCAGGCAAAACCTTTTTTTGTAACGACACGGGTCTCACGAGGGACAGAACCGCGCATAAATTGTTCAGAACGAGCAGATCTGCAGGCTGCTACCACGCGGAGTTCTGGACAGGAAGAAACATAGAAAGATCATGAGAAACATTATCAACAAAACAAAAATATCAGTTTACAGCATTATCAGCCTTCTCCTCTACCAGGCCTACTTTGGTAGTTGAGGCAAGGGGGGGGGGGGGGACGGGGGGGGACATGGAAGTATTGATTTGGACAATTTTATCTGATTTGGATGGGCTCTAAATGAAACTTTATGGGATGCTGTAGTGTGAACAGAAAGGTTTTTTTTTTTTTCATTATATTATGCCTTCATTCAAAAGAAATTTGTATGACTTGAAATGACATGAACGCCTCTCATATATGTATGTATGCATGTGTGTATATATGTATGTACAGTACAGTATCTATCAGGAAAGAAAAAGTTTTATGCCCTCATGTATTGTGCCTCAAATCAAAGTATGTGAACTATAATTTGGAATGGCTCATGGCCACCTGTACCTGAACCTGAGCTGGATTAATATCCGTACATTTTATACAGTAGCATATGTGATCATTTATGTCAGTGGTAAGAGGCCTACATTTTTAAATTACTTTTCTTGTGCAACAATTTTAGCTGTACTACTGGAGGGAGGCCAGCCTGGTGAAAGACTTGAAGGTGAATAAGGACAAGAAAACAAAAGGTTTCTTTAGCGATGTGTCTCAGAGCAGTGGCGTCCTGATGGACCTCGTCCCTTACAGCAAATACAAGATGTACATGGTGGTGGCCAACAACAAATTTGAGGGACCGCACAGCAATACTGTGGAGTTTCAGTCCAAGGAAGGCTGTAGGACATTTTTTATTTTATTTTACAATTACTGTCCATTTGTTTCTTTTTGATTTTATAAATTTTTAAGATGAATGGAAATAATGTATGATTATCTTGAATCTTGAATTATTTTTGCAAATGAATAATGAAGTGGTTTCTCACTGCTGAATAGTGCCAGGGGCGCCCAAATATTTTAGGATTGTCCAGAGGAACAGCGGCGTTCACTTACAGTGGAATAAACCTCTAGAACCGAATGGGATTCTGATCGGATACACACTCCAATACAAGACAGGTTAGCCTACTTCTAATCTGAAAAATCAGTGTCGTCCAGGAAAGGATTATACTGTACAGTACTGTATTATTGACTGCTCCAGTATTTGCCATGTATTACTACAGTATAAATTCAAAATTAAAAAGATTTTTTTAAACAAATTACTTATTTCTCTAATTAAATCTAATACATACAGCTTATTGTTGAAATGAAGTAAATGAATAAAAATAATAATTTGTCATTAATTTATAGATAATCTTCAAAACTCAGTGTTTGATGGTGTTTTTGTGTAATTCCCCTTAAATTGTGGCCTATTAATTACTGTAGTAATGGTGAATAGGCATCTCAGGAAAATGTCTATTGATAAATTTGTCAGCACAGTTACCTGATTACTGTATTAAGAGCATAAAAAGTTTACAAAAGTTCAACCTGTGTCAGACATAACAATAACATTCACATACAGTCACATTAACACAATTTTCACAATATTATTTAAATTTACAAAGTACGAAACTCCAATTTTGATTTAAATTGTCAAATCACTTTTTGTAATTTCTAGTGAATGGGACGCAAGAGGGCAATATCCAGGTCATGAACTTCTTCCCTAATCAGACAGAGCACACCATGCAACTGCCTGATCGCTTTACCCGATACAAGTTCTTCCTGTCTGCCCGGACGCAGGTCGGCTCGGGTGAGGTCTATGCTGAGGAATCGCCTCATTTTTCCAATGAAGGTGAGCCATCACTCATACAGCATATGCCACTTGGTGAAGCAGCAGGAAAAAGAACAGCATGCACGTCAATCAAATAACAAAAAGTTATAAGTTTCAATATAGTTTGGCTAATACAAGTTATTACAAATTATAATTATATTTTACTACTTTACACTGATATGCAGAACTTGATTATTGACAGAGTGAAAAAGTACATCCATTTTTTTTTTTCTATATTCCTATTCTCATTTTCTACACATTTTAAGAAATAAATCCTACTACTGTATGAAACTGTATTAAATTTCAATGCTGGAGCACAGAATTACTGTCACAGACTCACATTCATAAGAGTGAGTGCATCAGTCTGTGTAAATAGGGAATTAGTTGAGAGTAGGAAAAGCATGTAAGAGCTCTCTCTCTCTCTCTCTCTCTCTCTCTCTCTCTCTCTCTCTCTCGTTCTCGTTTTCACTGAACAGAAGCTTGTTTTGTAATTCTAAACCAATATGAAGAATGCCTTCACTGAACACTGACGTCATATAGGTCAACTCAGGACAATCACCAATGTTGACCACTGTTAGGGTCAGTGAATGGATGGTGGCTGAGAGCACAATCACCCCACATCTTTTTTTTTTCCTGTGGATCTGTCTGTCATCTTTCTGTCTTCCTGAGAAGCTTTCCTTTTTCTCTTTTTCTGTTCTTACTTTATCATACCGTTTGTCTCTTAACTTCTGTGTGTTCACAGTATTTTCTGACCTGTCCCTTTCCTCCTTCCTTTCTTGTCTCTCTCTCTCTCACTCGGTGTGAACAGAAGACTTGACTTCAAGTACTGACCCTACAGGTGTAGGTAATGAGGAATGGCCTGCTGATTTGCCTATCTGTCTTTCTGTTTGTCTCCTTGTTTTTCCTTCTGGCCCAGTGCAGTTGTAATTAAATAGACTGCTTGCTTTATTCACAGTACATCAACACCATTATGACTGTACAATCATAGCGCTCTTTGGGCTGTATTCAGAGCTGATGATGCTGAACGTTCAAAATACATCAATAACCAAAAAAGGAACACTTTAGACATCTGCCACATAGGAGCTTAATGTTAATGTACCTTTAATTTGCCTAGGTGTGAAACCTTTTCTTTTTTTTCTTTTATTCTTTAAGATTGGTAAAGCTTAAACAAGCTTTAAATATCCTGTCAGTTGCAACATTACAGTATGTAGCATAAAAAAAATAATTAATTGAAATATTAATAAAATAATAACTTAAAATATATGCAAATACAAATAATTTACGAATGAAAATTAGAAGACTAGATTTAATTGTAGCTTAATATAATGTATTATTATTAGTAATAATAATAATAATAATAATATATCCTAATAATAAAGGAGAAAACACCAGACAAGGAAAGCTTAGTGTTTCACAGTACAAACAGGCGAAGATATCATATATGAGCATGCAGTGCTCAGGCAGGTAACAACGGTGCTAGAGGGGGGGCGCGGGGGGCCTGGAGCCTATCCCAGGAGACTTAGGGCATAAGGCCGGGTACACCCAAACATATACACACACTCACACACTCATTCACGCACCATGGGTAATCTGGGAATGGCAATTATACTTAGAAACCAGAGTACCCAAAGAAAATCTACCAAGCATGGGAAGAACATTCAAACTCCATGCACACAGACCCTGAGGTGAGAATCAAACCCAGACCCCAGAGGAGCAAGGCAACAGTGCTAACCACTAAGTCTCTGTGCCCCCTGATTGTTTCTCATATTTATTAATATTTTGATTGATAATATACAATAATAAATAGGGCTTTGGTTCATTCCAAACTTTTACATACTGTAGTAGTACCAAGAGAAATATTTTGACATTATTACCAGATACGTTCCTTGAGAACGATTTTGTAAGATCCATTTTATTGAAACAAGAACATATCTTTAGTTTACTTCCTATAGAGGGACAGTGATGGCTCAGGGGGTTGCTGATCGGAATGTCAGGGGTTTGTGCCCTGCCACTGCTGGGTCACCACTGGTGGGTCCTTGGGCAAGACCCTTAACACCTCACCATATATACTGTAACACAGCTATTGCATGCAGTGCTGGTCCCAAGCCTGGTTAGAAAATGGATCTGTGTTACATTGTTTAATTTTTCCACTCAAAATAATTTTACAACATTTAAAAATCAGCCCGTCTAGAACTCAAAGTGTCTGATAACAGTTCACGCTTCACAAGAGCAAGCTCAAAGTTCCCACACAGTAATATGAATGTGTTCATGTTCATAGTTTATGATTCTTAATGAACTAAGTTTGCAATCCCAAAAATTAACTATGTCAAATGCATTTCTCATTCTTCTTTTTATATTTATTGAATATTGAAATTGTTGTACTTAGTATACAAGGCACACCGTAGTCAAGCCTCTTAAAATACAACACATTGTGTCTGGGCTGGTTATAATGAGCGTCTCCATCCTGACTCTGACATTTTTTGGATAATTGATGGTATCAAAGCAATTCAGTCGGTACTATAAAAGTATCAAAGTTTGGTACCCAGCCCTAATAATAAATAGCATTTTAAATGATGGATATGGTCAAAAGCTGCTTATCAGAACCTCTGAAAAAGATTCAGATCTCCAAGGGTGAAATATTGTAGTTACTACATGTTGTCAGACAGTGGTGCTGTGTACTTAACTTTAAAATAACTTGTAACAGTGAATAAATGTGATACTCCTTTTTTAAGGGAAAAAAAACAACTCCTGATCATTCTGACCTGTGTAGTTCTAATATTAACGCAGTCTTTAGCTCAACTCTGAATACAGTCCATTATACTTAACTCACCAAAGACGTGGGTATGAAAAATGCTAATGCTAATACAGTGAGGTGGGGTGTACATGTTGGGGTGGCATAGAGGTCCACTCTAACATACATCCTTTAATGAAGCAGGCTTAACTGCACTGGCTGCTGTGATGGTTATATCCCAGTTTAGGTGTCCACCTTTATGTTTCTGTCCATATCATTATGTGCTTTCAGGGATGGGACTTCATTCACTGCACTGCTGTTGGCACTTACTGATCCTATGCTTGTTTAGATAAAGGGTGTTATATATATATATATATATATATATATATTCTAGGCCTGTAATCAGTTAAATAAGAGTACTTCTTTCTTTCTTATCAGTTGACACTTTATCCCTGAGAGCATCGTTATCATGGAGTCCCTTGCTGTCACATGTTTCATGTGGCCTATCCCAGCATGCTTTTCTCATTTCACATTTTAAGCATGCAGGAAACCGATGCCTTCATGAATGAGTGGTGGTTTTACATCATGACATGAATGTCTGAGAAACAGAGAGCTGTTGGGTATAACTGCTGAGCTCCAGCAAAGTTATACCTTGTAGGATTATTGAAGGTTTAATGCTGTTTGGAAGACTCAAATCTTATTCCTTCGATAACTCGCCTTGCATCGAAGCCTTTGAAGATGACCATTTTTATTTATATTTGAGCTTGCTTTCTACAACTTCCTTTCAGTGAGAAGTTTAGGAATCGTTCATTCACTGCTAAATCCATATACCATCATCAATGCTTGCACTTTTGCCGCTATGTTTATATTTCATTTCGATCGTTTGGAACTGTTGTACTTAGCTTTATCTTTTGTCACTTGAGGGTATCTAACAGGTAAGAATATGCATTAAGTTGCTTGCTGAATGGCCATTGGGAATGCAGAGTCCACATCCATTCTATTTCATAGAAAGCATAATAATTTTGTAAATTGTACTGTTATTGAATTCAGAGGAAGATTCTCTGACAAGCATAACCGTGGAGTTTATGCAGTTTTGTGTTCCGCTGGCTGCTTTTAACCATCATGCACACTTCATGTTTTTTGCCTGCTGCCCGACTCCAATTAAACTTCAGAATTGTTGAGCTTTGCTTTATTACTTAATCTCTGTGGCTGTGTTTGCATGGACTAATAAATGGAACAATGTGGTTCGGTGATGTTGCATTATTTTGAAGGATTTAACTAGGTGAAGCTGTAAAAGAGTAAGGCTAAGTCTATTCTCTTCTCAGTTGTGTGTTATTCACTATATTTTCATTTATATGAAAATTTTATGTAGACAGATGCATAGCCCCTTTCTGACTGGTTGCAATATGGTGAACTTTATGGTGGTGGACATGTTTTCCATGATGGAGTTCCCACAACTACATTAAATATCAGAAATCAGAAAGACTTTAGACCATATCACCACTTGATGGCAGTGTTGCATCAGTTAAGATGATATTTAAAGAACTAAAATGGAGCTACTCCTGAGCCTGCCACACCCAATATTTGATGTTTCTTTTATTTCAGAAGACGTTCAGGCGAAGCTTTAGAAACTTTAGAAACATTTGTCTCTACAATCACATTCGGTTACAGGACTCTAAAGACCCCCTACTCTCATTAATATATATAACCAATATATAAAATCCCAGTAATGTATATAAAAACAATATAGCTGTCTGTTAAAAGTGTATTTATCAAGATTCTATTTGGTATTCACATTTGATCAGAAAAAAATGTATATGATCAGGAAAAGATTTAATTGCATTAACCATATGTTAAAATGTATTGTGTTAAGTACAGTATGTTTTATTTATTGTTGTATATAAATATCATGTACAACATACTGATAAATACATACAGATTAAAATATAGGTAGGCTGTTGTACATATATAGCTGGTTTACTATATGTTTCTAAGCATACAATTATGCATAGAGAATAAATGAACAAAAGAGAAAAAGAACAGTGGTGGATTATTTCCATCACAATGTATGTACACAGATCAGCCTTAACATTGCAGTGCCCAATATTGTGTAGATTCCCACATGAGCAGCTCTCGTCCCTTGGGGCATGACTCCACAAGACCTCAGGGGTTGTGCTGTGTCTGGAACCAGGACTTGGCAGCATATCCCTTGGGTTCTGTGGGTTGCTGGGTGTGGCCTCCATGGATTGGACTTGTTTGTCAGATGCATCCCACAGGTGATCGATCGAATTGGGGTCTGGGGTGTTTGGAGACCTACAGTAGTCTGCGGTCTTAGGCTCTTTCCTTGCAGGTCCCTGAGAGCACTGGTGCCTTTCTATTGTTGACTCTTCCAAATAAGTATGAAACATGGGCTCCAACACAAACCAAGATCTGATTTTTCCCCCCCATTGTTTAACTGGCCCGTTTTAGTAAGCCTAAAGGCAGTTGTGTATACTCGGATTCCAATTCTTGGCTGATCGGAGTGGAACTCACTGTGATCTTTTCTGTTGTCCTCTGTTCACCTCAACATTCAGTGCAGACATGTGCGATATTGATTTTTTTTCCTTCCCTGATCCAGATTTTCTATTTTAAAATATCTCAATATATTGTTTAATTTCTGAAAGAAAGAAAAGCAAGCATTTCCATCATTTCTGGATTAAGACAAATAGGGGGTAACAATTGAACAGTGTTGAATATTACTTCGTCTAATTATGGATTATATTTCGATGAATGAGCTCAGGGAAGGGGTGGGGCTTCCAGGAAATGTCTGTAAACACGCCAGATGTCACCTGGCTTCTTGTTATATTGGGGAGGTAACGATTGGTCTTTCACCATATGTGTGAATGATAACTGTTACTAGCATGCTCTGATGTTTTTGCAAAGCCCTTATGAAAAATGAATAAAGGGCAGGTCTGAAAAAATGATCTGTAATTATTGTCAATGAACATTATGGCAATGTTAGTATAGGGATGATCATTTTGCAAGAATTGTTAATTGTGTTAGCTTGAACCAGTCTGGCCATTCTACTCTGACATCACTCTTCAACATGGGGTTTCTGCTTGTAGAATTCTCAGAGTTGTAGAATCGAACCCTGGTCTGATCCATTCAGTGCACAAAAACTATTTAAATCTTAACAGCTATGATCCCTGAAGATCATCAGATTCTGAAAAACTCAATCCAAATACTGTATGTCTGACACCAAAAATCATGGCACAATCAAAGTTAAAGAGACATTTATTCCCTTTCTGTTTGATGTGAACATTAACTGAAGATGACCTTGATCTGTATGATGTGATGTTATACATTGTGCTATACTGCCACACGATGAAAGGCATGGATGTTTGTCAAAAAAGTGCAAAATAGTGTATATTTTAAATAGTTCAATAATATATTAATATTAGAGTTGTATCATATTGTTACTATAAAGCTAACAGACCTGAGAGCTGGGGGTCTCCAGGGCTGGAACTGAAATCCACAATCCTAATCATTGGTGTAAAGTGGTGTCAGTATGCATCTCAAATGCTGCTCTTGATTTTTGTTGTAAGTGTATACTTGGGATTTCATTGTAATTTACAAGCTTCTTGACAATGTCAGTTGTATGGCAGAAATAGAAGAATTTCTAAATTGGATTTTTAAATAGTTGTGGGAATTCTGTCCAGCATTATAGCTCGTGGTCATTCTCTTGTAATCTCTGTTTGTGTATCCTTTATGCTGCTATCTACGTTTTTGATCTGCTTAACTGCTGCTCTGTTCCTCTCTCAGTGATCGAGTCTACAGATGTCATCGTGCTTGCAACTCTTCCTCCCCTCTTTTCCCCACCTACATCCCCAAGTACAACCATTACAACCTCAGCAACTACCACCATTCCCCCAACAACTGATGCTACCCCCCCTACTCCTGCTCCAACTACTACAACTACAACAACTACTACTACAACTACTACCACTACCACTACCACCACTACAACTCACCCCACCCTGCCTTTCATGCTGGGTATTTGCACAGACTTTAGTCAAAAAAAAAAAAAATCAATGTAAAAGAAAAAGGTAGTTAATCCGAATGCAGTTGTAGGTGACTGAGATAAGTAAGACTTTTCCGATGATATATTCATGATAGGGCGGCATGGTGGTGTAGTGGTTAGCACTGTCGCCTTGCACCTCCAGGGTCCGGGTTCGATTCATGGCCAGGCTCGATTCCCGTCTCTGTGTGCATGGAGTTTGCATGTTCTCCCCGTGCTTGGTGGGTTTCCTCCAGGTACTCCGGTTTCCTCCCACAGTCCAAAAACATGTAGTTAAGGTTAATTGGCGTTCCCAAATTGACCATAGTGTTTGAATGAGTGTATGTGTGTGTGCCCTGCAATGGATTGGCACCCTGTCCAGGTTGTACCCTGCCTCGCGCCCTAAGCCTCCTGGGATAGGCTCCAGGTCCCCGCGACCCTGAATACTGGATTAAGCGGTATAGAAGATGAGTGAGTGATATTCATGATACGGATGCCTTGTCAAGCTTAAGTGGCCATTTTTGACAAGTGAGAGATGACATTTACCCTTTAAGAAGACATTGATCCCAAATTAGTATTGAAATAAAATTTTTTGTATTGACTGTGGCATCCAATTAGCTTGTTATTCCTTCATGAGATTAAAAGACAATCTATACAGAATGTAATGAAGAGGCTTTAGAAGGGCCTTCATCATCGTAAAGCCAGAAATGTTAAAAAAAAAAAAAATTGTATAAAAGTGGAGTAGCTAACATGCTGGTGTAGTAAGTATTAGCTTTTGTCACTTTCCTCCAGTAGTTGAAATTTGTGAAATATACTCCTCTCCCACCTGTTCTGCTTAGCCCCGCGTGTAAAGATCTGGAATCTGACCGTGGATGCTAACAGTGACTATGCTAACGTCAGCTGGAAGCACAACTTCCCGGTTGACAGCAGCGAGTTTGTGCTAGAGTTCACACTGGACAGTAAGACCCAGATTCTCCCACTGAGAGCTTATGAAGGGAACCTCTGCGCTTTCGATCGGGTTCGCTAGGACATAAATCAAGACCAAGATCGCCTGAAGAGTTAGCCGGGTTTATCGCTGTAAATTCCAGCGTTTTTTGTTCTGCGATAGCAGATTTTGTACAGACTAATGGAACATTTATCATATCTAACAGCTACTGTATGAGTAGTGCTCCTCTTCATGCTGCGCACCTTCTTGTACAGTAACCCTTATATATATTCTATTCATGCACTTTCGAAAGAACAAAGCAGCAGTGCTTTGTTTCATCTGCCATCTATGAGAGATAAAAAGACTGTCTTGGTCTTTTCATTGGGCCTTTGGTTTGTGTCCTTGCAAGTCCTTAAAGTTCCCTTTATAAAGCTCCTATTCTTTCTGGTGGCTTGCAGGAACAGGGAGAGATTTGAGTAAATTCAGGACAAAGGGAGTTCTATTAGGAGGAAAGACGAGAATGAGAGAAAGAGACGAAGAATAATAAAAATAACTTCTTGTTTTGGGTGACAGAATCTTTATAATACCAAATGTCTGGAGATATCGCTACTCGAAACCTGTCTCTCTCTCTCTCTCGGACAAAAACCCCCCTCTCCTTTATTTATGTGGCTAACCCCTATTTTTCATTTCTACATAATTTTATAGATTTAACGCTTGTAGCACACATTTCTTTCATGTAGCACTTTGGAATTAGCACATGATACAGTACCGTTAAAGCTCTAAAGTATTCAGGTGCTACGGTACGTACTGTATGGACAATCTAATGGTGGATAGCGTTCTCCCTTCGTCTCACTCTCTCTCTATCCTCTTTCTCTCTTGGTCGTTCCTTCTTCATGTGCCCATGCATTTCTAACAACAGTTTGAATCTGATTGTTCACCTCCACCTCACGTGCCTTTTTTACGCTAATATTTCTTGGTATGGCTGCCTCACTGCTGCTTAGCTTAGCACACTGCAAGAGCCTGGTTGGCATCTCATGCACAACCTAGTCCTCTACTTATTCTTTTGTCTTTTAGGGGAGAGGGATACTGAAGGGGTTAATGATTCTTAGCTTTCCTCGGATTTATCTCAAAGGAGCTATCAGAATCACAGACTTGACCTTGAAACATGTACATGAGGGCACGATGAAGCAATCACACTCTGAGACAGTGTAAATGTATGCCGGCTGGCGGTTTCATCTGAGGAGACCTTACAAAACATGAACATGAACCGGTGTTCTGTGGATAGATTAGATATCATGGCACTGTGTGATATCAAGCACACGCTCACACATATACACACACCATTGCAAAGTAACCTCTGCAGAATTCTCCACTCACACAACAGGATGTGTTATTAGTCAACTGACAGACCTGCCTTCTATCTCTCTCTCCCTCTCTTTCTCACTCTGGTCCTGTGAAGTAGCTGGCTGCAGCATGCTCCGTCTGTGTGCCATACTGTGAAGTGGTGTGTGAAGGTGGACAGGAGAATTGCTTTGTCTGGTGTTGCCGTGATTTGTTCTAGTTTGTACCTATAAAGAAAAAAAAAACATATTGCTTTATAATGCATTGTGTATTCTCTGTGCATTAATATGCTTATGAAGCCCAAAAGAAAATCACATCGTGATGGTGTCTATAGGGGCCACATGCTGGCATGCAGATTTATTTCCCCCCCCATTCAGCATGCCCATCTTTTTTTTTTTTTTTCTTTTCGAAAAGCTAAAGCTACAAATGATGGGTCATATTTCATTACGTGTCTATGGAACACTAAAGATGAACTAAGCATACATCCTCAGGTTGGTTCACCTTGTAGCTTTAGCTAGCCATCACAGTTACTGCAAGTCATATTCTGTTGCTGCTGTGGTTCTTCAAAGAAATAGCATAGCGTGTGCTGTGGTTTCACATTCGGTGAGATCAAATGACTGAATTCTTGTCGAGCAGTGTGTGACTGCTAGAAATTTAAAGCATGTTGCATGCTGTCACCAGCTTCTTAAAGTAATTCTCATGTTCGTAACTCCATTATGCAAGCTCGACTTTACTCTGAGGAGGCATAATGTGACGTAGTGCTCTTTCTTTCTAGATAAGACAAGGTCTGGAGATATTTGAGACTGTTGCTCAATTGTTTTTGTCAACCTCAATTGGCGATACTGACTCGGAATCAAAGGCCATTAATGTTATTGTAATTGGTTTTACGTACTTTGTGAGGAAAGGAATGCATTTCCCTTCCTTTATATCAGTTTCTATAGAGGCATACATTATGCTTTTCCACCAGACAGTGTTGCAAATGGCTTTAAATTATAATAACTGGCAGGAGTTTTAAAAACAGATTAGTTACAAAGCTGAAAAAGATTATTTATTTCTATTGCATGAACAAATTATATAATTTTTGTTTTTTTAACTAGAGCATTCTAGGTTAATGATGCGATAAATGGTAATCCACAACAAATCTATAAATAACCATTAGCCCTTGTAAAGAGGCTTGCAAAAGTATTCATACCACTTTTCCACATTACGCCCACAAATGTATTGCATTTTAAAGAATGTATTTTATTGGGATTTAAAACAACACAAAGCAGCACGTAATTGTGAAGTGGAAATGATAAATGGTTTTCAAATCTTTTTACAAATAAATATCCAAAAAGTGTTGCATGCAGCTATATTCTGTCTCCTTTATAATGTACACCGTTTTTAAAATATAATGTAAGTTATAATATAGTGTATGTAATTTATGTAGCCCCCCTTTTTTAAAAAACATGATTGTGACAAAATGTGGAGAGGTATAAATACAATTGCAAGGCATTGTACTGTATAAGGACAAGTTGAAATGCTTTATGAATGGGGGTTACTGTTCCCAGACATGCAAGACGTAAATAGACACCCGTCTTTTGTAAAGATAAAATGTATGCATTAAACTTTTTTTAAAAAAGTTTCTTTGGAAATTTCACTTCTAGGCATGTTTACAGATGGGTACTTTTCACCTGAAAAGAAAGAAACAAATAGTGGTCATGATAATGGGAAACAAATTTTGCTGCATACATTTTAGCGCAAAACTGTTGATGTCTATTTACTATGTGTGTGTCTCTACAGTATATCCCTGTAGCAGGTAAGACTTCCATTGCTAAACTGAATTACTGAAGGATTTAGCACACTTCATCCTAGGAGGCACTCTTTGGCCATTTAGTTTTCATTTTGAGCCTTTATTTGAAATTTGTCTTTTATTCAAAAATTCAGATTTTATTTGTCACATACACAGTCATACACAATACGATATGCAGTGAAATGCTTAATTCTTCGCATATCCCAGCTTCTTGTTAGTAGGCAGGGGTCAGACTGCAGGGTCAGCCATTTTACGGCGCCCCTGGAGCAGACAGGGTTAAGGGCCTTGCTCAAGGGCCCAACAGCGGCAACCTGGCGGAGCCCTGGCTCGAACCGCCGATCTTCCGATCCGTAGCTCAGAGCCTTAACACACTGAGCCACCACTGCCCCTATGGATTACTAAATGTACGATGAATGTGTTTGGTGATATGTTAGAATATACCGGTACTTGGAATATTTAGGAAATGAGACCCAATGAGGACAAACAAGTGGTTACAAGTATAATACCACTTGTTAGTATAGCAATTGTCTTGTACCGTTGGTAATGGTTATCCAATATCACAATACACATTTTCAAAACCATTTGCATTTTTACAGTATGTACTTTGAGGAATGTTGCTTATTAAAAATAAAGTTATAACAGTGTGTTAAATTCAGTTTAATCTATTGACACACTTGATTTTGATCTCAGAATTTAGACTTGTCACCATGCACTGCTCTGCCACACTGTCTGATGGGAAAATATGTATACCTATACCTACTTTTAAAAGTCCCCAAAAGATTATCCTTCAATGTTTAGTGACATACAGTATGAACACTTTCACCTTCTGGTCTCAATAGATCCACAGCACCTTCTAGTCATGTTTTCTGACATGTTGCTATGTCCTGGATTCATGGACATTTGTCTTATGTCCTCCTAAGGTAATGGGTCTATGAAAACTGTGCTGTTCAAACATGAACCCCCCATTAAGCTGGCTGGGTTGATAGCTGGAGCTAAGTACCGGCTCCGTGTGTATTCCCATGAACAGCCCAGCATCACCAGCGAGTATGTCACCTTCAACACCAACAGTGGAGGTGAGGCTGGCTGTATAAAGGTTGCAATGCCGGGGTTAGTTGTTTCAATGTTTTGGTCAAGTATTATTTGGAAATCAGGAATAGCGGGCTTCTGAAAATGGTTTAATTTTGTGCTATTGGCAATTGTACTTGCAACAAGCTGTAATTAATCAAAATGTATCGAAAATGTATTGTTAATTCTCTTATCCTAGACATATCATATAAGGTAAGGTGTGAAAGTGTTGTTAATGGTAATATGACCTATAAAGCCTATAGGAAGTCTAATATTATACACAAAGAAATTATCATGGATTTGCACTTTTAAATGCATTAAACTGTACTGTTACAGCCATTAAAAAAAATAATTATAGAGTGGTACCTTGGTATACAGTACGAATGCCCTGCCTAACGAATTTTCACCTAAAGAGCTGAAATTTTGCAAGAAATTTGCCTCGGCATAACCGAGCCGAACAGAGCACCGGCTCTGTGCAAATGTGCTTAAGTTTCATGTCCGTCACTTTCGCGCATGTGTGAAAGCCAAGTGAAGTGAGTTTAAATATTTTTATTGGTCTTTTTTGCATTTTGTGCAAGATATCGTGAAAACATATTATCAAGACTGGTAGCAAGAAGAAAAGGGAGCCAGTTTTGTTTTTAAACCAGTCCGGTACCAAGAGGAATCATAAATTAGGGTTAAGTGGGCATTTACATTATTTCCCTTGGTAAAATGTGTTTCACAATTAAATTCGTATGCCGAGGTACCACTGTGTGGTTCAATTTTGTTCCACTGTGAAGATATAAAGTAAATAAGTTATGAAGGTCAGTTTTCACAGACAAATGATTTATTCAGCTAGGGCCATTTGCCTCTTTGCTAATTGCGGTGGTTTGAGTATAGAACTGAAAACCAAAATGTGCATAGTAATTGTTTACATGGTGCTAATTCTTGAACGAATGTGTGGCTGTAGTAAGCCGAATGATATCATCAAAGCCACCTCATATACTGTAATAACATGAGGATTATGATAGCTGTCCTCAGTTTTACACTCAGACTGGTTTCAACTCTTTGTCTTGGACTGATTTATGATATTAACATATTAACATTGGCATTTTATTTATGAGTGTATATACTGTAAATATGTATAGTCAAGACATTACAAAAGCTAATGATGTTTGCATCACAGACTGTACACTAAGAAGCATGCGCTCATGACGAAAGACTAAATTTAGGAAAACGGGATACAGGTATTTGTGTGTTTATGTGGTGTAATATTTTTTCTTCAGAACCCTGGAAAGAATTGGGAGTTTTTTTTTTACATATGAATCAGGGTTTGATAATGCAGGTCCCAAAGCGCTCTTCTGAATGTATTAATGTGTTTTTAATGGCGAGTTGTTGTTAGCGGCTAATGAAACAGAGCGTTTTATTAAAGACTCAATTTGGGTTTTGTGGTTATAAATCACAGGAAACCTGGTGGTAAGTAATTCGTTTAACTTGAAATGATACTTCAGTATCAGAAATGTCTTTGACATCTGTCATGTGCTCTCCAAATCCCTCCTCACTTTTCATGTTTGTGTGTGTGTGTGTGTGTGTGTGTGTGGTATGTGCTTGCGTGTGTGTTGCCTGACAGCCTACGTTACAGACCAAGTCGACATTGCTACGCAGGGTTGGTTCATTGGTCTCATGTGTGCCATCGCACTTCTCATTCTCATCCTGCTCATTGTTTGCTTTATCAAAAGAAGCCGAGGAGGGAAATATCCAGGTAACGCACAGATTGCTACACATTATTAAAAATATTTTTACATTATATTATCCTAAACATGCAATGCAGTAGATAGGGTACATGAATATTTAGTTACACTGAACTGAAATTAATTTGCTAATACTGTCCGCATTCATTCCCTCTGACCATAGTAAGAGATAAAAAAGACCTCCCTTTGGACGCGGTGGACCACAAAGACCAGGATGGATCATTTGATTACAAGTAAGTGTGTCCTGCTTTTATAATTGCTTCATATAATCACAAGTTTAATCTGTACTGTATATACTGCCCTGTGATTCTGTAGATGTTGTATTGTGCATGCATTTGTGTTTTTACCTGATAGTAAGTGCCTTTCTTTGCCTGTTTCAGGTTAGCTTGGAAAACGTAGAAACACGAGGGGGACATGCCGTTCTATATGTCCTAATCAAAACTAATCAGTGACATTGCAAACGCATATTAATTAAAGATTGACTTAATTAAATCTTTAACAGGATTAATTCAACAAACTTTAACTCAGTACTTTACACTAACCACAATCCTGTTAGATCATGGTCATTAACAAAATCTAATTTTAACATTAAAAAAAAAAAACCTTTGCAAAAACCACAATCTCAATAGGCAAGCTCAAGCTTTGCCAAGAGTCGTATCTATGGCTTTCTTCTAATCTCATAGAAAATCGTAATAATCATGCACAGAATCGCTTTCTGGCCTGACTTAAAATTTGTTCCTTCATTCACCGTAATATTTGCACATAGATATGCATCATGGAGAAACTTTCATACGGATGGTTTTCTTTAATAGAACATCTTAACACAAATTATAGACATGAGCTAACCAGTGCATTACAAGTTACGAGTGTTTCATCGCCTTTTTGCGTTCATCTTTACTAAGTGATTAGCAGTTCTGTTACTAACACCTGTGTCCCTCTCAAATTAAATCCTTGTTTCTCCAATCACTGAACATTGTTAAGGAACGAAAACAGGTATTTGATTTCAGCACAGCATCCCTTTTAGCCTGAGCATGTCAGCTATTGGATGTTTCTTGAAGGGAAAGTCAGTTACAGATGGGGTGGGGGTATAGCTAATATCAGGTCATGGTGACATGGTGTAGATCTTCAAGGGTGTCAAACACTTCTTACAGTATATATATCTTTATTTCAATTCACTTTTTGAGTCTTTTTTGTCTACACTGTAAAAACCTAACCCTAGGTAAAAAAAAAAAACGGTCAAATGACTGGCAGCAACTCCAGCTGCTGATCAGCCAATCAGAAACAAGATTAGAATTAGAATGTTCCCTCTTCCAGCTTCTGATTGGCTGTGACAGTAAACGCTTTACTCAGTAATAGTTAAATGCTAGATTGCACTGAGTATCAGTCTCCTAACTTATCTTTACATTCTTTGAAGGCATGATAGTATAGCCTACATGTACGTGTGAGACTTCTGCTGCCTTATCTGTGCCACTTCCTGTGGATAATCTTTTTGAAAGTCATGAAAAAATGCTAAACTTGCATCTAGAACTTGAATGTCAAAGTATTATAAAACTAATAGGATTTACCTCAAAAATTACAAAGAAAAACATTACATATTTAGTATGGACATTAACCTTTATCTAATGAGTTTCATATTTAATTCAAATTTATTATTTTAATTTTACATTTATTTATTTTTATTTTTACTGTAAAAAAAAATATGATTTTTTTTTTATTTTTCAGTATTGAAATGATACTTAAAATAGCAGTCACCGTAATAATTTACAGATATTGTCTATCATTTTACACAGATTTGTATGTAGTTTTTAAAAAAAGGAAAACTACTATAAAATTATTCTTTTGCTTTTAAAGTTCTTTTCTGTAAAATTAGGACTTTTTTTTTTTTTTTTTTTACAGTGTAATTCATAGCAACAACGACATTTTTGGACCAGAGCAGGTTGCCAGTTCCATAAACATTCCCCATAAAATACTATGAGTGATTGCTTTGTTTTTTGTTTTGTTTTTTTAGAAGTCTGTAATTTTAAGAGCCCATCACATAGAGTAGAGGTCAAATTGATTCACAGGAGTAGCAGTGAAGGGCAAACTGCCTTTCCGCTTGCCAGTGTTTGAGACCCTTGAGGTACTGTTCTTGTTTCCAGCAAGACAGCTATAACGACATGAAGCAAACTGTTTTTTCCTGCATGTGGTTTTAATGACGGCACGACTTTAATATGGCCTGTAGCAAAATCATCTCAAAGCTATGTTACATGCATGGAAAATGGGAAAATATTCACTTTTGCTGTTCTGTAGAAAAGTTGTCATGAGTTTTAATGGTTTTATTTTACTGGTATTCTCTCTCTCTCTCTCGCTCTCTCTCTCTCTCTCTCTCTCTATATATATATATATATATATATATATATACACACACACACATGCACACACAAAGAAACAGCGTGTAGCCTTTAAATTTAAAAGATTACTAGGGGCACAAACATAAAATACAATTCATTTGTTGAATAGAATGTGTGTTTAGCTATTAGCACATTTCCATTATTTTCCAGTGGCTTCTTCTAACTGGTTTCCCTCCTCTATTTTTAACCCTTTTGTCATTTTCCCCTCTTGGTCCATGAAGGTCTCTTGAAAGGAAAAGGTACGAAAGTAGAGGAAATGGCTGCTTCAAACTTCCTACACCCCAGTTTCTGCTTTGAGTTTTTGAATTTAATCAGTTAACATGTCAGTCAATAAAACTACAATATAGTGTATTAGAGCTAGTTATTTAAGAAAAGTGATCAATGTTATCATAGAGAGAGATTCTTTACCATAACTCTTTGTTAGACCTATGGGTTGACCCTAATGCATCAGCTAAATTAAATTACTTAACATCATAAACATCAAGGCTTTTAACCTTTGGCTTAAGTTAACCCTGACACTCCTGAACAACTTTCAGTGTCCAAGCATGCAATCCATTATTGGATTAATAACATGCGTTAATTAAGGTTTATGAATCATTTCTTTAAACAATTTTATGCAATAAGATATTTATCTTTATTGCCTTCTCATTCATATCTGGTGGTTAATCGATTAAAACAAAAACTCAGGTAAGCAGTTTGAGGTTGGCCTGTATCTCATTTTGATGGATGCTAGACAATTATGGTAGCGTTAAAAAAATTTGGCTTAAATATAAAAAAAATTGCTTAAATATAGTTTCAAGTAAGGAATTCACTTTAATAATGTTTCCCGATGCTTTTTCAGTGATCCTATACAGTAATTGCACGGTTGCTGATAATGGTGGGGGTCTGAAAGAGCAAGGAACCATGTCTTCTAGCCTTATCATAATTTTTATAATCAACAAAATAGCAAAGTATATCTAGGCAATATTTATTGCTTACTTGAAGATTTCATATAATTAATGCATTTTAATAAGGAAGAATTAATAATATCGATTCTCCGAGAAAGAAAGGAATAGGACCTACTGTATTTCCTGTTTAAAAAGTAATAATAAAAAAATATATAGCAAAACTTAGGTTCTTTTTTATGTGCTTTTTTTGTGCCACTTTGCTAAGGTGCTACAATGCAATCTTGCATGATTAGGCTTTCTTCTTATAAACAGCACCAGCATGCAGTTAAAAGGACATATGTGCCCTAATTACTGACTGAATACTGCCTGAATGATGAATAATGATTTTCAAAAGCCCACAGAAGCAGTTCTTGACTAAAGGGACTGCCCCACCTACGTTGTGACCCCCAACCTCCTTTGTTTACCTTAAAAGTATCTAATTGTTTTAATGAAGCCTTTGAAGTCTTAGTTTCTCAATCATTTCTATCTCTTGTTTTTCCAATGAGTTAAATAAGGGTTTGCCTCTTTGCTATCCAGTGCAAATTTTTCTTTGTGCTTTAAAATTGTAAAGGTAACAAAGGAGTATGGCAGCTCGAGTTCCCTTCTGTGTACTCTTTGCTTGTTATCCCAGTTGCAGTAAGCGTAGGAACTGAAGTGTGCAATTCAGTTCAGGATACGATGCAGTTTACTGACTTCATTTTAGCTGCTGCAATTCTGCTTTGTGAGCATAAGAATAACTGGTCTGTGGACTGACCACTTCAGTTTATAGCACTTTTTATTCTAACTTGAATTCAACTTTATGAGTAGCTGCAAAGTGAAATGCTACAGTAGCATACGGCAATCACTCACACTTTTTCTCTTTCCCCAATAGCAGCGACGAGGACAACAAGCCTTTACAGGGGAGTCAGACCTCTCTAGACGGCAACGTCAAGGAGAGTGACGACAGTCTAGTAGACTACGGAGAGGGAGGGGACGGCCAGTTCAACGAGGACGGCTCTTTCATAGGCCAGTACACAGTCAGGAAGGATAAGGAGGAGACGGAGGGCAATGAGAGCTCAGAAGCCACATCACCCGTCAATGCCATATATTCTCTGGCATAGATTCTTCCGGAATGAACACAAGGCCAAATGCACACACAGTTAATTCAATATATACATAGAGAGAAATCTGGAACCGCATATATACACACTTAACATTGAGATGCACAGTCGCTATGAAGAAATCAGGGATGAGAAAACAAACCCCTGGTGGAGGAAATTCAGAACTCAGACTTCAGTGTGCCTTTAGGGCAATGGGGCACAGGAAAGACATGGCAACCTGAGACTTTCAAGCATTTTCTGTGGCTTATTTTTTATTTTTTTTGAAATCCTGAACCCACATTCACACTTTCTAATATCAGTGAAAAGCAGACACAAGCAGCAGTCCTGCGACTGTGGGCCGAAACAACAAAGGAACGACGGCATTGCCAAAAATCTGATAAATGCGACAATAAAAGATACATGAATGCTGTAATCAGTGCTGGCACAGCTTGCTGTACCATAGAAATCTATGCACTAATCTATTACCATAATTTACCTTTGGTTGAAATTGGGTGATCAAATGTTTTCTTCTGCAAAAAGCATTACGTTACTGTTAGGTCACTGTTACAGTAAGTCACTGAAATGCTATACTTTCTGGCACCTGTGCTCTAGCAGTGGACATGTCTGCTGTAGTTTGCCTATCTTTGCAAGTATATTTTCATTGGCTGCATTTATAGCCTTTGTAATTATCACTGCTGATGTTTATGGAGTAAAAGGCAAGCACCATCATTTATCAAAAATAAAATATATCAAAAAAGACAAAAAAAAAAGACATAACCAAACAAGCAAGCAAGCAAAGAAACAAAGCATTATTTTGAAGCATGATCATGTTTGTGCAAGAGACAAAAAGAGGTTGAAAAGAAGACTTTATCTCTGTTAGCTCAATAAAACAATTGTATGATCTTTTTTAATAGCTGGCACTATATATTGGATAATGGGAAGGAGGAGGATGATAATGAGGGTGAGGATTAATCTGACAACCTCTATTTTTCTAGTATTTTGGGCTATCTTTGTTCCAGTAAGTTTGTTCTAGGGTGTTTAGATGCGAAGTAGATGGATAGATGCGGAAACAGTAATGCTAAATGGCTCACATAAGAAGAATTAAGTCATTATTAAACATTTTCACCATCAAAGCCATGCTTGATATTATATACTATTTTAATCTTCTATATCTCCCACATCTAACAGAAACAAAAATGAAAGTAGATCCATACACACAGGGTCTAGTTTTCTTATTAAATCAGTGCATGGTGAGAGGTTATATGGAAAGAATCTTTCAGTTTCTTGAAAAGGGGACCATACAGTACAATTTAGCATGCTTTTTTTTCAGAGCTTGGTTTCAACACTGCCTTAAAAAAAAAGCTTGAACTTGAAGTCTAGTGTCACTTTCAGAGGGGTGTGTGGCTACCTAGCTTCTGCAGATACAGCACCACAGCAACCATATAGTTAGGGGCTTTCCCACATTTCTGAAATTTTGACAGAAGTGTGTAGAATCGTGCTGAATTTACATTTTCGACAGTTCTTTGTCACTCAACTTGACTTCACACGCCTTAAAACAACTTGGCTCCTGATTACTAGGAAACGTAATCTCCGCTATAAACTCATACTGAAGCATCACAGACTGTTGACAAACTACTAATTTACTTACTAAGTACCTACCTACAGGTAATTTGCTATAACTTGATTGATTTGCTATGAACTGTCAAGGTTTGTCAAGAACCGAGGTGATGGATTTTTTGTTTTTGGATTACTGCAACTACAGAAGCTACGGACTTGCCGCCCATTTCTGTGCAGTGTCTATTAAAGTATACTATTAAGTAGTTGAGTGTGCAGGCTTGGATTTAGGCAATGTTTTGGATTTGTTATCCCTCTCCAGTGTAGTAAAAGCTTAGCTCTTACAAGGAATTTGGTATATTTTCTCCTGCACACTTCATTCCGAAGTTTCAGACAATCTCCTACAGTATGACCTTGAGATCATATATACCATTCGGAATCAAATTCTGGAATGTGAGAAAGCCCCCTTAATTTTAGCAGAGAGCTCAGTGTAGTGTAGAATAAAATATTTATTTGTATTTAATTTACACAATTTATATATTTAATATATTGCTCATTATTTTAATATATTCATTAATTTAATGAACACCCAATTTTAACTGCTTGTCCCATGGGGCCACTGAGTTCCTCACCTAATGTAAGTGAAATGATAAATGAAAAAAAAATTAAAAATTTACCCATACTGTGTAAAAATGGATAAGCGGGATAAGGGCAGTGGATGTTTTATTGACTAATTAAATGTCTGGATCCATTAAATGTACGTTCTATCTGTTAATAGTGATGTTTCTTTTGTATTATTGTTATTGTATTACTGTTCCAATGTGTTGATATATTTACATTTATTTTTGATCACTTTTACATGACAGAAAAAAAATATTCTTTGGTTTTATTTGTTTTACACAGACAGTTTTGTGCTCTCTTTCATAAATGTAAATACTGATTACAGATGGGTGGCAAATTAAATTGAAGCCAGGTAGTGCTTTTATGCTCCGAAGGTCATTTTGCTTGCATGGTTGGGTCCACTTGTTCTGATTGATCATCTTTAGTCAGAGATTAAGGATTTATTTATACCCATTCCATAGTTTACAATGACTCAGTAACTTAATGAGGATGAAAAAGAATGAAATAATTCACTGGATTTTAAAATAATTGAACATTTTTGAAAGTTCCTAGAGTGATGATTTTACATCTAAGCAGTTGATGGTTAAGGGCCTTGCTCAAGGTCGCAACTTGGTGGTGCTGGGGTTTGAACCTAGGACCTTCCAATCAGTAGTCTAATGTTTTGACCACTGAGCTACCCCTACCCCTGCTGCTCATAAGCACTGTTCACCACTGCCCATAATATTCATTCCTCCAATAGAGTTAAAGTAAAATCTTTGCCAGGGCCCATTAAAGCTGCTGTGGTGGCTTGTGGTACCCAAAGAATAAATGTTGTTGTTTTTTTCTTTTACTTTGTCACCCATCTGTAGATTTTTAACATCACACTTGGAAACTGAACATTAACGGTGTTCACAATATGGGGATTAGGCAGTGCTGAGTCTTACCAAGGTCCAGCCAAAGGTCCCCTAGTTTTCACCTAAATCAGTGCAAGGACATCCACATTGTTAATGTATTAAGTTAAATGTCATGAAATCATATCATATATATATCATAAACTTAAAGCGTGTCTGTATATTAACTTTCTGACAAAAGTATCAATATATAATGAACTTAAGAGGTGTCAGAAGGCATGTTCACATCTAGCTGAGCTAAAAAATAAAAAAAATCAGCTGTAATAAATTGACAGTTGACAGTAAATGCAACATTGTTATTTTTATTAAT
Organism: Platyallabes tihoni; assembly: GCA_030068045.1. NCBI lineage: Eukaryota > Metazoa > Chordata > Actinopteri > Siluriformes > Clariidae > Platyallabes > Platyallabes tihoni. Next base: position 14,345,191 of record JAQQZS010000016.1, on the reverse strand, counting down.
CAAATTGCTGTTCAGCTTCTGCATATGGATTTGCTTTGAAACTAGGTTAGGACTGATTCTTTGTTTGTGAATACATTAGGCCTGTAATGGTTTATATCTTGTTTGTGTTAATATAAGCTATTTTGGACTGAACGCTCAGTTCAAACTAATATTTTTGGATTGGATATTTTATTCGATTCATCTTACCTTATTTCTGGTCTGAAATAATGACGGAGGCCTGGTTATTTACCCAAATATTTCCATTCTTTTTGTGCATATTCATCCTGTCTACATCCAGTTACTTGCACAAATTTATGAGTGGAATCTTGGTAGCTTAATGGCTTTCCTATTGTAGCATTTTCCCTATCTACAGGGGACTTTTTTTTTTTCTTGGTGTCCACATTACACATTACTGTGTGAAGCAAGATTTGTGTCACGTCAATTTTCACACTATCACAATACCTCAATATCAGACTTGGATTTGCTTCTTCTGCGACATCTATTCATCTACCCTGTGTTCTAATACTGCATTTAACACACTCTCATCAACTTTCACTCATGCACCCTAAGTGGTCACATGCAGCACTAACAGTGGGCAGATGATCTTTCTGTGAGCACAATGTAATTAAAATGTTTCTTTGCGAGTTTTAGCTGAGTAAAATCATGTTAGTATCTAGTACTACTATGTAATACAACTCTGTTTGGTTATAATTTTATTTATTTTATAGCTCTTGTTTAATTTTATGAATTTGTTTGAATGTTTTTTTTTTTGAATATCTAATTGCTCTTGTTTATTTTTTTATGAAAAATGTCTATATGCTTTATATGCCATTTTTGCAAGGCATCATCTGTATCATCAGAATTCAATAACTTTTTGCCACTTCCTTTCATTCTATAGTTAAGATGTGACTCAAGTTCTTAGTCCTCTAAGGGGTCATCTGTCAGATTTATGGAGAAAATAAAACTGGAATAGACTTTAACATGGCAGTAGGGATTTCTACAAAATGAAAATGGTGAGAAAAAGTAGCCTCAAGTATGTTTAAAGCAGTATTGCTGGACATCCTTGGTTCAGCTTTCTATAATAACTAATATACCAAATATTCTCCCTTTCTTTTTTCTTTACATCAATATCACCTGAGTAAAGGTGCAGCGTGTTGACTTGCATGCATTTACCAAAAGAAAGCACATGAATTATGGTGGCAGTGATGTCTCTAAGGCTTTGACCCACAGATAAAACATTTAGATTAATTGCATATTATGTAAGTCAATGAACTCTCAACTTGATAGGAGACTCTACTGTACATGCAAATGAGCATTAAGTGTGTCTATTTTTCCCTATTTTGAACCTTGAACTCGTATCTTAAAAGACAATTTTACTGCTCTCATAAACTCTTTTGCTTGTCCATATAGAAGAGCAAATGAAATAGTGTACTGGCCATTCTATGTATATTTCATATGATTTTCCTTTTTTTTTTTTTTTTTGTATATTTTTGGTTTATCTGTGTACTGATTTTCTGGCAAAATATTCAGCATACTACTAAATTAAAGAAAATTGTGTTTTAAATTTTGTGTGTCAAAGAGCTATATATA
>JAQQZS010000016.1:14323534-14343522 GCA_030068045.1 Platyallabes tihoni | reverse complement strand
TGTGTGTCACAGAGATATATATATATATATATATATATATATATATATATATATATGTGTGTGTGTGTGTGTGTGTGTGTATTTTGAAACCAATCATATGTTTCAACACTTAAACAAATATCTTTAAACTTAGATTTGTTTTGTCTGAAAAATCAGATTAATCCAAAACAGCACCATATTTTCTTTGTATCTTCTTCTTCTTATTCGTCTTATTATTATTATTATTATTATTATTATTTGAATCTTCAGTAGCCAGTTACAGTAATTCTGATCACATTTGGGGTGAATTCTGGAAATAATAATAATAATAATAATAATAATTATTATTATTATTATTATACATCACATCTTCTAAGTTATCTGCAAAAACCACTCAATGATATATTGCTTCTACATGCAGAGTAATGTTGTCTTATGTAAATGTAGTAAAAAAAAAAAAAAGACATATAACCATAATCACCATGTACTGTATGCGTGTGTGTATGAAGAGTCTCTGCAAGTTAATCTGCTAGAAAACAAATCGTTTATAGTAAAGCTGTCATTTTCTCTACTTTTGGTGTCTATGCTAATGCTTAAGTAAACTAAAAATGCCATATTTTTGCTTCACTATTATAAGGTACTGTCTGAGATTTTGGTCAAAAATGCCCATTACCATTGGGGGATTCTATATTGTATAGTACTATAGTGTTTTATTATTTTTTCATATAATATTTGAAAAGTTAACAGTTATATCTGTAAAACCACAAATATCTGGTGTATTGTAATAGGCAAAAACAGGTCTTATTACTAGGGGTGCCTTAAGGTGCCCCTGCTATTGTTATTGCACATCTTTATTAATATTAATAGGGGAACCCGTGAAGCGCTCAATCTATCTTTCCCCCTGGGAATGGTGTGTTATTGCTTTTCAGCTGATGGTTTCCCCAAAATTCCTGTTTTTCCGAATCAGGAATAGGTGGCCGCATTGCCCTTACTTTGGCATGCACCCCTATGAAATTTATATCAAAATGTTTGGCTAGGTCTCCAAAATGCAAAGGAATGATCTCACTGTTTTCGAGTTATGAGAATCCATTTGGTATCTGAGCCAAATCTTTTTGCTCACCTCATTCCTAGCTTGCTCATTCTGATCTGAAAACAAGACGTACTGTATTTCACAAAATACTAAAAAAAAAAAAAAAAACTCTACTACTTTGGTAAAAAAAATATATATAATGTCAATCAAAAATAAAGACCCTCACGAAAGTCACTGCAAAAATCACTCCATAGACTATAATGGGGTTTCTATAATGAACATACTGTACACTTTGATTCAGCAAAAAACAACCACTGTGTCTCTTTCAGAGATGCACATGCAATTTTCCAACAAGCTATCTGCATTTTTTGCATTTTGCCCCGGAACAGCAGGGCACCTGTACACTCCTACTTCACAATTTCTCCACAAATCTTCTCTATTGATTTTTTTTGAAATTACAGTATGCCACATAAGAAAGATATCAGTGTAGTGAGAAGCAAGCATCAGATATATTACAATAACTTGATAGAGACATTACAGACATTAGACTGCTACATATTTTATAAACATGCAATTTGCATGGAAAATGTAATGGAAAGGTAGAAAAAGCACATTATACATAATAATGGTTCTTATTGGTTAATATATTTATAGCTGATGTAAACTATCTGTCAAAGTTATTTTTTAGTTATTCTTATGCTTCTGCTATATTCTATATACTTCTATATATATTTTTCTGCTGTTTTCTTCATGATGAGACTAATCTGATTGATGTAAATGTTCTTTCTCACAAATTAAGTGAAATTTGGATGTTAAGGTGCAGACAGTATTCTCCTTCTGAAAGATGCTTTCAATACAGTGTTTACTTCCAGTTTCCAGAATGTTATGTACATTCCTGTTTGAACCAACAGGGAAACGTTCATTAGCTGCTGTTGAGGTAAACATCAGGGTCTACCCTAGACCCCAGAATTAGCAGGTCACTATTTACATTTGGAAATGGAGACTTCCAGCTTGATTATGCTGTTTCAGCTAACATCCCTGCTTTAGTAGAAGGCATTAAAGTATGTGCTTTAATAGACTCTGGCTCTTGTGTCTCCATTGTGGATGAACATTTCCAATACTTATGGCAACAAGATGGCAAAGTCCTCAGAGATGCTTATTAATCAGTCATAGTGAGATGGGACTAACTGGAAAAACACCATGCCCTTATTGATCGTATTGAGGAAACAAATAAAAAATTCCACTATGGGACATATAAATTCCCCCTTTGCCCCAAAGGCACTCAGTGGCTGCCAGCTATAATGTGTCTGTGTTAATACCCCCAAAGATTCCAGCTGTGTGAAACCCTAATCACAGCCTGAAATGAGCTGAAATACACTCTTCACTCATACTCATCTACTGTATATCCTATATACAGGGTCACGGGGGGCCTGGAACCTATCCATCTGCCAATCCATCGCAGGGCGCACACATATACAAACAATTGCATTGACACACTATGGGCAACGTGGGAACACCAATTAACCTAATCTGCATGTCTTTGGACTGTGAGAGGAAACCAGAGTACCTGGAGGAAACCCACCATGCAAGGGGAAAACATACAAACTCCACAGACCCAGAGGCGGGAATTGAACCCAGACCCTGAAGATGCAAGGCAACAGTAAGCACTAAGCCATGCCGCTGGCTGAAATACAAATTAAAATTAATAACTTGCTCGAAAAACAACTGTTTATTATTTTGAAAAACTATAGTCCTTAAGCTGTACTTGATGTTTTGTTGTGCAGGATTTGACTAGTTTACAGTACTTTATCCTCTTCCCTGAGTTGATGATGCCTTGGTTGCTCTGTCAGGTTCTGCACAGTTTTTCACAATAGCGCTTCAGCAGGGTTACTGGAAAATTGAAGAAAAAAAACAGCATTTACAACCAACCAAGAGTGACTTTAGCACTTTAAAGTTATGCCAATGGGACTCACAAATGTTTAAGCCACATGTAATGGAAATGATACTTCAAGGCCTCCCATTGAAAACCATTACAGCTCACACAGTTTAACATATAGATCAAAGACACCAATTTGAGTCTGACCTAGTTTGTTTGACATCCAGAACCAACCCATATCATTCTCTATCTAATGGCATGGTAGATTGATAGTGATTTAAAGAAGCCTCACTGATCAGTTAGCTAAATTACTTTTTCAAAAGCCAAGTAGATGGGATGATGAGTCTTAAGCAAGTTGCTTTGGCTTACAGAGCAAGTGCAGTACCATTCTACAACAGCTTTTATTCCATTCTTTATTGTACATAGTTGAAATGCCTGATAATTTCCTGTTACCAAGCCACACACCATCCTCATCTACTCTACAGTCAGCCTTTACTGTACAGTAGGTCAGCTACATGAAACAGAGACTTTACCCATAACCAGCAAAAATGATACACAAAATGTAACAACCATACTTCCTATCCCCACCACACTGAGCATGGTATTGTCTCAACTTAATGTGGAGCTAACACTAAAAATGTTCCAAAAAAGCCTGGTGAGGATGAAGTTGAAGCAAGATGCACAAAGAGTTTAATAAGAATGTTTTAACAATGGCATTGACCAGTTATCATTGGGATGTCACTGTGTTGTTGCTCCATTCTCACAACCTCTTCAGGCTTGTGCTATGACCATGGTAGTTCCACATGCCACATTGAAGAAAACTGCATTAATTTCATATTACAGTACGTTCTTCTAGAACTTACCACGTTTCTGGCATGCATGCAGCAGGCTATCAGTACATCTATATCACGTTCTGTGAATTCAGTATAAATACTGGTCACAATTCCTCAAATCACTTTGAGATTTGAAACATGTTGCAGTGTTTAAACCAGACGCAGTGAGAACATAGTGCATGTGATAAGCGCCTAGTAAGAAAGAGCATGGTGCAATCTGATCTGAATAAGTAATGACTTGGTTCGATCTCATTGGACCTGGTGAGTGCACGATCACGTGTGTGATAGGAAATTAGTGACAACATGATAGGGAACCTGACAGGGATGTAGCTAGGAAGTAACATGAACTTGATAAACGCACATTTTTCCATTTTGACCCTGTTACTGCTCAAAATGGAAAAATGTGCATTTATCAAGTTCATATTACTTACCTAGCTACATCCCTATTGTTATTCAATATGTTTAGGACACAATGGGAATTTTATAGTGTTCCTCACGCTGTGACAGAGGCCTACATTAAGATCTAATCATCAATTCTACATGGTGTTGTGATGGCACACAAATTCCTAAGCCCACCAATTATACAAAAGAAATCAACACATTCTGTCTGGTTAATAGGTTTTAATTTTTGCATTAAATCAATTTACTGAATTGATTAATAATGCTCTACCACGATGCTTTGCCCCAACATACACTGCCTGGTTAAGAAAAAAAAAATTGAGAAAGAAATTATTGGGCTGCATCAAGAAAAGAAAAAAACTAAGAAAAAAAATTAATTATTGAAACTGGGTTAAGAATCCTTCAACATGTTATCAAAATCTGGAAGGATACTGCTTGTGGAAGGAAAATGGTTAGGGGAAAAAAACAGAAATGGAAATCATTTAAAAACTTGGTAAAGTTGCATGGTAAAAAATCAACAGTAAAATCCACAGCCATATTTAATATACACACAATGTAATGAGAATTCACAGGATTGGACTAAACGGCTGTCATAACACTTGAAATTGAATAAAGTTTCAGTTTGCCAGGGAGCATAAAGATTGGACTTTGGAGCAATGGAAAAGGTTCAATTACTGTAGTCTGAAGACACTAGTCCAGAGCGAATGGTCAGATTGGAAGCACATGAAAGATATACCCATGATGCACAGTGCCAATGTACTGTACAAGCCTCTGGAAGCAGTGTTATTAATTTGGGTTGCATCAGTTGGTCAGGTCTAAGCTCAGCAATGTTACTTGGCAACAAAAATGAAGTCAGTTGATGACCTGAATGTACAGAATGACTAGTTTATCAAGTCAGTAGAGTTTTTCTTCCCTGATGGTACAGGCATATTCCATGACTCAAATTATGAAAGAGTGGTTCTGGGAGCATGAGGAATAATTTTCATGCACGAATTAGCCACCACATTGCGTGCCGCAATCAAATCACTAAGTGATTGAATAAAATCTAGACTGTGCAACTAGCACATTTCACATCATACAGTACATCTACAGTATAAGGATTTTTTTTATCCATAAGTTTATAGATGAGACAAGAGATAATCTATGTATGTTAACTAACCAAATTCCTTGTTTTATTAAATACTAAGAAACCCACTCTGTTTCCCAGTGACATTCAGTAACTACCAACCAATATCACTTCTCTCTTTTCTATCTAAAAATTGTCTACAAACAACTGTCTACTGTATATCTGTCTCTCACAGCACCTCCAAGATTCCACCCTGTCTAGCTTCACAGAAGCACATTCCACATAGACTCTCCTTCTGGCTGTCACTGAGAAGCTACATGCTGTTAGATCACCTGTCCTCATACTCCTCAAAATTTTCAGAAGCATTTGACACAGACAACCACAACAATCTCTTGTGCATGAGTCTTGAAATCTGTGGCATAGCATGATAATGGTTAGCATCCTTCCTTGATGTTTGGTCATATGAGGTGACATGTATGAGAGAGACACCTGCTCCATGTCACACCACCAGCTAATGCTGACACGGTGGCCTCCCAAGGGACAATTATGTCAAAGAATGATCAAGCAGCCTCCCATGAGACAACCAAGCCAGACATAGCCTTGTACATCCAGTCTGCTTTGCCCTGTGACTTTGGAGAGGATTGCCCATTCCCCATCCTCTCTACCAACAAAGAGAACATCTGTTAACATCTGTTGGCACAACACCATATGCATACAGAGTTCAAAAATTTAAACTGTAGAATGTAACCAGACAGATGTATTTCATGTCTCTTGTACACAAAGAGTCTATGTGTCGCTTAAGGGTTGTAACGGTCTGGTTAATTTTCATTTTAAAACATTACTGTTTAGTGCATCATGGCATCCAAATTGAGCAAAACCAGTACTAGTGATAAGAGCAGGAAGATGCAAAGGCAAAGTATCGGTCTAGAAGTAAAAATATGTGATCTATTGTAACATTGCGTCCACACATCCAAATTTCAGAACGGTCATTTTTACAGAAAAGATCTTGGACATTAAGCAGCACATATTGTACCTTGTCATGCCTATACTGTCAATGCAATTGGCACCCAGTCAAGGGTGTACTCCTGGGATAGGCTCCATTTGACCCTGTATACAGGATAAAGCCTTTTTCCCACCATGGCTTGGTAAACATTATAAATAAATATTGTTTTGAAGTCATATTTACAGCATTGTTTTAGTGTCATTTTTTCATCATTATCGCAATGACATGTAGTCAACATTGGTCCAATGTCAACATATCAAAGTAATTGTAACCTTCAAAAACACTCTATTTCCAATGATGTCCAACATCTGTACCTTTGCCACAATGTTTTGACAACCATAAATTCTTGCTGGGGACTGTGGAACACTGCATTAGGGGTTATGAGCGTTTGATCCCAAGTGGGCAGAGGGAGCTCTTCAGACCATTGATACCGTGCCTGGTCGCCCATGACCCTTGCAAAGCTGGAGTGCCAAATACAGCACAGGACTATGATTCCCAATAGTCATTGAAGCTTGCATGATCATGACACTGATGTCACATGACTATTTGCACCTGATTCACATTTTTGTTTAATGAGCACTAATGTTTAAGCCATACTTTCTGTACAGCATCTGTAGTGCATAGTGTCATTGCACAATGTTATATGCATGCCAATCTCATGTAGTTTGCCTTTGTCATCCTTATTTGCATATCACTTAAAATAAATAAAAGTAAAGTAAATAAGAAAAAGAAATACACACTTGCAACCCTCTTTTACCAACCAGAGTGCAGGTAGCTTGTAAATTTAAACACTTGGTCATGCTGACAGTTGAGCTATTGGTAATTCCAGGAACACTGTGTGTAAGGCAGCCTTATACACTGGTGCGAGTGTGTGTGTGTCTTTTGGTCTAACTGATTTTTATAGTTTTTTTTTTTTTTTTTTTTACAAAAAAATGCAAAGCAGATGCTGCTCTTTGTCCATTTCTATCTCTACTTCTCTTTGTCATGTCCTCTTGCTCCACTGGGTGCAATTAAAATAAACATGGACAGATGTTCCTGACACAAACTCCTGCCAGGTGCTGCATTACAACTTGTCCTGCTCCCCTGTCCTAATCTAACAGAGTGCTCCTGCATCTCCTGGTGCATTCTAATCCACTCCTTAATTAATTTCCATTCTCCTTTCCAGCTAAAGGGACAGCATTCAGAGACAAAAGGCCAAAAATTGGCCCTTTGTTCCCCACTAAATATGATTTATCACATGCATCCTTTCCCACTTCATTTTGTAAATGCAGGACACTGGCAGGTGACCTAAAGGTTTTAGGAGAGTTGAGTGAGCCAAGTGGTCAATGACATTAATAATGATAAAGCCTTTTCAAGGATGTTTGTCTGGTCTAAAAGTATTTTTCGAGAACAATGTAGGCTTGGTTTAAGCATATGCATTGTGAAAAACATCAATATTAGCTTTTAAGTATAGAACTATAGAAGAGTTTTCAAGGTTTAATGACAGTCCTCCTATCTCTATATTGATTAGTATATGGCAAAGGAACCTTTTTCATATGCTACGAGTGCATTAATCGCCTCTGCTAACTGCAGATGACATCACTTGGCCATTTTATGACCATAATAAAAAATGTCATAATTTAAAAATGCCAATATGATCATTATCTGAGAGCATGCATGAGATGTACCACTCCTGGACCTGTTCCATTAGCCACATTTCAGTTTAAGATTTATGCTGGTGACTTTTGCTGATGAGTTTTATCTTATTATTTATACAGTATAGATCACAATATCTTTATTCAATATCTAATGAAAAAAGTGTACTTTGCAATGCATGTAAAAGAGTAAAAGCATTATAAGTTATTCATTGAATATGATTGTTGTTAATGATTAAGATTATTTTGCGAATGTACATTAACCACTTACCCAGTAGTTGAAAGATGACATATTCAATGTGATACACTAACACTTTATTGCCTGATTGCTCAGAAATTTGGTTTGTATTTGAGGTGTATGTTAGTTCCATACAATACACACACATATTCCACCCATCCATCTAGAAACCTTTGTAGTCCAACTAGGGACCATGGAGGCCAATGGTGATCATTTGAGGCCAATGGTGACCATTGTATTTATTCCCATTTGTATGACCGTGGTAGGACCTCCGGTCAACATTCACACGCACACATGTGGGTATCGAACCTGAGGTGCAAGGCGACCACTAAGCCACTCTGCCGCCATATACACATTATAGATATTATATAACAACTTGTCAAATTATTCTTCTTCAATAAAGTTACAATCCTGACAAATTAACCAATGAAAAATCAGAATTGATAAAGGGATGATGAAAGAAGATTTATATTTTACATATTTTCACAGACGGTAAAAGTGACATGTTATCAATTGCCTTAGCTAATTGCAGTCTGTGTTTATTGTGCTCCTCTTGAAATGCTTATTCATATACCTCTTACCAAGCTGTTAAATAAGAATATAGCTAAGATCAACTTGCTTGGACCAAATAATCTTAGTCTCATAAGAAATTAATGCTACTGCACTTTATTGCATAAATCATCTGCATATATTGACCATGATAATGTATTTGGATGATTCTATCTGTTTGGTTGTTTCAGAATGAATGTCTACTGTTTAAGGAAGATACTCACTCACTTACTCACTCACCCACTCATTGTCTATACCACTTCATTGGGTATACAGTACATGGTCAGGGGGACCTGGAGCCTATTGCAGGAGGCTTGTGGCTCGAGGTGGGGTATACCAATTCATCGCATGGCACACACACATAAACATACTCACATGCTCATTCAAGCACGGTGGGCAATTGGGGAAAACTAATTAGTCTAATCTGCATGTCATTGGACTGTGGGAGGACACCAGAGTACCTGAAGGAAACCGACCAAGCACAGGGAGAACATACAAACTCCATGCACACAGACCCAGAGGCGGGGACAGAACCCTGAACCTGGAGGTGCAAGGCAACAGTGCTAACCACCGTGCCACCGTGCCGCCCATCAAGGAAGACAACTCCTTCATCCACCAGACATGTAACATCAGAGTACCTAATAATGAATTGATTTGGGCGAGTAGTGCTCAGTTTTTTGTTTGCATTTCTTGGGCTAGGTGTTTTATTGCTTCTTCCCCATCGATCAGCTTCTTTTGGATGGGTTGACAAAGCTGCGTCTTCATTGGCGAGCTGGTTTTAAATCCTTTTAAATTCTCCAAATAAATAAAGTAAAGTGAGGTGCTGCCAACTTAAGAAAAAGCTTTGCAAAACAGTTCTGTTCCAAGGAACTTGGCTACCATCCTTATTTGCAATAGACAGACATGGATATTCCATGATGATAGAAGATTATTATTATTATTATTATTATTATTACTATTATTATTATATTTTCTAAAATATTTTATTTTATTTTATTAACTATATTATGCTAGTAGAAAATCTAAAAACTATTTATTATTTAAAATTTGATTGATATTTAACATTTTGATGCTTAAAGAATTGTTTTTAAAAAATGCTGTTTACTGAATCTGTCAGAGTAAAAAAAAAACTGTAGCCAGTTGAAACATTAATCACCGAAGTAATTATCCAGTGAAAGGCTTTTAAGTTTGTTTAAATCAATCAAAGTCATTACATAAAAGTGGAGAGGGTTTTTCCTTCACTTTGTATAACTCTACTGTAATGCTGTACTGCACTGTAATAGTTTTGTACAGTGTTGCTTGCCATCCTGAAGTCTGTTCTTATCAGTCAGAGTGTAAAAAAATAATATAATGGTATAATACTTTTTAATTAAAGTTGCTAATGTTGTGTTTATTCAACTGACAGGTGACATTATAATTAATAGTAGGACAGTAAATACAAAATCATTATTTGATGGCAGATAGTTCAATGACATGTGGGAGGGAATGGAGGGAATGTTGTCAAAGAGTGGATCATTTTAGTGTACCAGCACTTTATAATTGATTTTCTAATTAACTGGAAGTAAATGTAAGACAAGACAGTGTGGCTAAGGTTTAGTTACGATAAGGTTTAGTACTATTCTGAATTAGTTTGGCTGGTTTTTAGTGATATTGGGAAGGCCTTTTATGTACTGTATGGAGACCAGTACAATTGTGAGATGAAAGGCTAAATGAAATTATATAAGGCTGATTTAGTTGCATCAATATGACTAGTACTGTACATTTTACACATAATAACAAATGTAGCCTACAACAGAAGCATTTCAACCTAATTAGCATATTGTTTCTCTGGTTAACTTTCATTCAATTTTATTTATATAACACTTTTAAAAATGGTCAAAGAAAATTAAGCAAATGAGTATGAAATGTGTGGGAAAATATGTATAAATCAATTTGATCTAATTAAATTTCATTGAAATGACATCATAAATGTTTTCTGTGCTTGTATCAACTCGGTCCTGAGCTCAGTCAGGGGACTTTTTGAAGCTATAGGTTGCCTTTAAAAGGTCTACTTTATGCTTATACTTTGTATCTTTTACGATGTAATGAGTCTTTTGTAGTGCTAATGATTGTAATTAATCAAGAAGGTTGTATGGCTTATTTGAAAATTTGTTTGATAAATTGTACATTAAATTGTACATTACACACACTAGAACAGCAACTGACTATGAAAATCTGAATTTACTACTGTTTTCACTTAATTTTGTAAAGAGAAAAAGGAGTTCACCCTTTTTGTGTATTTCCTTCTTGTATTGATGCAGAAAATATTGATGCACAAAAACATAATAATTTTATTATTCTTCTTATTTAGGATTCTGTAGAAGAAATAAGGAATTTTGTAAACTAACTACTCTTTATCAATTAGTTGCTACATGGTAGTTATATTGATTTCCACTGTATTAACAAAGATGCCCAGATAAATGCCCGTATATATACCTACAGTAGATAAACATCAACATTCACAAGCTGCTGTTATTATATTGTAACAGTAAGGCAATGACCATAAGGCAAGTTTATGAATCATTCATTAAAGCTTCCAAGTGATAGCAACTATTCACAAAATGTTACTGCATATATAGATAATCCATGTAATGTGCATATTGGTGTGCTTAACTAAACACTGCTTGTTCTTAACCCTCAATTCCTTGACATAGTGCCGTATTGATCTGACTAATATATCCATGACAGCAAGCATTTGTGAATTTGTGCTTGGATGTGAGCCTTTGTCTGTGTGTTCCTATGTGTATGTGTGTTTTTGTCACCATACATTTCAAATAAGAATGGAAAGCTATAGGATGCATTGCTCTCAAATAAATTCTACAGTATACATAAGATGTATGGTAATTCTACAAGCAAAGACATACTTTTGATAAATAGTAATAATGTCACTAGCACATCCTTCAATATTAAAGAGATCATTGCATGCAAATCAGTTTGTCCATGCACCTTTCAGAATTTAACCAGGTCTGAGTGCCATTTGTCATACACTGTACATTATTCAAGAGGGGAAAAAAACAAAGAGTCCCAGTGTGTAATCATATTACCCTTCATTTGTCACAGGGGGTTGCCCTGAACATCAGGCATCACTTTGCACTTAAAAGCTCCACCATCCATTGCTGAGTCGGCTCTCAATAATTAATGAGACTTAAGGTATTCTGACAAGCTCAGAGGCAACCAAAATCCTACAGGGTACAAAGAGCCCAGAGGATCCCGACTTCCTGTGTACTAGCCACAACATGCATCCATCCCAGACAGTTTTAACTCCAGATAACCCCTGGGCAAGTCTAAGACCACATAAGAGTGAGTTTTAATAAAACATTCCAGTGGGCACAACTGGCAAATACAACTGAGCACCAGTTAGCTCATGTCTGCACTCCTGTCCCTCACTCTCCTCTACTACTCCATCCATATATCTTTTAAATCGCAATGCCATGAAATCAGATCTGACCTCAATAGCTGGATTAACTTACTTCACAACAAGAGCTACCGTAGTTTTCAATTAGAAGTCCATTAAAAATCATAGTATGTATAAGCACATAATGAAAACTGAAACCTTTAAAGATGAATGGACAAATAATTATATTTTTATTCTTTTTACAGGAAGTTTAAAACAAATTCAGTAAATCCTTTACATTTCATTCATTAGAGGACCTGAAATCAGTCTGAGAAAAAATTTCTGCATGTTTGTCTGTCTGTAGTACAGTATGTACTGTATGTCTATCCAGACAGATTTTGTCATAGCATCATCCAAAACTGGCTGTACACAATTTAATAAAACTTTGGCAGCACTTGGGTATTTGCCTGTAGTTCAACCTGCATAAATGAAATTAAAATGCTGAGAAAATACTGTAGATATTAAAATAGATATTAATTACTGTAGAAAAGCTAAACTGAATATTTTTACTGGGATTAGTTTATACTATACTTTCAACGCTGAAATGACACAGCTAAAGCGGTATAAGTTAATTGTAGCATGCTGGAGTTGTTTTAAGAATAAACTTAATCTTTATCTGATCTACTTTTTCGTTTTTCTCATCTGTGATTTACTCTCTGATTACCAGTCAGTCAGTGTATTTGGCTGACGATGGAAAAAGTTATCATAACTTAACATAAGCTACTTAACTTAGCGTAAGCTACTTAACCTTACAATTTTTTTTATTTCTTTGTATTATTAAGTTAGGCAGAAAGTTCTGCCAGACAAAAAGACAGGCAGACATGTACATTATCCATGTAAAAAAGAAAAAAATATATAGTACTTAACCAGTGATAGACAGCGATGTTCTAGCGATACTACTTTGAGAAATGTCAGGGCGCTCAGTTGAAAAAAGGATTGTCATTCCATCGAGAACAATCTTAAACATTTAATAAAAAGAAAATTTCTATCTCTTTATCCTGACAGAGCTTTGAACTTGAATTTAAACAATAATGAATATTTTATCTCATTATTATTTAAAGTCTAGCTGGTAGACTGAGACAAAAAGAAAAGTAGACAAGAAGAGAAGAAGAAGGAGCAATGTGTAAAGCAGAACTAATCCACTCCTAACATTTTGGGGGAATCTTATTTCACAACCAGCACCACATCTTTTGACCCTGGACATGTTGGGGTTCTTCATATGGATGATCATTGTGGCATATTGGCACGTCTCCTTCATCTGCAGCACTCACAGCATGCCATTAGACTAAAAGAAGGATCTTCCGTTATAATTAAGCTTCTTCCTGTCAGAGGATGAAATAAGGTCCTCAGCATGTGGCCTGTTCTGGGTCAAACTTGAAACGTAGGGGGTTGAGTCAAGGTCACAGACAGCTGGACACAAAGCAGTGTCAGAAAGCTACAAAGCAGTGTCACCTCTCAGCTTCTGATGTCTTCTGGAAATGTCAGCATCACCAGGAACACTGGAGCAAGAGATTGTAGGGATCTTCCCCTTGTGTCGGGATGGATCAATGCTTCTTTCTCATGTTCTCTATATCTGGATAATGGAGCTTAATGGATCTTGTCCCTTGGGGCCCATGCACTAAGATAAGAGCAGGGGTGAGTAGGGAGGATTGAGGGATTGGGTGCCTCATCTGTTTTTGGTTTGCTTCCATATCATTAAATATCTCCCCCTCTGTTTCTTATAAAATTTAATGCATTTTAAATAGACAGGTCACAAAGGAAATATTAATCAGACTCAAATTACATATGCAGCCATCTGCACACCATGATAATATACTTGTTCTGCTGGCATGCTTAATGAAGTTAAGGGTATTTTACATAGAAGATACATTGAATAAAACCTCTGCTGGACATGAATGTGCAGTCAATTTTGTCTAGTCAAAATGCATTAAGATGAAGTCAGTGCAAATGGGTTTTATAAAAGTATTTATTAACAAAGGTACAGAAGATGTTGGCCAAATTCTCAATCAAACTCAAGTGTTAACCTCTAGTTTCGTTCGTTTGCAATTTTAGACACTGATTGAAAAGAAAGAAAGAAAAAAATCACCCAAATGATTATTTTAATCACCTAAAAATGCATGAATCTATTGAAAAGTTACCACTTTGTCCTTCAAATCTTTATGTGGGTTTGCTCGAACCCCTCTTGCTGCCTGCACCTACATTACAGCCTGACATCCCAGACAGTTCAGTCATTACTTACATAGTTTTTTTTTTTTTTTGGTTGACCTAGTACAGGTGTGACGCTGACTCCTTAACACCCATCATCTGTTCCTGCCTAGCAGCACAGTGGTGGCCCATCACCTGAGGTCCCATAGGCAGATGGCTCTAATACTGAATGTGTGCTTGTCTGGGCATTTTCATCTGATGCTTTTTAAAAGATAAATATGCTGAAATGCACCTGAGCTGCATTTTATTCGGAAATCTATTCTTTATTCTTTATTATTCCACATCTGTGTAAGTATTTTTTTGTTGGTGTTGATAGTATGTACTGCAACCACAGATCTCAGGCATGAATAAGTTGTAGTACTTAATTGATAATAGAACTGTAACAAAATCTTCATACATCCAGTGGAATACAAGAGGTCACTTAACTGAAAATCTTCATGATTATACTAGTCAACCAGATCCCTTCTAACAGAGAAATTGTGTGATTCTAAAAAAAATATAACATTAAAGTGAAATATTTATACCTAAAAATTCTCAAGGGCAAATTTTAATGTCTTAGTGAAAATGGAAAAGGATAAATTATTTTACATTTTACAGAAACAAATCAGTTGGTCTCAGTTGGACTTAGAATCAGCTACAAATCAAATGATCTTATTTTTGATAGACACCAGTCAGTTATATATATATGCGTATGTGTTATGTATGAATATACTGTATATATGTATACATGTTATATACTGTATACAGTATACGGTAAATATGTATATAAAGTGCTGTACATATATTATATATATAATTACAAGTGCATTACAATGTATACTATATTTCCAATACAGAATCTTGTTTCAGGTCAATAAAACAGTTACTTTTCAGAAAAGGAAGAAAATTCAACAACACCAGAAATAAGTAAGTGTTGTCTATTAATCATTTTTTCCTACAGTAATTGCTGTATCCTTGTCAGGGCCATGGTAATTACTGAAAACGATGGAATGTCAGGCAGTGCAGGAAGACACCAACATCAACATCAACATCTGTTCATGCAATCCTCCATAATGTAGGGCAAGTCAACAGAGACAGTCTATTTACTGGCATGTTTTTGAGCAGTGGGAAGAAACTGAGGCAGGCATGAGGAGAACACCAGTCAGTAACTTAATCTCAGGATTTAACTGAAGCTGTGAGGCAACAATGCTACTTACAGTACTTTCCCCGCTGTGCTGTACACTGTGATTTATGTTTTATGTAAATATGATAAAGTATACATCACTAATACACTAATCAGACAGCTATTTAATAATAATAATAATAATAATAATAATAATAATAATAATAATATACATCATTTTATATATATATATAGCCTAAGCAACATTTATTTATTCTTATTAAAAAAAAATTTTTTTACATACACTACAGATGGCAACGACTGAAAGGATTAGCTGGCCAGATGAATACTTACACCATATTACACAAAATACTTGTTAAACTTTTACAAATCTGAGAACACTACATTTTTTTGCTATATTGACTTTTAGAAACCTGGTTCCCATTTCACCCATCAAACTAACATAATCTGACGGTGCCACGAGGGACATCTCAGAAAAAGGACAGGTCCCCTCTCGAGGCCTTTACCCAGATGCCAGCTGTCAATTGTAAAGTGAATTTGTTCCTTGGTCAACCCACCGTCCTGACTCCTATTCCCCAGAGGTGTGAGGCATCTTAGAACTGAGCATAGACAGCGCCAGAAGCATCTATGCAGTCTCCATCTAAATGCTAATTGCCCTCCTGCCCCATAAAAGTAAAGGGAAATAGAAAAAAAATCAGGCTCCGCTGACCAGACAGCTTATGCATAAAAGTGCATTTTGAAATTCAAGTTTGAGTATTTAGCCCTAGGATGTAGGGTCTAGAGCACAATCTTATATTTGAATTAGCATGAGCTCATTTTCTCATTCTCACCACTTAAATGTGGTGTTTTCAAAGCTGTTTTTACATTGACATTGACGGTTCTACATGCTTCTGAATTTTTGATGTGTGTAACAAATTGCCACTCTTTGTTTTTCATTAGATCCATATAAATTTGAATAATTCAGTTTGTCCAGCAGAGCTTACCATGCACATCATAGAGAACAGTGACTGTGTGTGGATGAACTGTAACTGCGGCAGCACTGAACTACAGGGTCATCAGTAAGAAGGACAGCAGCGAGAAAACAGACAAAACACTCAGGTTACCCAGGGCTTTTAGACATCATTAAAAATCACCACTATTGATCTCATTTATGCAACAGATGGAGCCTCCTTCAGGAAGGCAGTCAGCTCAGCTACAGTAAGTGTGGTTAATGAAGCAGCCTGAACTTACTGACTGATATTAGCGTGGCCATTTGGCCAATTAATGCATTATAATAGGAAATAATGATTATAAATTTACTTGTACTGTGAAACTAGTTACAATAATTATTATACTGGATATACTGTACAGTATATTTCAATATTTTACCTGAACCAACATCTATCCTTAGTAAAGCAAACCCAGATTGGATTTTCATCACAGGTGAGATCAAACAATTAAAAATAACTAAATAGCGAGCTAGTAATTAAAACAACTAAGTTATATATATATAGTTAACAGCTACTGTATATTACAGGGTATTTAATGCAATAATGGCAATAAAGAAAATATGTGTTTTATGAATAAAAATAATGTGATTTAGTTTGAGAGAGATACTGTACATACACACACATGCATAATGTCCTAGCATCTGCTAAGTAGATGCACATCCCTGACCTATGACAGCACTAACATGATATGTTGAGGATTGAATGGCTGAAATGAAAATGAATATGACATCAGGGAGAAGAGTGGACAGTCAGTCTGACACTCAGATACATGATCACAACACACCAACCAGTGATTCTGTCAACCCCAGGGAATATGGATTTTGGGGAAAAAATCAATTAATTAATTACTATATAGTAATTAAATGTTACTATATAGTAACATTGTTGCATTGCAAGAAAAGCAGGAACTCCCAAGAATTAGTGACAGATAAATTTAATTTTAAACACTGGTATTCAGAGCATGTAACCAATATAACCGGAGCACGATTTAATATACTCTCCCCTATGATTTCATCCTGAGGCTGCAGGGTCAATTAGCAACATCCTTTCTCTTCATGAGGGCTAAGTACCTTTCAAGGTGTGTGTGTGTGTGTGTGTGTGTGTGTGTGTGTGTGTGTGTGTGTGTTGTTCTCACTTTGTTGCTTTTATTGTATGATTTTCAAAATAAACTTCATTGTGTACATCTGTTCAACAATATCCAATCAGCCAATCACATGGAAGCAGCTCAATTCATTTCAGCATTTAAGTGACTTTGAATGTGACATGATTGTTGGGGCCAGTGGGGCTGGTCTGAGTAATTCTGAAATTGCTGATCTACTGGGATTTTTTACACACAACCATCTCTAGGGTTTACAAAGAATGTGAAAGGATTAAGAAAATATCTAGTGAATGGCAGTTCTCTAGGTGGTGCTTGTTGATGTCAGAGAGCACAGGAGAATGGCCAGACAGGTTTGAGCTGACAGAAAGGCAACAGTAACTGAAATAAGATCTCATTACAACTGAGGTATGCTGAAGAGCATCTCTGACCCCTTAACACATCAAACCTTGAAGCAGATGGGCTACAGCAGCAGAAGACCACAGCGGGTGCCACTCCTGTCAACTAAGAACAGGAAACAGAGGATACAATGTGCATGGGATGACCAAATTTTGGAGAATAGAAGATTGGGAAAAAATGTTGCCTGGTAGTCTTCGGCTACAACATTCCAATGGTAGGGTCAGAATTTGCCATAAACAACATGAAATTGTATCAATGGTTAAGGCAGCTGCTGCTGGTGTAATGGTGTGGGGGATATTTTCATGGCACATGTTCGGCCCATTTGTACCAAGTGAGCACCATTTAAATACCACAGCCTGCCTGTGTGTTGTTGCTCAGGATAACATGCCATGTCACAAAATGAAAATAATCTCAAACTGTCTTCTTGAACATGATAATGAGATCGTTGTACTTAAATGGCCTCCACAGTCACCAGATCTCAATCCAATAGAGCACCTTTGGGATGTGGTGGAACTGTAGATTCAGATCATTTATGTGCAGCTGACAAAACTACAGGAACTGTGTGATGCTATCAGGCCACTATGGACCAGAATCTGTATGAAAGGTTTCCAGCACCTTGTTGAATCCATGCCATGAAGAATTAAAGCAGTTCTGAAGGCAAAGGTTGGTCTAACCCATGACTAGCTAGCTGTACCTAATAAAGTAGCTGGTGAGTGTATATCAGCACCAATCTAAGTTTTGAAGCCGTTACGGTTTCAGATTCTTGCTTTGATTTAGTTATTTAGTTAGAAAGTTTTCAAACCAGGTCCAATTTATGTGCTTTTGTTAATATGACCTTAAAATGTGGCCCTGGGAATATTTCAGTCATTCAGAAACAAAAATATTTTAAGTCTTTCATCCATTGTTTGCATCCCTGCACTCATTTGTAGCTCTCCATCAGGCTGCCAGCATTTTTCCACCTGACATTCTCTTTTCATAGCCTCTTTTATATAATTTGTTCTCGCTCACTCAATTCATCTTCAATACCGCTTTATCCTGTATTCAGGGTCGTGGGGACCTGGAGCCTATCCCAGGAGACTTAGGGCACGAGGCAGGGTACACCCTACACGCAATTTGGGAATACCAATTAGCCTAACCTGCATATCTTTGGACTGTGGGAGGAAACCAGAGTACCCGGAGGAAACTCAAGCACGGGGAGAACATGCAAACTCCATGCACACAGAGATGAGAATCGAGCCTGGCTGGGAATTGAACCCAGACCCTGGAGTTGCAAGGCGACAGTGCTAACCACTATACCACCATGCCGCCATAATTTGTTCTCCTGCTACTCAAAAGACTTTCATTAACATTTCCACATACTGTATCTGTAAATGCACAACCATGTCACCACATTCAAAAAAACTTTAAATGAAATTTCAGTTATGCAATTTTATAACCTTAAAGTCATATAAATTAATCTCAAGGTTAAAGAGCAAAGAAACGGTGATGGACATTTTAATACAGCCAGAACATATCAGATTATAAAACAACGTAATTCAGATAGAAATCTAAAATAAGAATACCATCTAGAAATACCAATAGATTAAATGTAAACATTTTGCTGGCATTTTTGGGGTTCACTTGTACCCTTAGGAAAGGATGCTGCATTTAGATCCTTATACAGTAATTAATGTATATCCTGATCAGAGATGATGCTTTAGAAAGTAAACTCTATCGAAACACCAAATTATGCTATATATCTTTGGGGAAAATGATGCTTCATACTTCCATTAAAATTTTAACAGATGTCTAGAATCTATCCTAAAATACCACTGAAGTTCTTTTGGAGGCTTCCTTGTGGTTTATGCTTTCTTTAAGACATTTCTACTTATTTACTCACTCACTCATCGTCTATACCGTATACAGGGTACACCCTGGATGAGGTGCCAATCCACACTCATTCATGCATTACGAGCAATTTGGGACCACAGAGAGCAAATGCAAACTCCATGCACACAGGAGGCGGGAATCGAACTTGAACCCTGGTGGTGGTGTACAGGGGCGCTGTAAGGGGCGCTGTAACGATGACGATTCTCGGGGCCCATGACTGAGAGGGGGCCCAGAGAAGCCCCCAATAAAATTGTGGTGCTGATAGTA
>JAQQZS010000016.1:14279167-14300059 GCA_030068045.1 Platyallabes tihoni | reverse complement strand
CACCCTGTCCAGGGTGTACCCTGCCTTGTGCCCTAAGCCTCCTGGGATAGGCTCCAGGTCCCTGCGACCCTGAATAGCGGATAAAGCGGTATAGAAGATGAATGAATGAATCTTTTATTATGTCTATTTAAACCCTATAATAAAGAATGCATTCTATCTTAAAAGTACTTTAATCTATTCTGTTTGTAGATGTATGTTGCTAATCATTAAAATGCATGTAATGCATGTGAGTTAGATTGATTCACCCTGTGAAGATGCTTATGGACTTTGAACATGATTAACAGTAAAAGCCCAGTCAAATTACTGGCCTGCAGTAAGAGGAAACACTCTCACTATACTATACTCTCTACATATAACTGTATCGCTCCCTTGAGTTAACATTTCCTGGTTTGTCTCTGGATGGCCATCTATGCAACTTCCATGTTTTGTTCTCCAGTATTTCACCAGGGTACATACAGGGTAAATACAGGGTATTTCAGCCAGGGGTAGCTCAGTGGTTAAGGCATTGGACTACGGTTCGGAAGATCCCAGGTTCAAACCCCACAACCACCAAGTTGCCACTGTTGGGCCCTTGAGCAAGGCCCTTAATCCTCAACTGCTCAGATGTGTAATGAGATAAAAAAAAAAAAAAAAAGTAAGTCGCTCTGGATAAGAGCGTCTGCCAAATGCCTAAATGTAATGTAAATGTGATGGTTTATGTTCTTTATGATAAATATGTGTTTGTCCAAATGGGTATGCCATCCTTTGATGGAAAAACTATTTAACATTCTGTTCTACTGTTTTTATTTTTGAAACAATTTGATTTCACTAAGAGTTTAAGTGATCTCCCATCACTCTCATTCAGAATGTTTTTCCGTTTTTTGCTTATTATAGGTTTAATTATAAAGATTAAGAACAGTTTGGTACAAATGTGTCTTTTTGTTTCTATTTGGACAAGTAATTTTGCTACCATGCAGGTAAATCTCTCCAAAAGCCAAATGCCCTAAACTCATTGTTACGCACATTAGAATCTACCATGTTTAAAGACTTTACAAGAGTGAACACCTAGTCTGATGTTAATGCACATTGTGTTCCCCTCATGTGCAATTCCATGATTTATTTATTTGCAAACTTGAGAATGATCAATTGAAAATATCATATTTTTAAAACTGGAAAAAAAATCTGGATTCTCATAAACAATACTTCATAACCCTTGGACCTACTGAGCGGGTGTAAAAATATGATATTTTTAGGAATGACAATTTGTGCATATTTTATTTATTCTTCAGGGTTGTCAATATTTTTTCCTGCATTCATTTTTGCCCAAAAATGCAATACAGATAATGGATTCAGGTTAATATAAAAGTAAATAATTGTATTATATTTTTTTCTTAACTGAATAAAAACATTAAAATATGAAAATGAAAATTACAATAATTGCAATAGGAATTGGTATATTTTTCTTCAGGGTGCTAGAACTGTATTTCTAGTTTCAGGCCACTTATTCCTCTGATGATGTGAGGAATTAGAATTTTTTCTAATAGATTTTTAGAATTTTTGCTGTTGCTTTCTTTTCTTCAGTCTCCAGAATTTGGAGGAGATTTGATGATTTAAAAGTGTTTTATTACATTATGATCTGCCATCTTCAGCTTTATTCATTCATTCATTCATTCATTCATTCAATGAAATTTTTAGCTAACCCCAGGAAGTCAGCTCCCAACATCCGTGTGCGTTTTCCCTCTGAGACATATGCCTTGGCAGGTCACACAACACAGCTGGAGTGTTTTGCCTATGGCAAGTAAGTAGCTTTGACTCACATACAGTACATATCTGACTGATCTACGTCCGCTCCTTTAAACATTATGTTCATAAACCAGAATAACCAATTTATTCTGCAATTTGGTCTATTTATTTATCTACCTCTCTCTAAGTCCCATACCTAAACTGCACTGGAGGAAAGTGGATGGAGTTTTACCCTCTAAGGTTGGATCAAGTGCAGAAAGCCCCATCCTGACCATTCCTGACCTAAGTTTTGATGATGAGGGCATGTATGAATGTGAGGCTTACAGCTCAGAGGGACGGGATACGTACCAGGGTCGCATCTTGGTCCAAGGTAGATCCTTAAATGATCCTACACTTTGCTATTTGTATGTAAGATTGCTGTTAGCAGTAAGTGAATAATACAGACTATTTATCAAGATAGGAGTTTATGTGAATTAATTTTAGTACAATTCAGAGTACAATAAGAGTCTTTGTATAGAAATGAAGTTCATACAGTAGAGATGAGCAATTATATCAATCTGTATGTGTGTGTGTGTGTGTGTGTAGCCCAACCAGAGTGGCTTCAGGTGATGAGTGATTCTGAGGTGGAAATCAGCTCACAGCTACACTGGAGTTGTGTGGCAGCAGGAAAACCAAGACCATTAATACGCTGGCTTCGCAACGGACTACCTCTCAGCACACAGGTTAGTTACAGTGAAACATATTTCTGGACATTAAATTTACCTTCAGTTTGTAACTCCTATATTGTAGGAGGTTCTAATAAAGTAGGACCATTTCGTTTAGATCATAGGGATCGTATTCATATTTTTTATTTATGGAGTGGTATTGTACTTACACTAGCAGTATGAAACCTTTTGATTCCAAACCCACATTTTTATTATTATTATTATTATTATTATTATTAACAACAACAACATAAATATAAGTAATAACAATTTTATTTATAAGCACCTTTCAAGAACCCAAGAACACTTTTCTTTGAACACAGTGTAAGATAATACCGTTTAATAAAATCATGAAAAATAAAATAAATAGACAATTAAGATCCACAGGATTAAGTATAGTATAAAATGAAATAAAATAAGTATATATGTATAAGTCAAATCACTACTATGGGTAATAAATAACTATATAACTACAGTTATATAAATCAGACTTTAAAGTTAGTCATCTAATTTAAAAAGATGAGTTTTGGCAGCTGCTTTAAACTCTGAGATGGAATTACGATGTCGAATGTTAAAGGGGAGTTTGTTCCAGAACCTCGGCGCCACCCTAGAGAATGCTCTAGCATAATAAGATTCCGGAAGCCAATGGAGCTGGATTAAAAAAGGTTTGCTATGTTCTGATGTAATAGATTGCATAATAATTCTTGATGCAGAATTCTGAATAATCTGTACCCACTGTAAGTGCTTGCTGGGAATGGCGACAAGAGCATTGCCCAGGACCTCGAGTGTTCGTCTGAGAGACAATGACGCAATCTTGCGCCTTGCAGATGAAAAAAGGCTGAGTGAAAGATACTGTACTGTTAATGTGGAAATTAATATTCTTAACCTATTGAAACATAAAGAGTGGTCAGGTACTGTGAACTTTTTAATGCAATAGGTTTTCAGTTCAGTTTTTATTTTTATATACATTTATAGAGTTTTAAGAGTTTTCTGTCCATTAATTAAAATTTTTGTTTGGATTTTTATTCATAAGGAATAGTAGATATGAAAATTCATTATCAAATGCATCATATACTATACCTTTCTCTTGAAAAAGTTAAAAATTAAACTTTAATTATATTCCAAATAGTTTTTGTTCACTAGCTTTGACTGCATTAAACAAAATGAAAAAGGGCATTGCACCTGGGGCATCCCAATCTCTAAAACCGCCCATGCCCACTGGTATAGCCATCTTTACAATTATTTCCTTCAGCATTGTATATATCAATATTTTTTTTTACATAAAGACAAAGATTTTCAGAACGGGAGTAGTTTTATGTACTTTGTTACTGTGATGCAACACGAATAACACTGTCAATGCAGCTTGTGGTGCAGCTTCGTCCATCCCTGATCACTGGTGCAGTGTTGTTCCCTTTGAGAGCCTGCTGTCTTTATCCTCTGATTAAAACGCACAGTGATGAGACACAGTCAGGATGACATTTTGATTTTTATTGGATAATTTGCCTTAAAACAGACAATTTTTAAACTTAGACGAGTAGCAGCAACCCTACTCCATGCATGCGGCTAGCGGTAACCACATAAGTGTTAATTGTGTTTTCATAATAGCTTTTTGTGTGAAAATGCTGTAACCTCACGTTTCAGGACATGTTGCTGAAGCTGATGCTTGTCCATCTCAAAGCCTCCTATTCGTTACCTAGGCAACCTCAGTTCCACTGCATTGCTTCCAAGCTGAAAAGCTAAAAAATCATGTTCCATTTGCAATAAGTTTTCCACATTGGTTGTGAGAACATTATGGCTGTTGATAATACAGCAAACTCTCACCTTTTCACCATGTTTTTAAGGTGTATAATATACACTACTGCAGTGTTTTCAACCACTACTATTACTACTTGGTCACTACAGTAGCTTCCGTGTCCTGAAGTCCCAAAATGCTTTGCTTCACAAATCTCGATTTCCTGCCTCTGTGCAGGACCGTGTGGAAGTAAACGGTGGTCACCTAAAAATCAGCAACTTGGCACTGGAGGATTCTGGGATGTACCAATGTGTGGCTGAGAACAAACACGGCACCATCTACTATAATGCCGAACTCAGAGTTCAAGGTGAGCAGAAGATCTTCATAAGGGTTACCAGGTCATAGATATTAATATAGATATTCTTAATATCTGTATTATTCCATGATCATGATATTGATATCATGATTATTGATAAATAATGTATATGTTATGTATTGTTTATTGTAATGAATCAGTATTAAGTTCATGAACAGTTCTTTTTGTCAAGGTCTTATTTAATTACATACATAAATGAAGAACATCTGTGATTGTAGTATCATATGCAGTTATAACATAATATAGTTAACATAGTTAACTTAGTTATATAGACATTTGATTTGTTAGCTCATTTTATGCACCTATTAAATGCAATAGTAAAGCATAAGTATATGCAAAGTATAATACATAAGTTTGTAGCCTGTGGTTAAGTACAGAATTGGATGGAATACATCATTTTTATCATAACCACAGGCCACATACAGTATGTATTATACATAGTATTATAATTTATTGTTAAATATAATGTTTGCATTAAAAAAAGTTTCTTTTTAGACTTGCATTGCCCTAAGGTAAATTATATGCATACTGTATGTAAAACATTCAGCTCCTAAATGCAAAAACCATAGACATGTCAATTCTGAACCCAAGGTTACAATCTTAACAAATGTGATAAAAAATTAATCAGCATGTATTTTCTGATCTCTTGCTGTGTCTATTACAAATCCATACCTCTACCCTTGTGGTAGATGGATTTGTGCTTAAACTTTCCTAGAACCTTTCTCGTCCCTTTTCTCATACTGTGTCATACATACTGTACCTCTCCTTCTCCTCTCGTCTTCTCTCCCTTTCCACCTCTCTCTGTTGTTCTGTCCCGTTCATCTGTCCTGGTTCCCAGTCCAGGCTCCAGATTTTAGGCTGAACCCAGTAAGAAAGTTGGTCCCAGCTGCTCGTGGAGGTCAGGTGAAGATGGAATGTAAACCACGTGCTGCTCCTAAACCCACGCTCTTCTGGAGCCGTGGCACTGAGCTCCTCACCAACAGCACCAGGTAGCGTGCCATAATCTCACACATTCTCTCATCTGTCATTCAAGGAGAAAAACAACGGGGAAAAGACTTCCATGTTAGAATTAAATTTGATTTCATCACAACATTTTTGTTTGCATGAAAGGGCAGTTCAGTCAAATGAAATGATGAACACTGATTGTAGTAGCTATTAGTTTATGGGACTTCAGCTCCAAGCTGCTTATGTGAAAAAGCAAAGCAATAACATGATGAATCTTCATGCAGGGTTACAGTCACGCCAGACGGGGTTCTGTGGATCTATAACATCAGCCGTGCAGATGAAGGAAAGTACACTTGCTTTGCTGAAAATTACCTGGGCAAAGCCAACAGCACGGGGCATCTGTCAGTCAGAGGTACACCACCTTCATCTGTTCAGCGTGACCCATTTAATATTCTTTGCTAAATGCCTAATAAACAACTTTTCCAACATAAAACCGTAAACCTGATGTGAAATATGATTTTTTTTAAAAAAAGAACGAAATAATAAATAAACAAAAATGGTAACCAACATACACATGTTGGCTCCAGTTGCCAGAAAATGCTCCTTTTCTATAAACATTTTGCCTGAGATTTTGCGTCCCCTAGTGGTCATAGTTCCCATTTGCAGTGACGTCATACAAGCAGGTCAAAACCTAACCTTTTTGTAATAAAAAAAATTTACACATATGTCAAATTGCCACATATGCCACATATGGTCTCCTGAGTTGTGCTACAGAAAATTGTTCATCCTATTATTCAGAGACTGCAGGTTCGATGTAGCAGTGATCCACAGTCTAGGAGCAGATTGGCTGTTTTCTCAGTGGGGAATGGGGTGGCACATTTTGCACACTCACATTAATCATAGCAGCACTAACCAGTCATGGGCATCTGCAAGCTCATGCAGATCGTGATTTCCTGCGAGTGTGTTATGCAGCCCCCTAACAGTGCATAAGCAGCAGTTTGAACAGATCCAGTCATTTGATGTCATGTGTCTCGGACCACGCATGTGATATCCTTTGCCCTCCCTGGTTGCTAGCTGTCATAATGTTAGGAGAATATTATTTGTATAAAAAAGCTTTATTCAGTAACCTGGAGCAAAACCTTGTGTAGTCTTGGAGAAAATGTAAAAGTAATCTTTATGCCATGTTATATTATGAATCTACTGTACAATTGAATTAATTTTCCATTAAATAAAAGCTATAAAAATCCCGGCCAAAATCAGAAATGATAAGGCAGATTAAAAGAAATGAGATTAGAATAAAGTAGGAAAATTGCACTTAAAACTAAAATTAGTTATTAAAAGTAATAAGTAATTTTTGTAAGTATAAAACAAACAAAAAATATATATTTTGGTTTTTCATTCACATCAGTACAGACCCTCATGTCTGCACAAGATCTCTAAGTAAATACATGGGACTTGTTCCCCATTATATTATTAATCTGAGAGATAAATCTAAGATATATTGAGTAGCTTTCAAATACATTTCACACATTTTTAATTGCTTTTGCGGACTTCTATTCTGATTCACAAAGCTAAAGCTTACATTTTTCTATTTTAATTTAGCACTCATTTACCTATTAAATAGTTAATAAATTAAAGGTAATAAAAAGTTTTATTCCTTATTCCAAACAGATGCAACCAAAATTACACTGGCGCCATCGAATGCTGACATCAACCAGGGGGATAACGTCACCCTACAGTGTCACGCATCCCACGATCCAACCATGGACCTCACTTTCACCTGGTCCCTTAATGGGGTCCCATTAGACCTGGAGACGCCAAATACACACTACCATCGTGTGGATGGGGTAACTGCTTTATTAACATGCTGACTTTCACCCTGATCATGAAAACCAGTCACAATGGACTAAAAATTATGTTTGTTTGTTTTTCTCTAATTTGCTAAAATAGTCCCGGTTTGATGACAGTCATATCACAGTGAGGTTGTGATAAACAGTTGAACTTTGGCATTTTAATGTATAGTGGTACCTCGGCATACAAATTTTATCTGTTTTTGGAGGTGTGTTCTTAAGGCGAAATTTCGTAGTGAGAAACGCATTTTCCCATAGGAGATCATGTAAATGCAGATAATCCGATCCGTCCACCCAAAAATGCTACGAACATTACCAATTTTCAATACTATGTTTTCATATGCAAAAATAGAATTAATCAAAACATTTATAAAAGACATACAGTATAAATGAAGTCAAATGTGAAATAAATGGACATTAAACCTTACTTAAACCTTAATTTATTATTCCTCTTGGTCCTATGTCTTCACTAAATCATGCACAAAATACAAAAAATAAAGCAAACACTCACTCACTCTTCTTCTATACCGCTTTATTCTGTATTCACGGTCACGGGGGACTGGAGCCTATCTTAGGGCATGAGGCAGGGTACACCCTGGACAGAGTACCAATCCATCGCAGGGCACACACATATACACACTCGCACACTCATTCACACACTACAGGCAATTTGGGAACGCCAGTTAGCCTAATCTGCAGGTCTTTGGACTGTAGGAGGACACCGGAGAACCCGGAGGAAACCCACCAAGCACGGGGAGAACATGCAAACTCCATGCACACAGGAACAGGAATCGAGCCTAGCCGGGAATCGAACCCGGACCCTGGGCGTGCAAGGCGACAGTGCTAACCACTGCATCACCGTGCCGCCCCTAATGCAAACAGTGTATACTAAAAAAGGAATTTAAAATGTTAGTTCTTAAGGGGAAATTCGAAAGGCAGGGCGTTTGTATGCTGGGGTACGAATGTATTTTCATGGGATATGCTTCATAGTAGTCTTACTGTGAAACATTATTTAGGATAAAAAGCCACGGCAAAACATTTCTCAAATGTCTGAGAAAGGCCAAATTTTAATTTCCTCTCTTATCATGCTCTGCAGAAAGAAACCATCGGTGACCTGGTTATTATGAACACCCAGCTGAGCCATGCAGGTATCTACACCTGTTCAGCACAGACAGTTGTAGACAGTGCAGTGGCGAGTGCCAGGCTGGTCGTTAGGGGTAAGTGTGTGTTTGTTTGTATGTCTGGGGGGATTTCAGCAGACCAAAGCCAGTGGTTGTTCTATCCTTAAATTACTTTTTGTTTACTGAAATAGATTGTTATAAGTGCCATCATTATTACCTAAAGCCAAAAGAATATAAGTGATATCAACTATGACATTAAATCCACCTGCCTGATATTGTGTAGGTCTTTTACTGCCAAAACAGCACTCACCCCATGATTGACTCCATAAGACACCAAAAGGTCTATTGTGCTATCTGACACCAAGATATTTGCAGCAATTTTCAAAGTCGTCCAACATGGTTCAGGCTTGTTTGTTCAGCTTGTTCTAGAATTTGAAGGCCAAGTCAACATCTTGAACTCTTGTCATGTTCCTTGAACCATTCTTGAACACTTAGTTTTTCAGTGTTGCAGGACACATTATCCTTCTGAAATAAGCCACTGGCATTAGGCAATGAAGGGGGTGTACAGTACATGATCTGTAGCTATAGGCAGTTGGTATGTGTCAATGTAACGTCCACACAAATTCCAGGGCCCAAGGTTTCCCAGCAGAACATCACACAAAGCTTAGAAAAGCTCTTAGAAATATCTAACCAAGCTGTGAATATGTGCTGGAACATGTATGGAAGAAAATATATGTATATGTATGTATATGTATATATGTATATGTATATATGTATATGTATATATGTATGTATATATATATATATATATATATATATATATGAATGTAGAATGTATGTATGTACGTACAACTTTAGCAATATGTGTGTGTTTTCTAACTCCAGGCCCTCCAGGCCCCCCTGGAGGTTTGGTGGTTAAGAATGTGAATGAAACATCACTAGAGCTAAGATGGAGTCGTGGCTATGACAACCATAGCCCCATTGGGAAATATGTCATCATGGGCCGCTCTGAGCACTCACATGACTGGAGAAGAATGAGGACAGGTAAGACAGACCACCTGCAACATTTCACATTAGTAGTATTAGTATGGATATAGTTGTTTTTTTGGGGGTCAACATACTCTTTTTAGCACTCTTATGAAAATGAATGTTTAAAATATTCCCAGGGACGGAAACAAATCAATCAGTTAATTAATTTCACGGATTTGGTTACTTAGTGTATACTAATTTAATCAATTATATGTAATTTGCATTTGTATAAAATAGAATGTTGAAATGGAGTGAAATAACTTGCGAAATAAGCAATGCTCCAATAAATTTAATACCATTTAATACCTAGATTTAATACCATGCCGGTCCAAATAAACAAGTTGCACACTAAATTTGTTTGAATAGCTTCTAGCATTAATTGCGACACACATTTACCATGGCATTGTTTCAACAACCATATGCAAAAACTTATTAAATACAAACATTTATTTGCATCCAGAGTTGCTCTATTTTTGGCCAATATCTTGAATTGATAATCAACCCACTCCTTTAAGCTTTCTTCAGCACATCTCAAAGTGGTGACCAATTCATGTAAGGAAATTATTTCTTGTGCTCCCAGAATCACTCTTTCACAATTTGAATCTTGGCATCCTGGAATATGCCCATGCCCATGCCATGCCAAAGAAAAAAAATCCATAGATGTGATTACCTGGTCATTGTGTACATTTGGATAGTCATAACTCTACCTCCAGAGGCTTTTCCAGTGAGCTCCGTGCATGATGGATGCATCAATTCATGTGCTTCCCGTCTTACCCTGATGGATGTCATACATATTTAGCCACCCAAGCAAGTAAAGGAGCCTTCTTCTCTGGCCATGAAAATATTAACTAGACGTGAGCAGAAAAAGAAACGGTCTTACTCTTAAACACATAAGCAACATGGTCGCATTCTAACAGTAAGTTAAAATTGTGTCTGCACAAAATTCAGAATATTTAAAGCCACTTCTTGTTGGTCTGAGTTGGTGGTTTTGAATTTACCATTAAGTCACACTAAGGCTACATTCACATTACCAGCCTGAAATGACTCATTTCCAATTTTTCTACTGTGATGTGACACAGGTCTGATGTTTAGGACTGTCAGAACATGCAAATCTGATGTTTTTCAGATCTGATCTGACTCACTTTCATATATGGTCCTAGATCAGATTCCTATCTGGTACAGTATGCGGCCATGAGAATGGGGAGATCAGAATTCACATGATTTTTTGCCTCTGTATATTCGTGGGGAGACCGCTGATGTCAGTCTGCACAGGAAGTTCAGGGATTTAGCAGCAGATGCTAAAACAGCTAAAGCGATTCATTTGGTTTTGGTTGTTGTTTTAATCCACATAACATGAGCAAAGATGTATCATTGTGCACATGTCATTTAAGAGAACAGGCGCATTCACATTAGACAAATAAAAGTCACATGTACCTGTAATTATGAATGTGAACCATCGTGACATGCAAATATGATCTGATCGGAAAATCGGAATTGAACAATGTGGCTTGTACGGTGGATTGGTGGTTAGCATTGTCACCTTGCACTTCCAGGGTCTGAGTTTGATTCCTGCCTCGGGATCTGTGGGCATGGAATTTGCATGCACTCCCCTTGCTGGCTGGGCTTACACCGTATACTCTGGTTTTCTCCACTCACAGTTACAGAGTAATTGGCGTTCCCAAATTGCCCATGGTGTGTAAATGTGTGTATAAATGTTGACTGGTGCTCCTACCACGATCGTTAAATTCATTGGTCACCACTGGCCTCCACGGCCCCTAGTTGGACTACAAAGGTTTCTAAATGGATGGATGGATGGTTTCTATGTGAACATAGCCTAATAGTAATCAGGTATCTTTTTCTTATAAATTGTCTATGTAGAACCCACTAATATTGAGGGCAATGCTGAATCTGCACGTGTGATTGACTTACGACCCTGGATGGACTACCAGTTACAGGTCATTGCCAGCAACATTCTGGGTAGTGGTGAACCCAGCATGCCTTCACAAACTATTCGCACCAAACAGGCAGGTCAGAGAAACTCTCTAAATGCAAAATATGTGCTTTTTCACTGACTATCCGTGTATATTATTCATATTGTTCAAATGTAAAATAGTCAGATGAATTTGAAATAAGTTTTCTGTGTGTGGTTGTGTCTCAGCACCAACTGTTGCACCTAGTGGTTTGGGTGGAGGAGGAGGAAACCGCAATGAGCTCACCATCACATGGACAGTTAGTGGACACTTCTTTCCATATTTTCTATTATGAGTTGTATTAATTATTTAAATTTTTTTTTTACTGAAATTACTAATAAATTGCATTGATATATTTTCATATTTTTCTCAATATGACATAGCCTATGGCCAGGGAATATCAGAATGGTGATGGCTTTGGCTACATCTTGGCATTTAAGAACTTGGAGGCAATAACATGGATGGTGGTTCGTGTTCCTAATGTGGAGTCTTCACGTTATGTCTACAGTAACCAGAGTCTTACGCCATACTGCCCCTTTGAAGTTAAAATCAAAGCCTACAACAGGAAGGGCGAAGGCCCTTTCAGTCAGATAGCCATAGTGCACTCGGCTGAAGAGGGTAAGTCATGTGTACTTAAAACAAGAATGTGGCTGTAAAAGAATTTTTACAATTGTACTACCCTCAGTCATTGTTTATGGCTATTCTACCTCTCATTATATTTAACACTAATTAACTAAGGAGAATTTAATACTTAATACCGAAAAGTGTCTAACCAAAGTAATTCAAGGTCATTAAACTGAAGAGTTTTGTTTCCTTCAGAGCCCATAGCGTCTCCTCGCAAGATCAATGCCTCAGCATTAACCGCCTTTGAGATCCAAGTCTCTTGGGAACCCATCCAGCATTTAACCAGCAATGGAGTACTGCGTGGCTATGAGGTTTACTTCCTTATACTCCATATTCAATCATTACTGCATAATAAACTGTATCATTATCAGATAACTCTACAAATAATGGTGAAACCAGGTTACATCATATGATATAATACAGGATTACAGTGTTGATTTGGAAATTAAGAAGTAAAAGCACCTATGTGACTTATGTCTTGAATTGAGGCTAGCTCAATGGCTCATGTATTATATGGTAAAATGGAAGTAAGAAAGTAAGAAAGAAGTAATGCATATGAGGGAAGTGCAGAGATTAAGAACAATGGGACCACATTAGCTCCTTTTGATCAGCATAAACAATTCTGAAAACATAGCCGTGTTAAATCTACATCCACCTACCTATGTTGAGTCAGACCTGCTGAGTCAGACCTAACCGATCTTTTATCTGTTTGTAGATCCGGTACTGGCGGCAGCATGAGAGGGAAGCTGCAGCAGACCGTGTGCGAACAGCTGGTCTGGAGAATACAGCCCGGGTGACTGGATTAAGACCCAACACACTTTATCATGTCACTGTTCTTGCCTACAACAGTGCTGGCACTGGGCCGGCCTCTCCACGCACCACTGTAATCACCAAGAAACCCCGTAAGAGTCTTTAGAATTACTTAAGGGGGCCTGGATCCAATGATAATTTTTTTCAAATCTACCACTTGGATTAGCTTTCCTTTAAAGGTCTTTTTATTTTTAGCACCTAATCGTCCACCAGGGAATGTTTCATGGAAGACGGAAGGTGCATGGGTAACAGTGAGATGGGATCATGTTAAATCTATGGAGAATGAGTCTGCAGTGCAGGGCTACAAAGTAAGTAGCACACAGTGGTATGTACAGTATTTTGTAAACTGGTTTCACAGACATGATTTCAATTGAAACAGAATTAGACCTTAATACAGTATAGTTAATCAGTGCCTTTAAAATGTCTTTGGTAAATGAAAATAAATATATAAAATTGCTTCGATACTAAACTCAATGAATCTATCACAGCTGGACTAAAACCAGCTGTGATAGTGTGGATTAATTAAAGATTAATTAGATGAGTGCAGGTTGTCTCTAAAATATGGAACAGATCATGAAAAACAGCAGAACTGAACATATAAAAATAGCTTAAAGTTTATTATTATTATTATTATTATTATTATTATTAAGTAAATGCCTCCAAGGTTGTTGTCACAATACCAAAATTTTAGTTTCAATATCAACCATGATACAACAGTTCAATATACAGTATAGTATACAGAATTAGTTTTAAAAGTTGGTCTACCCCAGATTCAGAACAAAGATGGGTTAAATATCAAGTACATAGTAACGCGTTACACCCAACACGTGTACTGTAACATGTACTAACACGTTACATAGTAACGCATTAGAGTACTTGGATTACTTTTTTGATGTAACGAGTAATCTAATGCGTTATGTCCGCCATTTAAGTACTTAGTTATTTAGTTACTTTTTCAAAAATGTAATCCGTTATTCAGACAATTTATGTATTTAATATAATTATTTAATTATTTATGTAATTCGTCAGCCAGACAGCAGTCATTACCAATCTGTTATTGTGTGTGTACTGTATGTGTGTATGTGTGTGTGAAAGTCGCCCCCCACTGTTATTCCTTCTGTTATACCCCAATCTCACCTATGCGGTTTGACTATGCGAGGACCGACGCGTGGAAAGATGGAAACCTAATCACAGCGCCAAAACTCGCGGTGAATCATGATGAACCGTACTTACGGCCACCGTGCGAAACCGCGTAGGTGAGATAGGGGTATTAGTAGTTAAGAGATTATGGGGCAAACTTCGCTGATTATGATGGTAGAATAATTATAAAGGTCTTGGCTAAAACAACATGCATGAGGAATCACAAAAGAGTTTCCATTTCCTGCAATGGAAAAGTGCTCGAACTAGTTACTTTTATCAGAAAGTAACGCTGTAATGTAACTGATTGCTTTTTAATGACAGTAATTTTAAGAAATTTGTGAGAAAATATTTATGAATCAAAATGATCAGCTTTGTACCTTAGCCTTCTTAAACTCAGAAGGCTAAGGTACGAAGCTGTAAGAAATTCCAGTCCTTAACTATTGAGTGACTGCAGTCACAAGTCTTTAGAGAACTGCTGTCTGCATTAGCCGAGGCCAGGACCGTCTTCATGGTAAAGTGGAACCGTCCTTGCACATGGATGAGTCAGACAGGTCAAGAAATGGCTAAATAGATGTCAATTAATCTACCTATTTATATTCCCCTTGTTTTTATAGGTCCTATACAAGCATGAGGGTCAATCAGCTCTAAAGGTGTTAGACAAGGGCAAGACATCAATCACTCTTCCATTACCCAAAGATAATGGCTATGTGGTCCTGGAAATCCGATCTTGGGGAGAGGGAGGTGATGGGGCAGCTCATGAGATCATTGTGTCCCGAGATTCAGGTAAGTTGCCTGTCGTTATCAGAATAATAGAATTTACATGCTCAGTAGTCTTCAACCTTAAATTTTTAACTGAGAATTATAAATACTTAATTATTGTTTTTTTATTTATTATTTATTATTTTATTTTTCATTTTTTTTACAGGAACTGGAATGATGGTTCAGAAAAACAGTGTAGGAATCCCAAGATCCTACAGCACATTATTTTTGCTCTGGCTTGCTGTGGTCCTCAGTATGACTGGATTATCAGTGCTATGATTGGCCAGTACAAAAGTCCTTTCCCAATAATAGTAAACAAATATTGACTGGTTACTCCCCAGGTGGTGTGGAAGTATAGACAGTGAGGTCTCCGATGAGGGAGGTTGGGGAGGTTGGGGGAGGGTTAGTGCCTGAGGTTTTAGTAATAAATATGACAAGCAGTTTTTGTTTTACTCTTTTGTACAAACAAATGATTTTTAAAAAACAGTTTTACAAACTTGTGTTTGAAACCTTGCATTGTGGAAAAAAAATATAGATTACTTGATTTCTTGGAACTGGTCAGTGACATTACATCTGGTACTGTGTTTTCAGTTTTAGTCATTGTTATAAATAAGTGATAACAGGCGCAGATTTCAACAGGTCAAGATCAATATATCTTTTTATGTACATACAGTGGCCTTCATTTATCAGTTTTTCATTAAAGTTGTGTGTAAATATTTTCATATGTCAAACCAGACTAAATGAGTTTCGTAAGACGACAGAAAATGGCAAACTAGGGATTATACAACACTTCTTGAGGCATACCCGATCACCTATCAGGCCCTTGGTACCTAAGAGTATTGCAAAGCATTAGACGTAGGTGCTGTGAAATATACAATGTCTTGTAGTCCATCCTCTTTTCATTACTGCAGGATCCTTGTTTAATTGACTGGTTTTATTTATCTAAATTTAAGGATTTATCCTGATTTTAAATTATTTTTTTCAAATTCAGTATTTTATTATTTTTTTATGCCGTTAGGAGTAAGAATTTGGGTTTACCAAAATGTATTTCACATGTTTGTAATTCATGTACATTGATCAGCCATAACAGCAATGCCAGGTGAATTGAATAACCTTGATTATCAATGATTGGCTGGTGATCTGGTGAGAGGACCATGGGTATGTATGCCTGTCTAGCTTGTCTGGTCCAATCCCATAGAAATGCTAATGTAGTACAAATTGCTGAGTCAATTCTGCCCATGATAGGAAGGTGTGAGAGCACACAGTGCATCAGAGGCTTAGCAGGCAAAGAGTTCAGGCTTGTTGACCTGGCCTCCAAATTCCCAAACAGCCCTGATCCATGGAGAACCCACCCTGCAACCAACAGCACCCAGAGGATCCACCATATCACATCCCCAGAGGTCCTGTGGAGGTCATGTGCCCCGGTTTAACAAGGGGAAACTAAAATTTAGATGGTTTAAATAATAATGGTTTTAGAGTTATGGCTGATCAGTGTATATGATTTAAAACCAATAAGCTGAGATTTCAAACACTGAGGAGCATGAGTAGGATACAGATTTTCTTGAGGAAACTAAGGGTCTTAATGAATACCAAATGTATTGTATAAATGCTCCTATAAATATTTTACAAATAAATCCATTCATAGTCAACTTGATAAATGAGTTTCAATGTCAGGTTACGCTCATCATTGTATTCGGACTCATCATCTTAAGTACCATGTAGAAACAAAGCTCTTTTTATAAGTTGTTGACATTGTTTGACAGCATGAGGGCTGTATCTAATGGAGGATTTGCTTACATTTTATTTCGCTCACAGATTATATACAGTGTTTACTATCAACAGCATCCCTTTATTGTTACATGTACACCCAAGTGTGTGAATGTAATATGCTTGCGTGACTATTTTAGGATAATGGTTGCCATAGACACAGTGGTTAAACAAAA
The DNA here is from genome assembly GCA_030068045.1 of Platyallabes tihoni. NCBI lineage: Eukaryota > Metazoa > Chordata > Actinopteri > Siluriformes > Clariidae > Platyallabes > Platyallabes tihoni. The sequence continues at coordinate 14,283,334 of JAQQZS010000016.1, read as the reverse complement.
TAATACCTGATTATAAAGGCGGTATAGCTTGTGAGGTTATCTTAACCTGGGTTATTTAGTTATCAAAGTCATTATTATCGTTTTTTCTTTATCAAGTGTTATGTAAAAGAATAATCAATAACCAGAAATTAATTGTTTGCCAGAAATCAAGTAAAAAGTCCATGGAGGCTGATTTTTATACAGTGTGTTAAAGTGCACTCTGGCTAATTACCTATGTGTGGTAATATTTATGGCAGTATTTTTCTTTTTATGTCCAGGGTTTTATGTTCACTTGAAAGAGGGGTAGAATATTCTGTAATAACTCTCGCCATAATGAAGCACTCTCAACCAACCAAACAACAACAAAAAAAAAGGCGACATAGAGTACCTTGTTTGTGTAATCGTAATTGTGTAACAGTTTGTGTACACTACATGCAATGCTGGAAGTGACCTCTGTTTTCTGACACATTTCTACTCAGTGCTCCGCTACCTTATCGGTTAGGCTCAGGGGCATCCTGGCGTAGTCGCAGCTCCATATACAGAGGAGCACATTGTGCATTGTTTCGTTCAGATTTCTTCAAGCTAGCAAGAGTTATTCCATAATATTCTGGGCCTCTTTCGAGTGAATCATGCTGTATGTGCAGTTTACACTTGTACATTCACAGCCTAAAAAAATCCTCTTTTTTGTTACCAACCAATATCTGGATCAGCACTATTCCCTGTATAGTGTTACTACTGTATATACTATATACTAGAATAGAGCATAATTTGTATTCTCAAAGTGTGTGAGTCTTATCTGAACCATCCAGTTCATAAATATAGTACTTTATATCTTCAGCCATGTCATTTGAAACATCAAAAAGCGAATGTTTTTCATTGTGTAATGTTGTCGATTTAGTTTTAGTTTGCTATTTTATTACATTTGATAAGGATATGGGCTACAGATACACTTATACAGGGTACAGTGGTACAATTTACAATTAAACAAAGCCTAATATATCTTCCTGAGTTTGCAAAATAAATATTAATTTAATTCATTCTGTTTTTTAGAAAATTTAATAATCCTAGCAACCTTCATCCAAACACATGGACAAAGTGTGAAATGTTGAAAATGAAAAATTTTACAATATTCTTCCGTGCCATGTTTATCACAACCACTTAGTTTGGTCATATTAATTCAAACACACATTTGTCATATATTCTTTTAAACTTCACTTGCACTCAAAATATTCAAATAGTATTAGCCACAAATAAATAGATGCATTGCAGAAAGTCAGTAGCACTATACAGTAGGATTTCAACAAACACAGATATGTATTCGTAACACTGATCACCACACTTTAAAAAGAAAAAAGTGTTTTGTTTCTTCTGGTATTCCACCTTCTGAATAATGATTCATTACTAAATGCTGCAAAAAATATTCTTTTTGTTGTAAATAACATTCTTTTTTAATTTATAGCCACACAATTCATGAGACACAAGGGACCAAGTGCTTAAGTTGCTTAAAAATAAATAAATAATAAATAAATAAACTTTTTTCATATCTCTTGAGAAAATTCCTTAAATTAAATGTGCAGTAAGTGTCATGTGGGTCATTTATTTATTATTGCCATACTGATTGTTTTTTCTTGTTAACCTGACATCCGCTCACTCATCTACAAAAATCCTGAAAAGCATCACTTACATGAAACATTGTTTAATAAAATCCTCAATTAAGGGGTCAACTACTACATTTAGTTCGACATGAGGTTAGAGTGAAATGACTATATATTGTAAAAGTCAGATTGACCCTGTCAAATGTGAAATAAATGAGCCTTTCATCAAGTGGAACTTGTAAATATTCTTAAATAAACACCCTCTGATTCAATGCAAGTGTGACTGGTATTTCACTATATGTTATACTCATTTAATGCATTATTAAAACCTGGAGGAATTGTGGTAAACTACACACAACTTTGTGTAAAAAATGTGGTTAGAAATTTATGAATTTATGACCGTGACCACATGATGACAGAGGTCGCTTAAACGCATGGTGAAGTTGCACCATAAAAACAATTGCAGTAGAAATAACTTCTATGTTTAATACTGAAAGTAAAAGTATTTTCAAATGCAACAAGAACTCATAGGATTGGAACTATATCGCTGTATAGCCATAGAAAAAATACTTGTTAGTGAGAGTCACCAGAAAAATGCTTTCAGTTTGCTGGGGGCATTAAGATTGGACTTTGGATCAATGTTCATATGGTCTGATGAGTCCAGACCGTATTCCAGAGCGATGGGTGCATTAGGGAAAGAAGGGAAGCCCATGAAGTGATGCACACTGTCCACTGTGCAAGCCTCTGGAGGCAGTGTTATGATCTGCGGTTGCTTCAGTGGGTCAGGTCTAGACACAGCAATGTTATTTGGCAATAAAATTAAGTCAGCTGATGACCTGAATATATTGTACTGTATGACCAGGTTATCACATCAAAGGAGTTTTACTTTACTGATGGCACAGGTATGTTCCATGACTTATGAAAGACATGAAAGAGTTGTTCTGAGAACTTAAGGAATCTACAAACAATAAACTGCTTCCACAGCATGACTTGTTATTCTTTAACTAATAAAGAATAGCAGCTTCTTTAGGTACATTAGTCTGAATTCTTTTCTAGTCTGAAGTCCATTTCTTTTGAAATCTCTCCAAGGACCTTCTAACTTTGCTTCTAATTTAATTTTACAGCAACATCACCATAAATGTTGGTAATGCTAACTATTTTTAAGCACTGGAGATCAAATTGAAGTGCACTGACATTTGTAGGCACACAGACCCATAATAACTTTATTAGTCACCTTATCTATTCTAAATAAACATAACACATATTTTGCCAACTCATTTTCGTTAGTTAATGTTTGCTACCACCCCGCTGTGCTGCTCAAATCATACCGGTCATTTCATTGGTCCTCTTGCATGACATGGTCTTTGCTAGGCTAATGGTTTAATCTTCAGGTACTTACAGTCATATCCTCTTTTACTGACATCCTGCATCATTACTAGGGCAAAATTGTCATGAATGTCTTGTGTATCGACATAAAAGTCACATGAATTTTGTTCAGATGGTGGTCACATTGCAAAAAAATCAGCAGCAATATTCATGAAAACTTTTAGTGTAAGGAGTTGCTTCTAGTGACAAAATTCTATGAAGTTCAGAACTTTAAGAACTTCTTTAAGAAGAATTCACAAGAATTTTCCCAAGAATTCTCTTTAAAATTAAAAAAGTATATCGTAATAATGATAAAAATTTCTTTTTATCCAGTTACTTTCAAGTGCATTAAGTACAAAAATTATCAGCATGTTAAATAAACTGTAAATAACATATATCAGTCAAACTGTTATTTCAAAGGATTATACTTTAATGTATTATAATTACAAGTGTTGTGTAATGATGCATGGGTCATACACCTGCCCTGACTTGATAAGAGAGCCAACTCGACCTTATCTAATATGTGCACCGCCCACCAACCAGCAAAAAAGATGATGTAATTTATTAGTAGACTGATAAATGGGATGGAGGAGCACACTGGCAACAGACTGTGAGGGACTGAGGGAGAACTTTACTCTTTGTCCCCACTCTCAGAAAAGTTTAGCAGTCATGGACTTACACCTGTAACCGTAACATTTTCTCTAAAAATCATTCAAACCCACCTGACCCCGTTTCATGTTTGTGGTTCCCGCCAGTTGCGGGTCAACCTGCACATGACTAGCACTTTTTTTTGACAACCAGCCACAATCTTCAGAAGAATAAGTCATGTCTAGCAATGCCCACCTCCTCACTAAGAGTTTTGGTCTTCTTTCTGCTCAGAGTTGAGCTGAAATTGGTCCTAAATTAGTTGTTGATAAATGTACCCACAAAGGGACTGCTGTATAGAATTAGATTAGCTACTCCTGTGGCAGACCCTACTTCCTCAGTTATTGCAGAAAATCCATCCTCATGTTGGGCCTTTTTGAGGGATAAGTTAATGTTGGTTTCCCATTTTAGGTCTTGAGAAATGGTAGTGCACAGAAACTTAAAGGCAGAGGTGGAAAGTAATGAATTACATTTACTCGTGTTACTGTAATTGAGTAGTTTTTTTGTGTGTATTTCTACTTTTTAAAGTAGTTTTTAAAATCTGTAATTTTACTTTTACTTAAGTACGTTTTGTTTGAAGTAT
>JAQQZS010000016.1:14238437-14248805 GCA_030068045.1 Platyallabes tihoni | reverse complement strand
AGTAAGACAACATGCATAAAGAGGATGATGTGGACAAAATACTCATTTGCCTAATAATTCTGCACTCCCTGTATAGATGAATGGCATAACATATATAACATATATAATCATATATAAATTAACGTGACTTTTTTTAAAAATACATTTCGAAGTCAGTATGGTGATACATGAATTGCCACACAAAAGAATCATACATAACTGAAATTATTTTTTCTCCTATTTCTAATAATCAGTAGCAAATAATTAAAAAGAAAGTACTTCTATGAGTTATGTATAATTTGTCAATTAGGAAAGAATTCTCTCTCTCTCTCTCTGTGAATTTCATAATTAACATTTGACTGAATTTTTAGCTATCTTGACTTCATCAATGTGATGACCTATGACTTCCATGGAACTTGGGAAACCTTTACAGGACACAACAGTCCACTGTATAGGGGCTCTGAAGACTTTGGAGATCTTGTTTACTTCAACACTGTAAGAATGCTCTGATAATTTAGTCTTATCACACTGGCTCAACACTATATTGTAGGTCTAAACATATTGTTTTCCCCAATGTAAGTAATGAGTTTAGACATCTAGCATTCATTGTGTATTCATTGTGTGAACAACGCTAATGCAGAAGCTGTTTGTTTCTTGTTAAGGATTATGCAATGAAATACTGGAGGGACAACGGTACCCCTCTGGAGAAACTGAGGATGGGCTTTGCCACATATGGTCGTACCTTCCGCTTAAGTTCATCAGCTACTGGAGTCGGAGCTCCAGCCAGCGGAGCAGCCTCTGCTGGTACTTATACCCGGGAGGCCGGCTTCTGGTCCTACTATGAGGTATTGTGAGAACATTAAACATAAATGCATCGTAAATTGCATTTTTACCAAGCTATAAGTTAATACATTATACTACTATTCCCACATATGAAAAAAATTTAATTGCTCTAACTTTAACTAAACTGCTAATCAATACAACATACCACTTTCCTCAGATCTGTGGATTCCTTCAGGGAACAAAACTTGAGTGGATTGAAGATCAGAGAGTACCCTATGCTACAAAGGGTGGTGAATGGGTTGGCTTTGACACCAGGGAGAGCTTTGAGATCAAGGTGCTTTGGATGTAACAGAGTAGCAAGAGAAAAATCTTTGGCATAAAGGCAATTACATATATCATGACTTTATACCTTTACCACTGCTTTCCTCATAGGTAAAGTACCTGCAAGACAACAAGTTTGGTGGGGCTTTTGTTTGGGCTCTGGATCTGGATGACTTTTCTGGGGCCTTCTGTGGGCAAGGGAAGCATCCTCTTATGAGTCACCTACGCAAGCTCCTGAATATTGGTAGGTAGCCATACATACCTGTTATTCCTGTTACTTAAGTGATAACCTCAAAACATATTATAATATACATTATATACAATAATATTTTTATGTATCTGCAATCTAGATTTTCCCAACCAGCCTTCTACCACTACCCCCAAACCTGGTGCATCGACCACCCCAAAACCCACCACAACTACCACACATGAGCCTGGTATAACTGGATTCTGTGCTGGAAAACCTGATGGCATTTATGCACACCCTGATGACTCAAATAAATTCTATGACTGTGTTGGAGGTAAAACCTTTGAAAGGAGGTGTGGAAGTGGAACAGTGTTTAATGACTCCTGCAAGTGCTGCACCTGGCCTTAAGATTAAATTCAATAACTTTCGATAGTCATTTTGATGCTGTACAAGAGCAATGACATTTCCCTGTATTGGAATTGAATGTTCTTAAATTCTTAAACAATATTGGTAGTATTATTGATTAAGAGAACAAATTGTGACTAATATTAATTTATCTTCATAACACTAAAAAAAAAAAAAAAACAAGGAAAGAAAATTATGCATAACACTGTTGTTTATGGACCTGCTGTAAATGTTTATTAACAATTTTAGTATGGAAAATTTAATTTGTTTGTATAATATTAATTTGTCTACTTTTAAAAGAATAAAACAAATATTTGAAGCAAAAGCAATTTAATTTATTCTATTTGTTTATCTTGGTGTGTTCAATATATGCCCACAAACAAGCCTAATCCACTGAGCCCCCACCTTGCAACACACAGCACCCAAAAGAACTGCTAGAGGCAGTTTTCTGTAATTATTTTAAGAGCCAATTAAGGGCAAATGTTTTCCAGCAAACAGTTGTATTGTATTTATAGTATTTGTATCTTATTCACAGACAGCACAGTGGCTTAGTGGTTAGTACTGTCACCTTGCACCTCCAGAGTCCGGGTCTGTGTGCAATGAGTTTGCATGTTCTTGGTAGGTTTCTCCCATAGGCACAATGGTGTTCCCAAATTGCACCTAGTGTGTGAGTGTATGTGTGTGTGGATTGGCACCCCAGGATGTACCCCGCCTTGTGCCCTAGGTCTCCTGGGATAGGCTCCATGGCTCTCTCTGCGGTATAGACGATGAGAGAGTGAGAGTATCCTATTCATAAAATAAATGATGCATCAGATATGAATTAGACATTTGGGGAAAATACAATGTAAAAAAACTCACAACAAGTAAAATAAATAATTATTTTTTCAAATAACTATGAAATAATGAATTGAGCTTACCAGACAAAATCTATTCTATATTAAAAAGCTAACAAAGCACAAGAAAATGATATGCCCAACAAAAATGCCAGCTTCTCATTGCAAATGACCAAACAAAAGAAAGAATGAAAATGATACTGTAATTACAGTGTAAACACACTCCTACCAAATCATTTTACAGCTTATGAACAACAGCACACTGCAACTATAAGAATGACACCAACACAATGTTATAAATATGATTTCAATACAATGTTTATTTCTATCACTTATTTTCATCCATTACATGCCCATCCTGCTGATAGTAGTTTTCCCTTTCTTTTGGTGGCTGATGGTCTGACCAGGACTTCGCTGAAGAACAATCACTGTTTACCACAGGTTCACCGGGAACCTACTGCTGAGGCTAGTAAATGCACATACAGTGTTGGGAAGGTTAAATTGGATATGTTCCATTGCACATTTATGGTCATTATATTTCACATTCATACATTTTTGGACACTCCCCGGACGTTTCTATTTAAATTCTAAATTCCATATCAATTTCCACACCAGTTTCTTTATTTTCCAGTTTTTTTTTTTACATTGTATTTTCCCCAAATGTCTAATTCATATCTGATGCATCATATTTGAACAGGCACTATTGTCTATATTTTGTACAGCTAAGTCTTAAATATTTCTTTGGATCTTATATTTTATATTGTGTTCTATTTTTTCTGCATCTAAGTTTTTCTATATACATTTAAACCAGAATTTTAAGATATACCTTTATTCGTCCCACAGCGGTGAAGGCATACTATTAGAAGATTAACATGTGGCATCAGTAAATCAAAGTATGAGAAGCACTGGACTGTTCAAAAGGCGTTAGCTGACTAATAATTAATTTTTCATGAACAGAGATTAAACAGTATATAGTCTACTGTATAGAGTCTACGGGATGGGAACCAAGCAAAATAAGGATGTACATCATTTTATATGCATGATTGCACTTACATAAATTAGAATACCTAAAGATATTTTCTGGGGTTTAACCTCTGGTAAATAGGCATTACACCATTCGGTAATGCTAAAACGCTTTTCTGATTTCAGAAGAAAATAATGAAATAATGTTGAATTTCCAGCAATGAAGGGCACACATATTCAATGACATAGCCAGACATGACACTCTCAGGTTCCTTAGTCCACATACACACTATGTTTTTATTAGGGTTTTCAAATAATTTTTTTTGTCCTTTCATTTACATGCAACACTGTTTTAGGTTTCTAAGAACTGATGTTTTGGAAAACTCATTCTGATGTTACTGATGTGTTTCGCATAAAATTCACTAGAAGAAACTGGTGAGACAGGACAATTCGCAACAGGAGTCATCTTAGGTAGGTATCTTTGCTAAAATCCACTCATTGTTATTAATGGCGCCACTGCATGGACTGTCCACATGACATCAAACTCTAGAGAAGAGGCTTGACTGAGAGGAGGATGAGGACGACCATGACCACTAGGTGGCGGTAGTGCATCATAGTAGATGCCCATCGCATGTGTTATGCGCTAAAATGCCACCTGCGACGGATTGCTACCTCCACACGTCATAGTATATGCAAAATAACAAAATAAAATAAGCACCAATACTGTTCATAGACCGATTTTATATATATATATATATATATATATATATATATGTTGTGTGTGTATATATATATATATATGTATAAAAGTAATTTATGTTTATAAATATGTTATAAAAAATTATAACATATCACATATTTAATTATATCATATTTTATATGAGAGATAAGTGACAAAATCGCCACAGAATTAATCGGTTACTTAATTCAAAGCATCAAAAACAGCTGATAAATGTTTTGAGTTAAATAGTATGGCCGCCAAGCTCCGCCCCCGGCCTCACGCTCCGGTCACGTGATGACATCCGTGGTTCCTTCCGCTTGGTGCCATTTTGTTGGTTTAACCCAGGCCTGGACCGTCAGCGACCCATGAGCTTATAGGAAAACAGGTTTAAACAAGTCGTAGACATATAAACTGGTAATTTCTATGTTTCATTTGTGTTAATTATGTGTTTAAGTAAATGGCCGCAAACAGTTTATTTGTAGCGCTGCGTTAGAATTGGTGAAAAGGTTTAAGTCGAGCGAATGTTAGCGGACTTAGCTCACATGTTAGCTAACGTCATCAGAATCCGAATCATGATAATGTTGTGTTAAAGCAAGTCATGTCTTCCTTCGGGACGTTCTGTCATTTATGAGTCATTTGAAGTGTGTACAAATTTGAGCTATTTAGGCGAGTCACAACAGACAGGGGTTGTTATGGTTTGTTTTCCGCATAGCAAACTCGGCCCTGTTGTAGAGCGGCTTTGTTAGCTACTTAGCTATTTAGTATGGTATGTTGTATTGGATTGTTACCTCATTTACACTGCCTCGCCAAAAGGTCACCCTTTGGATTAAAAATCTAATAATTAAGAGTGTTTTTGTTAGCTGTTGTTTAGTTTACATGTTTACGGTGTTAATATTTCTTCTAATCCCAACTCGTGCAGTGAATAGCTTCTCATTTCTTAAACAAGAATGTTGGAAGAGATCCCATGGTCGTGGAAAAGATGTTACTGCTTCAGAAGGGTCGAATTATTGGCTTGCATTCAGAGAAAAACTGCTAAATTTTTCCTGGAAGTGGGTTAAGAATTGTCCAACGCCATATTGAAATCTGCAAGAATGATCATGAGGATGATCGGAGAGCACTTAAGGGGTTCATAGTGTATCATAGCTATGGTTAATAGTGAAAGAGGATCTCTTTGTGAACAATTCAATGAGAACCTAAAGGATTGGGGGCCACATGAAAACCACTTGCAAGTCAGGCTGTTTAGAAAACAGCCTTCAATTTAATAGGGAATATTTGACTCTCATCATTGCAAGAACTTGACCCAAAGTCATTCATATCTGGATAGAAATGAATGTTGTGACATTGCATACAATTGTCAAAACAGTGCCACAGCGAATACATGCTACAATCCGAGCTAAAAACACCTTTTGGCCAGGCAGTGTACACTATCTGTGGGGGGTTTTTTTCCCCCCCAGACCGAATAAACCATTTCAGTTACAAAGTAAGAGTGACATATGTAACTGCTCAGAGAAACATAAATGCGTGTCATTGCTACTTTTGCATTGCTTTTAGTTAAATATGAGTTATTGAATAAGTCCTTTGTTTTATTGTGTTCTTGTTATAGTAATGCTTCAGGAAATCACTTTAGGAAACGTTCTATGAAAAAAAAAATCTAAATTGAAAACATGATACCTATTTTGTGGTATTAAAACTGACCATTTGCCCAACACAATAATTGTTTAATTGAAGCCCTAGGCATACTTCAATCAGAGCGTACTTCAGTATAGGTTGTTAAACAATGTCTTTTACAGCTTCTAAAGCTAAAATATAACATTCTTTTGAGAGCATGGCACTTAAAAGTGTACTTGAATCATATTTTATTAATTTCTCACTCATATACCCACTTTGTGAAGTGTGTGGGGAGTGTTTTGTTTTCTTTTTAAAGGTTGTGCAGGAATTTCTTCTACAGCCCTGGTGAAACTGGATTTGGATAGAGGCCAACCAGTGGAGAAATATCTCTGAAGATTGGCATTTTTATACCCACGCAATTTTTTTTTCCCCTTTACATTGGATATTTTTTTTCACCTTTGAAAATTAAAAGTTTTGATATCCACCTCTATTCAGAGTCCCACAGTGGGTGTGAAGAAATAGATCAGTTTCACATACACACACACACACACACATGTACACGCACAAAAACGTATATATACGCCTTCAAGATTTTTGTTCCCACTCTCCCTGGCTTTCACCTTTGATGTTTAGCCTGAAGATTTTTGCGCTTTCACCAAGCAGTTGTTTTTAATTGATGAATAGAAAAGGACATTTCACCACGATATTACTTGTTAAAAAGCAGTCTAAGATGAGCAGCTTTCTCAGTGACGAAAGCCTCTCGCGCACCTGTTAACTCTTAACTCATCGGTCAAGTCTTCCTTCAGGACCATTACAGTTTGGAGACAACCCAGGAGACGTACCCCTGGTGGAGACGTCATATCCGCTGCAGGTGAGTAGACCTCACCTAGTTAGTAGGGGGGGGAAAACTAATGAATCCCAATTTAAAACTTTAGCTATCTAAACTTGTATGTAAGTAAAAGTTTTCTTGTTTCGCTTTGACTAGGGACAGTCTAGAGGTCTAAGTAGCAGCACTTGAAGAGTTCCTGACCAGCAAGTGTATTCCCAGACCATGACCAGCATGAACAATAAGGGAGATGATTGCTATTTCTACTATTATTCTACATGTACTAAGGTAACATATATTGTGAAAGAAGAAACATTATAAATAATTACCTCTTCACAAATGCTTTTTCTTTGTGTTGGTTATGGAAAGGTTTTATTTTTGTTTAGAAATTTTACACAATGTTTCCTAATTGCTTCCTATGTTCCTGTTTCTTTTGAAGGGTGATGCTTGCCCTTTTCGACATTGTGATGCTGCCATGGGTAATGAAACTGTCTGCAGTCTTTGGCAGGAGAATCGTTGCTTTCGCAATATATGTAAATTCCGTCACATGGAAATAAAGGTAAGGTGGATGCTACTGGACCTATGCTAAGTTTCCATATAGCCTTTAGCAGTTATCAGAATATTTAAAATAGGGCCGGCAGCATTAGCTTGTAAACACTTGCAACAAATTCAAAATCCTTTATGCGTTACAATGATTCAACACACATCAATTCATACTCCTCACGCTTTCTTAATCTGATGCAGCATGCAATTTGAGGCAGATAAGTGTTGTTTAAGATGACATAAGTGCTTCCATGACTGGTTTTTAAAGTGGGTTATGTCAGGCCGCTCCTCTCTTCAAAACTGCAGACCATACAGATCTCATTTCACCAATGATAGTCATTGATATTCAGTGTAATTAACAGCTGTTAGAATACTTGTGATGAGATGTGGTACAGATGTATAAATGTCCCAGCTCTTTATTACCACTCGTGGAATATCTCTCATCCAATCAAATTACTTGGAACTAACTGTTGATCACTACTGTTGGTACATTTTAGAGTGAGTCTGTAATTTTTCAATATTTTCTAAATGCACAGTTTTTTCCTAAATATGGAGCTCTTGATAACTATGCACTATTATTTAACTCACAGAAAAACCGCAAAGAAATCCCATGCTATTGGGAAAATCAGTCAAGTGGATGCCAAAAGTATCATTGTGCTTTTCACCATGAGAAGCCACGTTTCATTGATGGCTGTTTTGTTGCCCCAGACAAAGGTAAGGGAAAATCCATTAGATATAATTTACCATATGATATTTTATCCATTTGTGTGTAAGAGATATTTGCTATTTTGTAGTCCCTGGGAAGCCTTGTTTATAATTACATTAGTAATGACCTACTGGGTATGCTTATCAATAGTATAGTAAATATTAAAACGTTTCAGTTGTAATAAAATAAGGTGAAGTTACAGTAAATGTCAGTGTAAGCATGAAAATTAAATGTCTTGGTTGAATTTAAAAAATATGATATTGATAAGTCATTTGAAATTAGCCGTAGCATTTTGTTTATTTTATTCCTATATTTTTGCATATGTCTGTTCAGTTTGTGGTGTTGGCATGCAATGCTGTTGTCCTTTTCCGTAGTTGGACACGTCAATGTTTGTTGCTTTATTAGGCCCCAAGCACTAGTACGCAGGGCCCTCTTGTTCTTTTAAGGATTATTATTTTTTATTTATTTTTTTTCAATTATCTGGGCACTTTCGGGTGCCTTAACATAGTCAAAAACTCATCAAAAGTTGCATACAGGTTGGAATCTGTGGCCATTAGTATGTCAGTGTGTCACGGGCCTGGGAGTCGAACACGCCTGTCACCGCGCCCCCTAGAATATCTTGCCTCATAGCTCGTACACACTTGCACTTATACTTACAAAATCCGGTATACATTTACATTTCATTGAGCTAAACAAGATGCGTGCTGCATGTCATTAGGTACAATCCACAAGAAGTCAGTTATTTTGGGTTGTTTGCAAAATGCACCCAATGGAATTTGAAATACTCCTCCTAAGGAATTAATACAATTGCCACCAAACAGGCCAATATGATATAAACACATTCATGATGCAAAATTGCGAAGGGTTTTTTGATATCTCTAACAATTCAGCCGTGGTGATGCTTTAAAATTATGGCAAATAAAAAGAAATAGGAAGTGGCCAATAAATTCTGTGTACATTAAGTTATGTACATGAAACCTTAGGATTATGTTAAGAGTAGAAAGCTGATTACGTGATATGAAAACAATGACTCATAGCGCCACCAACTGGCAGAAGGAAGTGCGTCACTTTTTGAAGTCTCTAATATTTTGTCCCTAACTTTTACCAGATTTGGTTAAAAATCAGTCAGAACAATGGAAAGACATGGCTGATTTGACATTGTAAAGGAATTCTTATTTGCTGGCGAAAGCTTTCCTGAAGCTCTCTAATACAAGAAATTAATGCACTTATGGACTGAAATAGATGTTGACATGACATTGAAACAATGGCCGTAATCAAAGCAAAAGGCGGTTCAGCAAACTATTAGAGTAGTTTATTCCGGGCTCTGTGTGTGTAAATATGTATATTTGTTTGATTCTTTATTAAGGTCAATCCCCGAATAATGCAAATTCTCAGAGTCACATAAAATAATTGCTAACAATACTTAATTCACAGGGCCTGTAGTAAAGAAGGAAACAGAGGAAGAAACCCCGCCAGATGACCATGTTTCGTCAGCTTCTGCCAACATTTCCACCACCACCAACCCACAACTCAGAGGGGTCATCAAGGTGGAGACTCAAGAAAGCGTCCCCAGTCCCACACACCCACCAGTAGTCATTAATCCTGTGGATGATGAGGATGACGAAGATGGTAATATCATTTCTAGATTCTTATTTATTCAAATTCTAAGCAGTTTTGGTTTTGAAATTCTAAATGGCCTTCATTACTGTTAGTAGATCAGTTTTCTGAAGAGGGAGAGGAAGCATCTGGTGTCTCTCCAAAGAAACAGCTGAGCTCTAACAGAGGTAGCGTACCTTCCTTCTGATAATTAGTTTTTCATGTTTCACCGAATCCTTGTAAAATTCTGGGAGACTGTGTTTTAAACTTTACTTGTTACTAGATGAGACACTAAATTTTGGTATTAAAACACTGGAGGAGATCAGACTGATGAAAGCTCTGAAGGCCAGTATAAACAGACCAGGTAAATTGAAGTCACTTGTATTAAAATGATTCCTGTTTAATGTAGCATAATGGTGCTCATACATGGTATCTTTTTATGTCTTTCAACTTTAGGACATCCCTATTTGCAAGACCCTAATGAGTTCTCCTCAACAAAACAGAATACTGACAGGTCTGGCAAAGAGAAGCAAATCATTCAGTCTGTCACACGGGCAGCAGTTTTAACTACCAGAGGTATGTAATGGGACAGTAATTACCATACTGGATTTTTTCTCATTGCATTATAACCTTTCTCTATACACTTAATTGGAAATTTTACTCTTGTCTTCATATTTGAATGTAAAAATATTTTTTTTGTTAATCAGAGATTAGTTATACAGCCAACAAATGAACCTTCAGTGGAAAAGAAAGGGGAAAAAAAACATTTATAAAAATCAGAACACCAGCGCAGATCATGCCAGATTTTATTGTTGCTTGGATTAGCTCAGTGGTTCTCAAAGTGTGGGGCGCGCCCCACTAGTGGGGAATACAGACATGACAGGTGGGGCGCAATGA
>JAQQZS010000016.1:14190014-14205351 GCA_030068045.1 Platyallabes tihoni | reverse complement strand
CCGTATTATTGTTAACACGTATGACATTAAAATTACAGGGCTACCTCAGTGCTTTGCATGAGAGATGTTTTTTGGTAAACTTTTAAAAAGCAAAAATTCTGTAGTGTCCATAACCATGTCAAATTCCTATTGCAATATCTTACAATATTGCATTTAAGGATAATACACCTTTTACGGTTTATTTCTTTTCATGCGAAATCCAAATAAGTTTCATCTGAATGACAATTAAGATCATTGAAAGATTTTAATTCCAAACAGTTACGGACACTACATAAAAGGGCATGAAATTGTATTTAGCAAATGTGTTTCTTTTTTATCTGATTAAAATATAAATGTGTATGCATATTTACAAAAAAAAAAATAGATCGGGAGATAAGAAGCATTAGGTATTATGAAAAATGGTGTCATATGATCCTATCTAAAAATTCTCTTTTTCACATAGATGAGGCTCTTTTTAAGCAGAATACCCTAATAATGTATTGTGTTGTTATAGTAGTGGCAGCTGGCTTCAATGCATGCATTTCTGATGAAACTCTGTGTAATTCTTGATGGCAGTATTTACATGAGTGTCTCTTTTTTCATGTCCTAGATCAATGCTTTTTCCATCCTTAAGCTTTGGCTACTTAATATACCTGATATTTGAAAATCTACATAGCATTGCTCTCAGAGAAGCAATATTGCACCTTTCACTATGCAGAGTAACCTACTGATACCAGCTGGCCTAGGACAGACCATTGGTAATAATTTAGCTAGTTCATGTTTAAATTAAGGGCAAAAATATGTAAGGTGAACATAATTCATTAGGATTAAGTCCATTTAAAATGTAATCGATTTTAGTAAAATTAACATTATATATTACTATGTTGAAGCTACAGGAGGCAAAAGCATTTTTTTTTCTCAGTGTAACCTTGGATCAGCAATTATGACTTCCTTTCTAAGTGGTCATCAGAAGGAGTGGGGAGTTTCCATGGTATCATTTGAATATGTGATCACTTCTTTGTGTACAGATAGTTGCCATAGTTGCTTTGTTTTTCCCTGCCTGTGTGTCATAGTTCCTGTTGGCAGTGCGTGAGGAAATCTTGCGCAATCCACAAGCTGTTGTGTGACACCGCCATCCTTTCTAGTTTTTACAGGTGTGCTTTCTTTCTAGCTCTTAAATTCTGTCGCCTCCCTTTATTAAGAATTTCTTGCTTCTTTATCCTTCTTTACATCCAATTATGTAAAAACTTGCTTTTTGAGGAATGCTTGATTCTCAGCTTGTGAAGACGAGATAATGGTGTATACTGTACATACAATACATGGTCTTTAGCCCCTGGGGAGGCATAGCCAAGGAGAGGGGAGGGTAGAAGAGAAAAGTGGGAGGGCAGGAGAAGTTACACAAAGACTTTTCTCGAGCTCCATTCTGTAACACTGCAGGGATTACTGTAGATGGAGGCAGAAAGGAAAGAGATGCATGTATCTGAGCAGGATGCAAGGTAGACTGGGACGCTATAATAAAAAAGAACATCAGCAATTAAAGAAATAATATTTTTTGATACTCTACTGAAAAGCAATACAGTGTCTCATAGAATTAATTCTGTGGCCCACCAGCAGTAAAGTATGATACTTTGAGTTCTTTTGGTATTGATGCTTTTTTCAAAAAGGTAGCATGTGCACAGGGCCTATCTGATGACACAACATCCAGCTAGTGATGTACTACATGCGATCATATGCAATTCCAGGCAATAGCGCTGTCTGTCACTGCAACAGAGCATCTCGAGTGTTTACTGTTCTGTAAAAACCTCAACCGGACGGCAGTGATGACCAATTGTGAAGTGTTTATGCACACAGCTATATGCTGAGCAATAAAGGTACATGGAGGCAACAAAGGATCATGATTGTGCATCATGCACAACAGTGACTGTGAGGGATTTGAGTCTGCGATTGCATGATAATCACAGGATGTGACTCAGGTAACAACAATGTGTGACCATAATGCTAGTCTGAGGTCAGCACAGCATGTGAGCCCATGATAGTGCTGGTAATGACCGTGAGTTGTCTCGATAGGACATTCATCTGCAGTGAGTTGTTAGGGAGTTGATATATGAAACCAAGCTTGTGCATCGTTATGTGCTCTCTTACAGAATTCACTGGAAGAAGTAAAGACTTTGTGAATTTCTTGGCCAAATTGCAGTTAGGCAGTCATTCACCTGCAGGAACTATGTAATGTGGGCAGGCAGTGACAAGACAAAATAAAGTTCATCTAAGTTGCTAAAGAGGAAGCATTTCATCTCATTTATTGCTTTTTCAGTTTTCATGTAATTCTGGGGAAAAGGATGTGCCAAAGGCTATTTTATTAGGACATACAGATCGAAATAATCAGAATAGTATTGCCTATTAAAATGAGTGATTGCACTACCTGGAAAAATATGAGTATTGCATATGAGATGCAATTATGTGCATTGCTAGGCTACTCTGTGTGTAAACATTAGTCACACCATGAATTGCCATGTCTTGATCATGGAGATGTAATCACACCTTTGGATTCCTTTGAGGGTTTTAATGTTTTATGAATTTTTAAGAATAAATTTTGTGGGGAAAAAATGCTAGATCTGTTCATTGTGTTTCATTATGCTTGCCAGTATAGAGAGACATTTACATTTATGACATTTGGCAGATGCAATTATCCCTCCTTTGATAGCGACTTATATAAATGCTTTAAAGTTTCCACCATTAAATATATCCTTAAACTGGTTCACTAGGGTACCAACTAGAAGTACCATCAGTCAAACCCTATTGGGAAGATTTGTTTTTCACACACACAGTGGAGTGTAGAAATGGTCTCTAGTTTATTCACAGAAAAAAAAAAGTCATGTGCCAGATGCCCTGATCATGTACATCTGCTAATACATCAAAGAGACATTAATATGTTCTAAAAAAAACATGGGTATACTAAAGGGTTCCAGGGAACCAAAGGCCGAATTTCCATATAAGGAATGAGCAAGAAAAACAAAGAGAGCGTGATGTATAAGGGCTGTTTAAGTAAATATGATTTGTGATGAAATTTCGAGTGCATGATGGCGTAAAAGCTACTTACAGAAGACTTCAAGTACAGTATGGTGATGAGACAGCCACAGTAAAACATCTGAACGTGTCATGCCCAGGCCGATTGATTTGTTTGTGTTTTTAAATAAAATACATTTAAATCTGAACTTTTGTCTCTACTACTTCAGTTTGAATAGAATAGCGCAGTAGTTTTGAAGAAGGCTGTATGTCTGTGAATGATGATGCTGGCCTGAAATCCTGAAAGTGATTTTCAAACATGTGGTCCATTAAAGGGGTTCCTGGAAGGCCAGGGTTTCAGGTGTAAAGAAGGCAGTCTTATCATGGCTCCAGTGTAATGGAAAGACTTTCTAAATTGACCATTTCCAAATACCAGTGAAATGCTGGGATAAGTGCAAGAGTGTAGCAGGGGTTATTACTTAATAAATAAACTTTAAACAATGCTTGTTAAGTTGTTAAGCAGAATTGGGAAACAGGATGTAGTATGCTGTCAATATTTAAAGAAAAGGGCCAGTGGGAATTTATGGGAAGTTCACCAGGAAGAAGTTGGAGCTTCAGACATGAGGTTTATCCTAAATTCCAGCTGTTAAACAACTCCTTATAACTCCTTTACATATTTAACTTAAGCCTGCATAAAGATTATACATATAAAGCTCTGATTAATTTGTGTATTACTGCATTCCTAAATAAAATGTTAGACTTTCACATGCATTCTCTCTCTCTCTCTCTCTCTCTCTCTCTCTCTCTCGAACATGGGTGTGGAGAATCACACCAAGTAGCAATCCACTTGACTTGATATGAAACCCAGAACAGGATCCATAAAGGATTTTACATGCACTCATCACTCACACATCATCTATACTGCTTCATCCTGAATACAGGGTCGCTATGGGCCTGTAGCTTATCCCAGGAGACATTTATATACATTATGGGGCAAGTACGCCAATTAGCCTAATTTGCTTGTCTTTGGACTGTGGAAGGAAACCAGAGTGCCTGGAGGAAACACACCAAGCATGGGGAGAACATGCAAACTCCATGCACACAGACACCCAGGCTACATGTTTATTTAAAGGAGTTTGTAACTTAACAGCCTTTAACTAAACCCGATTCCTCTTCAGTAAACAAATAGACTAAGTAAAACACTTCACTTAGACCAACGCTGTACAAATTTTGCCTTACAAAACACTTGTTTACAAGATTGTCTTGAAGGCGAAAGAACATTGGTATTGATTTTTGCCTGTCTTTGTGGGGGAATTATATTTTGTCACATGGAGAAAAAAGAAGAGGGGGTTGTGATGATTATCTTATTGTTTTGAATTTGAGTCTGTGTAGTTTGGGGGTTGGGTGGTGGTGGTGGTGGTGGGGTTGAAGCAATTTGACCCTTGACCCGCTGGATGTGTTAGACTTCCTAGTTCCCAGAACCACTACATTATTTTCCTGGAACACTGAGAACCTCCGAGAGATACGTGCAAAAAAATATATGTCCATGTTCCATGATTCCTGTGCTTAATTATGTTTTATAAGCAAAAACCCTTTTTTATAATAAATTTTTCACATTTGGTAAAAATATGTATTTTCTTGGGAACAGTGAACAGGTCTTCACATTGCAGATTAAGCAGAATCAAATTTCTGCTCTATATTAAACATTTATTAGTAGTTAGTCTGACTAATACTTGAGTAATACAAACTCTGGATTGAGTAACACCTTTTTGACTCCCAGCCAAAAAGTACATGGTCTGAATTTTTGCAAAGTAATGTGTATAATTACATATTAATGTGTCCATTAATATAAATGTTATTCTTATACCATATGCTGCATTAAGTTTAGTTCTTGCTTATCAACGCAACTATTCCACTGATCATAGTTTGTCTGACCTGAAGTCACATTAATTTTTTTTAAGTAACAGCTACAAGTATTAATTCATTGGCCTGTGCTGCTTTAAAACCAGACTGGAAATGACCCTGTAAGTTGTTCTGGGTAACAAAGTGACAAAAACCATGATTGTATACAGCATGTAAGACAGGAGAGAAGTGATCCTAGTCAGTTATGTCTGGGGTGTAGTGTTGCATGGTTATAAATAATCTAATCCATCCATCCATCCATCTAGGAACCAGTGGTGCCAATGGTGACCACTGTATTTATTCCAATTTTCTACAACTGTGGTAAGACCTCTGGTCAATAATCACACGCACATTCACACTACGGGCAATTTGGGAGCGTCAGTTAGCCTAATCTGCATGTCTTTGGACTGTGAGAGGAAACCGGAGCACCTGGAGGAAATCCACCGAACAAGAGGAGGACATGTATTTGCACATGGAAATCAAACCCTGGACTGGAGGTGTAAGGTGACATTGCTAACCGCTAAGCCGCCGTGCCACCAAATAAGCTAATAGAGAATTGGAATAAGAGAATTGTTGATATAACACTATCCCACAGTGTTATATCAGCAAGTATCTTGTTACAATTGTCTACAGTAAGTTTCATGTGAGAGCCAATGCAAGACTGACATCAGGAATCAGGGAAAAGAAAAGTAAGAAATAATGTGAAAAGAAAGTGAAAGTGTGAAGTGTCCGGCAGACATGATGGCGTGAAGTAACAGATTTATCATTTCCTGTTCTGCGTGCACACAAAGCAAAAAGTACCATGAGTCCTCCACACAGGAATACTCATGCCACTTCCTAAACCACAAAGATCTCAGGTTGTTTTAGATCTTATCACAAACCTGCCAGAACCACAAAGAAACAACACAATCATGGTAATCACAGACAGACTACAGATTCTCCAAGTCACTACGTCTGATTTCTTTGTCCAGTCTCCCTACAACTTTTTAAGACAGCAGAGCTTATGTTTAAAAATGTTTTCAGATTTTTTTTGGTATACCAGAAGACATCTTAAGCAACCAAAGTATGGAAGGCGTCCAGGGAGAAAATGAGCGTCAAGATCAACCAAACATCAGGATGTCATTCCCAAGCAAACAGCCAGGTGGAACGGGCCAATCAGAAAATAGACTCCTTTTTGAGAACGTACTGTGCGGAGGATCAGAAGGACTGGGCTCATTTCCTGCCGTGGGCTGAGTACACACAGAACGCCCTTAACCACTCAAGAACCAGACTGATCCCATTCTAATGCATACTAGATACCAACCTGTATTATTTCTGTGGACTCACTCACTCGGTGGTTCCGGAAGTCGGAGCGGTGTTGTGAAAGAAAAAAACGATAGCAGCAAACAAGGTATTTGCCGCTAAGTGGCGAGGGAAAAACATCAGATATGAACCAGGAGGTCGTCATTCTTGACTTTCTCCCTCCTTTTATATTTCATAGTTTAAACCAGCATGAGGAGGGCCCTTGGACGAAGCATGTCTCGCCAATACTCATGGGTTTGTCAGCATGATCAGAGCATAATAGAGAAAAAATAGAAAAAATAGCTTGTATTTCCCAAAAGGATCAAGCCTTCTAGGATAATAGAGATATAAGCCATAATAGGAGTAGGATAAAGATCGGTAAAAAAAAATTAATCTCCCATGTCCAGAAAAAATGTGGATTCACCCTGTTTTTTTTTGTTGTTTTTTTTTTTCAAAATGAAATGTTAATTGCTGTTTTATTTCCTCAGAGCAATAATACTGTAAGATACTGCTACAAGCCTTGTCATCAAGTAAACAACAGTAATGAACTGCATTTAATTTAGGGATGTCAATATTGATGTGTTAATGCATGTGATTAATCTAGAAATTCTAACGTGTTACTATTTTTTTTTACATAAATTAATCATAAATTAATATGACCAAGTTTGACCCTATCGGCTTCCCATAAGGAGGATAATAAGAGGACTGAGGAAACATCACCAGGTGTGCTGAACGGCAAGTTTCATTATAAAAAGCTTCTAGATATAAGTTTGGATGAAACTAAAGTTGTGTGCTTAAGATAACTTCAAGAGGAACTACTTTACAAGAATACTGTATATTAAATGTAAGCTGTGGGAGTGGTGGCTCAGGTTTTAGGTTGTTCATTTCCAGATCTTAGGATCCAGGTTCGAGCCCTGCTGTCAGTGGGTTGCCACTCTGCATGCGGTGTCGTCCCATTCAAAAGACTTCGATTTAACATTTGTAAAATGTTAATGCTTGAGATATTCTAAAACTGCATAATCTGCGTGTGATTTAAATATATCAGGATTATGCTGTTGATAATTTAATGTAAATTACCAGCAATTTCTAAGAGTACAGGTTTGTCCAAATTTAGCCAGGACTGTTGAAAAAAAACATAAATTGCTGATTTAGTATGCTTAGTGGAAGCATCTTGCTTAAGCCTAATTTCCACATTTCTCCTACAGAAAGCTATGATTTTAAAATTATAGCTTGCCATGGTAACCACATGGTCTAATGTCATAGGCTCTGGTATAGCAGTAAAGTGCTAAAGCAGAGCAGTGGTGGAATTCTTTCTTCCCCCTCTCTCTGTCCTGCGTTAATGGTGATCCTGATCCAGTTGGCCATCCAGACCTGTGTGATCATCCTGATGCCTTGCTTCTGGTTATAGTTCTAATCACATGGAGACCACTCACTGCTGCTGAGGATGTCCATATATGGCCAGCTTAGATACAGTATGGGCCTACTGAGGATGGTTCCACTTAGAAAGCATGAGGACTGCAGTTAATACAAAGAGTTTTGGTAAAACATTTACATTTTTATTCACAAGTTATCTGTCTCGAAGAGTTTAATAATTTGAAGCAGAGTCTGAGTAAAAGAGTAACATGTAGGAGGGGGCAGTTATTATGGATAGCACTCATATTTTACTAGAGATTATGGCTATGTCTATTAAATACTTCCTAGAATCTGTTTTGCCAATTTTATTTTAGAATAATCACTCATACTAACCCACAAACATTGCATTAAAAATGTGTAACATTCAAACATGGGACGGTATGTAATTCTGATATCACAGCACCATCTAGTGTAATATTTGTACCAGATTTGGTGAGTACAATCAGGTTCAAAACAACAAGTAAATGCAATGCAGTGAATGGCATCTACTAAAAATAGCAATGAAGGAAGCTCTGTTAGTCAAAATGCCTTTAGATTTGCTAAAAAAAAAAAAGAAAAAGAAAAACACTTTGGAACTATGGTCATGCTTCATTGTTATTAATGTCCATATGCATAATGATCTCAGTAATGAGCTTCTGCAGCATTTCTGTTCGCATTTTGCTCACTTCCAGTATGGATTCGTGATTAGTCGTCCCTGAGTCCTCATAACTCGTCACAACTTTATTGGTGATCAGTGAGAGGCCAAAGACACGCATGCCACAATGGCTGGCTACGAGGACTTCAGGGGCTGTGCTCATGCCTGTAGGACAAAAACAAATATAACAGATGATCATATCTATTATATAACTCATAGGCTGACATGCAGTGTAAATTATACTAGTCTGAATTATATTAAATAAGATCAGATTTGTATACTGTACATCATTTACAAATAATTCCAAATCTTATAATAAAATTTGACATCTTTGGGGTATTAGAGGCTGTTTATACCATAGTGCTTTATTCAAACTTTACATTCTATGCACAGTTCAAAAATAATGCATTTGTTGTATATATTCAAGCCAAAATATATGATACATATAATGATAGATCTTTTGTGAAGTATTGGTATTTAAGTCCAGCATTAATATACTTGTATTCACTCCACTGACCAATTTAAATAACTAATATTTATTCATCATATACAGAAGTTGGTCAGTTTTACCTGTACAATTTTATGCATTAATAATGAAGAATTGTAATAAGAAAAATTTATTAAACATTTAACATGTTACTATTTAAAGAAGCTTACCTACGGCATCCACACCCAGCCTTTGCAGAAGCCTGGCTTCTGCTATGCTCTCAAAGTTGGGTCCACCCACCATGCAGTACACTCCTTCCTGGACAAAGTGAGTGACGCCCATGCTCTTACAGATGTCAAAGGCAAGTTTTCGCAAATCTTTATCATAAACTCCAGACATAGAAGGGAAACGAGGTCCAAACCTGAGTGGTAACAGTACACAATTAAGAGATGTCCATTTGTGTAAATAGTTACCCTGCAGCTAACTGTTATGAGAATTAGTAAGCTGTAGGAAGACAAGCTCCTCATGTTTTCCTTTTAGGGTTATAAAATGAATGTTTTCTGAATGGGAAACCCTAAGGTTCTACATACAATCTTGAAGGGCTTCCAATATGCAATTGTTTAGTGTAATTATAAATAACCTTCATTTGTGATAGTGATCAAGTAATCAATAACTTACTTCTCATCATTAGGGCCATTAAGCGGGTTTACACCGGCAAGTCCAGGGAAGTTGATCTGATCTCTAATGATCATGATGTCACCACAGTGATAGCTTTCTGCTATTGACCCTGCAGCATTCGTGACAATCAGGGTTTCCACACCCAAAAGCTTGAACACCCTCACGGGGAAAGTGACCTGTGATAGAGATGCAGAATACCAGACCAGACTTTACTTAATTGGTTAACAAAGTTCTGAGCACATTATTAAGCACTTCAGTTTTATAGCAAACATAACTGTGTAAGCCAGGAGTGCCTGTTATTTATAGGCCACAGTTCTAAATACAATTTAAAAAATAATTTATAACTCCAAGTTGCCAAGTTGTGATTGCATGAGGATTCAGCCCTTCTGCAGTCAGACCAGTGAGTTGGTTCTTTTGGGAACAAGCTAAGGAAGAACTACAGTATTTCTCTTCACAAGTCATCAGTAAATGAGTTTATTATGCTGAGTTTCTCATGTTATAAGAGATATTAGTTCTTTTTTCATAATCTTGAACACCGCGCCAATAATGTAATTTTGAAAAAGCATTTAATTCAATCCCCTTTAGCTTTGATTACAGCACACAACGTGGTCGCAAGTTAATGTGTAAAAAAGATACCTCATGCTTGGATCAGGGAAGAAAAACTCCACTAATCTGGTCATTCAGTATATTCAGGTAAACAGCTGACTTCATTAAAATGAATTTGCTACGTAATGATGGTGAGCCTAGATCTGACCATCCGCAGATCTTAACGCTGCATACAAAGACTTGTATACTTTGTCACTGCTCATCAAGCTACATGATCTTTTTCCATTGCTCCAAAGTCCAATTTTTATTCTCCCTTATTATTTTTTTCTGACCAAATTCCTTTTACAGAATTGACAGTCAAGCACTATTATTGCAGGTTTTAATAATATGTTGATAGACTCTCAACCAGTTGTTTTCTTTGCTTGATGCAGCCCATTAATTTTAACCTTCTCAAATGGCAAGTTATTTTTTGGGAAGGAAGTGTATAATTTCAGTGACCTCACCTTATACACTGAATACCCCTCATACATGTGAAATCGGCCCTGCATACAAATACAGGACTTCCCCTTGAGTTCACCAAACACCAGCCTCCCAACATGGCCCTGCACTGATTATACAAGAACACAGTTTATATACACAGTATACACACACACACACACACACACAAATTATATATACTGAATATACTGCAGAGTACAATAAATATAATTTCACTTTTAAGTTTCAGTTAATCTGGCAAATTACTTTTCTTAAGCACACAAAGTTGTTAACCAAATGATTTCTATATACTGTATCAGTGACAATCAATGATTGCATTTCATAGTAAACTGTGACAGAAATAAAAGGATTTCTTTGCCATTTGGTAACAGTATTACCAGCTGCATAAGATAAAGGCTGCTGTGAATGAGCTAAATGCATTTAATTGCTTTTGGAGAATGTTGCAAACATTCTAGTCACTTTCCCAGCACTCCTGAATTCGTATGATGAGGCACTATTGTCAACTAACAAATTGGTAGAAGTGCTGATAAACCATTGCTGATGAGGACAATGCTGATGAGGCATTGTAAACTAAACTGATCTTTTTTTTAATCTTTGGAATTAAACAGTATTTATGTGCAACAATTGTTCCAATTTTCTGCAAGGATGACTCACTACCAAAAAGCAAGTTGGCTAGATTTGTCAGGAATATGCTGGAACCAGCACGGCCTTCAAACATGTCTGATCAAATTCCCCATTTCTCAGCATATACTGTATGTTCAGACTCATGACTACAGACTGTAGTTTTATGTATTTCACAATTAGAATTTGCATACCAGGGTTTGTTTAGACTGAGGTTATAAATGTTGTTCTACTGCTCTTATCTAACAATATTTTTAAATGAATTAAAACTCAAACAACTAATTGTTGATACTTAATTGCATATTTCCATTGCCACCACCACAATGGCAGACTGATTTATCACTAGAGACAAAACTGTTGGATGTAAATATTTATGGAATTTTTGCTAAATGAAACAAAAATCATAGGATATGTCCACAACAGTTTTTACACAATATTTTGTCATTTGTGCTTATCATCTTTGTGACTCAAAGTAACCATGTACTGTACAACAAATTATGCATTCTCTGTTTTTACTTGTTTATCTTTTTTTTAAAAAAATTGTTCAGACATGAAGACAACCTGACCTTTTGTGCAATTAATAAATAAATGAACAAATAAATGAATATCAGCTTTGCAAAAATTAAGTTCATATCGAGCTCCAAACTTCACCTGTGCTTTGTGGGAAGCCAGGGATCTCAGAGTACTTGAAGGAGTGCTGGCATTGGAGGGCATCAGCCAGCATGCCCAGTCCAGATCCACAGATGATGGCCACTTTAGGTCTGTGCTGTGTTTTAGATAGGAGCCAATCTACTGTTCTCTGGTAGTCTTTGTGACTATGAGGAGACATTAGAAATATCTTTGTTACTTTTGGTTGTATAATTTATAGAATGTGACGTTATTAGATATTATAATGAGTCCGTGTGGTGCTCAGTGGTGAGAAGCTATTAATAATTCCATGTCTCTTAAATACCAGTTAACCAAAAAACACCTTCTGTATTATGAAAAAAAAAGGTTCTGTAAAGGTTACTTATGGGTTCCTCATTCTCTCCCTTTGATGCAAGCATTAACAGAACTATCTGAAACATTACAAAGGGTTCTCTTTCATGTAGAATCCTATAGAGAATCCAACTGAAGAACATGAAAACCACAAAATTCCTTTGTATTTATTATTGAACAACACAT
The DNA here is from genome assembly GCA_030068045.1 of Platyallabes tihoni. Lineage (NCBI taxonomy): Eukaryota > Metazoa > Chordata > Actinopteri > Siluriformes > Clariidae > Platyallabes > Platyallabes tihoni. The sequence continues at coordinate 14,193,205 of JAQQZS010000016.1, read as the reverse complement.
TAATAAGAAATACTATTCTGGAAAATTTACACATATCTTACAACAAAAAAAAAACTGCTGTTGCATAAAGTAAGTTACCATGGTTTATGATGCTTAACATGTTCAAATTGACTGCATTTATTACACTCATGGCTAAAAATAGGTAATAATATATAGTTAGAGTGTAACTTACTGATCTCTTGTATATGTGTATTGAGTTCTCAATTGTGTCAGTCATCAGCCACTGTTAAGTATGGTGTCTGTTTTACTTATGTTATGAACTTTGTTTAATACAGATCTTGACTATATTTGGCATATTTTGTTTATTAAAAAATTGTAACAGTATTGTTACCAGTATTGCAGAGTTACTATTTTCAAAATAAGAAAATATCAAAATGAAGTCAATAATTATTTTATTAATCCTAAAGTACATACAGCAGTCTTTTTTACTTACTAATATATTACATGTCAGTTAATGAAGTCTTAGTGAAAGCATTCTCATTTTAATCTAGGAGAAAACAAAATACAATAACAGCTAAATAAACCTGTGGCACAAAATTATATTTCAATATACATCATTTCTCAAATGTCTATTCACAGTACTGTAAGAATTCGGACAAATATTAGAGGAGTAAAGAAAGAAAAGAGAAATCTTACCTGATTTGATCTCTACAGTGCATGTTAGTCTGTGTGAGAGTATGGCTTAAAGATAAACAGTATGCTTGAGGATTTGAGTTGTTCACAGCAGAATTCATTATTCACTATTTAAATAGTGACAATACCAGAACTTTCTAGGCAACACCAGGCTCCTGATTGGTTACCGCTCAGTGTTGTCATCAGCCAGGCCAAATGGACTACTTTGTGCATGTGAGGCATATGTACACTAGAATACTTTATAGACAAATATATGCAATATATGCAATAATCTCCTCTGAACAGCTGATATTGCGGTGTGTCTGCAACTTATGCTCTGTAAAGCCTTCATAACAGCTTTAATCTGAGGTGCTGTTAAATGGGGATTCCCAAAAACATCCTAAAGCATATTGTCACATTTCCTGAAAGGTAGCTCAATATGTAGGAAGATTCATTTTTCATCTTGAAACATTAGTAAATAGAGTGAAAAAGATCAGGTTAGATGATAAACCATCTCATGATTTTTACTGAGCAAATAATTAAATTACAAAACTAAATTTTTCAATCACATATTGTTCTCTAAACACAACCGTGAACTAGTTAACATGTTAGCATAGTGACCAGTCTTTGGTCTATAGTGGTGCTGGCGTTGCTAGCATGTGAGGTTCATTAATAGAGAACAAGCTCCAACTTAAATCCAAAACATGGGACCAGAGAAATTCAATTTATATAATTTGAATACCTCACACTGATTGGCCGTTCCCCCTTTAGCGGGATGATAGTTGTGATGTGCCACAATCAGTTTACTGTTGTCTATGCAAGGAGGTTTTTTTTTTTTTTTATGCTGGTATCCATATAGCAATACATTTTCTCCCCATAAAATTACAGTATGGAGAGGGGAAGAAATGAATTGCCTTTAATTTCCTCACATAGCACTTTTTTGTTAAGATTTTGTTGTGAGTAAGAAAAATTATTCATTCTCTCTGAATAATAGAATGAAAAAATGTTTATAAAACTTTCAATCAGCTACAGTACCAATCAAAAGTCTGGACACACCTTCTAAGTCAATGTTTCTAGAAGTTTTTTAATTTTCAACTTAATACAGATTTATTTTGAACTTGGACTGAAATATGTGAATATACAGTACTGTACATTGGGTTTTGATTGTTAATTACAACCGTGTATTATATTTAAGAAGCTTTAAACCTGTTTAATATTTGCTGATAGGTGTCTTATGTCAGTAAACACAAAAATCTAGTATAGCTAATTTGCTAAAAAAAAAAATTGCTAATTTGCTAAATGTAATGTAAATACTTAAAATTATCATGTTTCTTAAAGGAAGAAAGGTACAGAAATAGACATACAGAAATTAATAATTAATGATGTATATACAGTACATAGTGTTGTTTGCTGAATGTTATACATAATGTAAAACTGGTATTTCATTTGGGAAAATTAAGTCATTAAAAAAATCAATGGTCATATGACAGCGCAAGCTCGGCTGAACTTGGACTTGAGTCAAGTATGTAAGCATGAATTAAATAATCTGTGCTGTCAGTTTATTCATCTTTGTACACACAGTCTATTTAATTTTCCACAACAACTTTCAGGCTGGGCGGTACGGTGGTGTAGTGGTTAGCACGGTCGTCTTGCACCTCCAGGGTCCAGGCTCGATCCCATCTCTGTGTGCATGGAGTTTGCATGTTCTCCCCATGCTTGGTGGGTTTCCTCCGTGTAATCCGGTTTCCTCCCATGATCCAAAGATATGCAGGTTAGACTAATTGGCGTTCCCAAATTGACTATAGTGTGTGAATGAGGGTGAGTGTGTGTGTGGGTGTGTGCCCTGCGATGGATTGGCATGGTGTACCCTGCCTCGTGCCCTAAGCCTCCTGGGATAGGCTCCAGGTCTCTGCGACCCTGAATACAGTATAAAGCGGTATAGAAGATGACTGACTGACCTTTCAGACTCCTTCTCTGACTGCTAAAATCTTCTATAAAAAGAGGGACTGGATATCTCTAATGATTGGTAATAGCAGGTCACATGCAGTCATGTGGAAATGTAATTGGACTTGTGGGGGCATGTGCTACAGAACTTGTGATTTGGAAATTGAGTTCACTATGTCTGCCACTTAATTCTGCTGATTTCAGGCTACATGTTTCTATACACTTTCTCTTAGTTTATTTTTTTGGCATAATATGGATCTCATGACATGCCATATGATAAAAAAAATCCTTTTGAAGGGGAAAAGTTTTTTTAAGGGGAACATAAATGAAACATTCTTGAAACATTTATCACTTTCTCATTCTTAACATTTACAACTATTGGTAATGTATATTATTTACATAATCCAATTCAAATGTTTCAAAGAAATTTAAACATGATCATATTAAAGTGGTGTTCAAAATAATAGCAGTGTGTTGAAAAAAGTGAGTAAAGCTCCAAATCCATATAATAACTTTTAATTTAAATCACATAAATGCATTGGACATGAAGAAAAATTGCATGAAGAAAAATGTGCTAAATGTATTATTAGTTTAATATAAGTGAAGAAAAACAAATATTAGTCTGTTCAAAAAAA
>JAQQZS010000016.1:14065573-14086958 GCA_030068045.1 Platyallabes tihoni | reverse complement strand
AAAAAAATAGCAGTGTCATCACTCATCTTTACAAAGTGATGAATTTACCGTTTAAACAAAAATGCTTGAAATTTAATCTCTGTTATGCATCTCTGAACTAATATTTATATGGAGAGCTTTACGCACTTTTTTCAACACACTGCTATTATTTTGAACACAACTGTATGTCATCCTCCTACATTTGGCCACCACTATAGCTCAAATTGCTAAAAAAAAATAATAATAATGCTGGTTCTGATAGAAAAGTGACAGTTTGCTGCCTAAGAGACTGCATAGCCACAGACTGTTCAGGGTCCCCATGATGACCCCTGTCCTCCGCCAAAAGTGCCTACAATGATCATAGTGGATTTTAGTATTAGGCAAATATAACCTCAGCAGCAACATTACCTTTTTTTCTCTATGCAATTATTTATTTAACAAAAATACTTAGTATTGCTCACATTTAGTTTTTTCCCTTTTTGGTTAGGTAAATATTGTAGGCTGTTTCAGTGGTGGACAGGGCCAGCAAGGGCACTCTTACAAGTCTGATCAATGCATAACCATGAGATTAGTAAGAAACAGTGATCTATAGGTATTCTTTAAAATAGTACATTATGATTGAAAGATAGAAGTGTACCTAGTCTGTCTCTTTCCATTAAGTAGCTGCTGGGCCATTAAAGTACTCTTTTCTGCATCCTGGACAACCTGTCTTAGATGGAGAAGCAGTTCCATCTGAGGATACATCATCTTCTCGGCCTCCAAAATCAGTGCACGAAGGTCCTCCAAGTCTGGTGGGATAAGAAACCATAAAACTAAGACAAGAGATTTTGTGTAATTTAAATTTTCTTTTTTAAAAATGTGACTTTCTAGTAATATATTCATGCAGTAAAATGACTTTTACCCCTTTTATCGTCTTGGTCAGCCTTTAAAATTATGTTAACTTTAGAAGACCAGTCATTGTATGACTCAGCATGTGCTGCCAAAGTCTTGAACATCTGGTTTAACATGCCCAAGGTGTACTTATAACTGCATGAAAAGACCATGAAAAGACCATGAAAAGAAAGAGCTTAAAAATATCAATCGCAATTTGGCACAATTCTTAACAAAACAATTTTATTTGCTAAAATGTATTTTCTTATGATATTAAAATCAGAACGGATCTTAGTATGACATTAAACATATAGTGACCCACTTCAATGTATAACGATTAGGGCTACAGGAACAGAGGTCCTGGATGTGATGTAGACACACCAACTGGCCAGGACTACATGGACAAGAGATGGCAGAGAGGTAACAGGTGGTCCTGCATTTAGAGCACTGCCTCTCCTCATCTGGCTGCTCTTCATAGTCCACCTGGCGAGAGTGCCACACACCCTAAGGAAAGGAGTGTACCAGCAATATTATCAGTTAATAATGAGAAGAATAACTGCATACAGTATAATATCAGAAATTGGATTTGTTGAACAAGCTCCACAGATCATCAAAAGTTAATGTTATCATCTAGGAATATTATGTTGTCAAAGCGGAGGTCCATATTGAAAATCTGGTTATAAAAATGAACCAAGTCACTGAAAACCTGCCATGTCTTACCAGCTTGTAAGCTTTTTCTCGCAGCTCTTTCTCCTCCTGAATCATAATTTTCAAGTCTCTCTGTATAGCAGAGGCCAGCTCCAGCTCCAGGTTGTCCGCCTTGGCTGCAATATTACAGACCATCTCATCATGGGAGAAAACACAGTATCTGTTTAATGAGCGATAATGCTCTACACACTGTCTCCCAAGTGGCAGCTGCAACAAAAACATTTAATCACTATTAGGATACATAAGACATTATACCATTATCATGTTATACTGTATACTGTATACATATGCAGTTGAGTTGCTTGTAGTAGAAATAAATATTTATCAAATGTTGTTTTACCCAGTCTACCGTGCAGAAGTTAACAGCCTCTGCAAAGTTAAAGCCCTGATTGAACCCGCTGTGATATGCTCTCGGGAAAGTGATGACAAACTCACCAGCACACTGGTTTGTGCGGTAAATCTAAAAAAATAAAAAATAAAAGTAACTGATAGGTGAATTCATAAAATAACACTTTGTATTCAAACCACTGCAATCAAATATCAATTAATATCAAATATCAACTTAAAAAATAGATAGATAGTTATTAAATGTACAGTAATACATTTTGTGACCCCCTAATAGTGGCTTTAGCTGCATTTCATATAACTGCAGATGGTACAGGAGCGTCTTTATTTTCTGCCTAATAATCCTGAATCCATTGTTTAACTAATTTGCAAAATAATGTGTCTGACAACAATGAATTAAACTTCCAGGAATAAAACCTTTGAATTCTGATACCCAGAGTCATGATCATGCTAACTACAGCATGGTCTAAAAACCTTACTATGCCAATCATACATGATGAAACCAAATATATACACAGATTAGGTATAAATATATAATCAATTCTTGAGCAGGAGACATGTGGATTTGAAAAAAAAAAAAAAAAAAAAAGTATAATCTTCTGTACTGGGATGCAACTCCCTCCAAATGTCCATGAGTCTCAGAACACTGCACAACTTTTTTTTTTTTTTTTTTAATCACATGAGGATCTAGGATTATTTATGAATAGTGAAGTCTTATCTAAAGTTTGATGTATAACACTATTAAACTCTCCAGCTATTATTCCAAAATATCTTCTATACTGGTTAAATAATAATACTTCACATATAAAATCAGGTGAATCCTCATTTTCTTTTTATTTTTGTGAAGCTGCTTTGAGACAACGACCATTGTTAAAAGCGCTAAATAAATAAAATTTAATTGAAAATTTTTATTGAATTTGATGTAAAGATATTAGCCATTGTGATTTGCTGAAAATATACCCAGTCAGTAATAATCAATCTACCATGTGGGTTATAGACTTGTTCGAGGAGAAATTTTTGTGATTCTGATTTTAGCTACAGAGCACAAGTAGTACACACATATCAATAAGAACACATATCAATAAGAACCGTTCAAGAGATATTATTTCATATTTTACATGCCTTTAGCCTTGTTTTTCTACAATGTAGAAAGAAATAAAAATCAGGAAACACCTCGCAATTAGACGAAACTTTTGACTGGTGGTGTAAATGAGTTTCACTGATCAAATTACTGAAAAAGCAAACTTTTCCATAATATTCAGATTTATTGAGATGCACAGTATATACACTGCCATTCAAAACACACACGCATAAAAATAGGCTACCTCCCTCTTCTCTCCCTGCAAGTCCCCATTATCATAAAGCTGCTCCTGGCAAATTCAAAAAAAAAACTACCCTCCCCTTCACATTCTGCCTTTCACTCTGTCCCTACAGGAAACATGTCTGAAAATATCGGCACATTTTAAGCTTTTTCCTCAAGTAGCACTTCATCTCTCCACCTTTAGTGCCATGTGTGCTAAATAAATAAATAAATAAATAAATAAATAAACATTGTATCGGTATAAGTACCCCGTATTTAGTAATGGAACAAAAGCTCCTGTAAAGCTAGTATATTATTTATTGTTTGTGTACTTCACTATTATATTTTCTGTTGTTTGATATTATGATAATTACTTAATATTACAGTAATATGATAATTACTGTAATATTTACACTTTACTGTATATTATATACATTATAAGCTCTTCCTCTGCTTATTTAATACATGGCAGCAGGGATTGTAATATACAGAACACAAATACTGTGACTCTTCTTTCTCCTCCCATAGACTGCTCACTGCGATCTGGGAAAATGTTCTGCAGCACCAGTAGCAGATGTGCCAGGCTGTGCAGTAGTTTCTTTCCCCAAACAGTCCATGTGCCGAAAACCAGGCTGTTTACACTTTCACACTTTATCTGACGGAATGTGCTGCTGCCAGAGGCAAAAAAGTACCAATTTTTTAAGGGGCATGAAACATCAACCCCTGCACAAAAATTGGTGCACAAAAAGAAAATCTTGAATTTTAATGCCTTTGAATTTTTGTGTTTTGGGCTGTCTGTGTCCATGTGAGATTATTGTTAGTTAGTTTAGCAATCATTGGCAGGAGGTTTTACCCTTGCTTATTTTGAAGTTTGGTGTGTTTACTACAAAAATTTTGTTTTGGGAGAAAGCTATTCAATTTTGAATATTAATTTCAATAGAAGTTTTAGTTTGGTGTCAGGTCCCCGACAGCTCTCGATGATGGTTTAAATAATTTTTTAGAGCAGTCAGGAGACTCGTCTCTACAGTTCGATACAAGTTTTGTGCAGATCAGCGCAAAATTGAAAAATTTTATTTTTTCTACAATCTAGACACCCATACATTTTACAATGGGGCATGTACCAGGGGGATTTTAAAGGGGTTTAAGTTTTCCGATCAATTATTTTATAAAAAAAAAATTTATGAGAAAAACTCTTTAGAAAAAGGGAATTTGGGGAAAACATAGGTCTTGTGGGGCTCTTTGTAAAATTGCTTAGGTGAGAGGGAGAATTGTGTCAGTTTGGGGGAAAATCAGTCTGTGTCCACTATAGTCTCTTATAAATTAGAATGGGTAATCTGAGAAAATTTGGGGTGATTTTTGAAAATAATCTGTAAATTATTTGTGATCAACATGCTGTTTTCCAGTGCAGTAGAGATTTTCAAGCAATTCCATGTGAATTACATTTTCAGATTAGACCCAAAACTATGTGAGGAAAGGTGTTTATTTTGTTTTAGGTGAAACCAAATTTTGATACAGGTTTTGTTGAGGTGTGTGCAAGCTGGAGGGTGGTCTGGTCCAAAGCGACGCTATGGGTATTGTGGTTTAAAACTACTGGTCCTTTAAAAATAATAATAATAAAAATAGACACACACACACACCTCACAGAGGAGGAAGATGCAACCCACATTTGTGTAAAAAAAAAAAAAAAAAGGGATGAAATAATAAGAAGAAATAATTAAACAGTAAATAGACCTACGGTAAGCATTTGTATGTGGGTGTGCATGTACATGTGTGCCATGAGGGCATATTTAAATTCTCTTTGCATTACTTTTTTTTAACATGCTTGTGAATTTCATGTGTGTACTTACAGGGACTCCATGCTCCATTAGAACATTGGGATTCATGATTGTGACCAACTGATGGAGCAAATCTGGCTGGGACTCAAAGAGCTCAGGGGCAAGTTTTTTCATCACGTCTTCCAACTGCTCTGCTGCAAAACCAGGAGCACCATACCATGTCTTTGGCTCTCCCCTACCACACAGAGGCAAACATTGATTAATCAAACACAAAGTTTCAGATGGAATTATGGCAGTTCTAACGCTCAACACCTGATTTACATGTAAATCACCAGGTAAATACCATGATTAACAAATCACCGAACTATACTAGTGTCCTCTGCTTTACAAAGTAATTGTATTATTCCCTGTGAACAAGTAGATACTGTTAAATTAAGCCCACAGCTTCATTAACCCTCTTACCCAAAACCGTTTTATTTTTGTGTATTTATTTCATTATTGCCTTTGGAGTGTAAAAAAAAAAAGTCATACCAATGCAAATAGTTAACAGAATAGCTCCAATGATCCTCAATATGCCAACAGAAAGAGGAGAAGCACATGCCCACATAGAGCCAGGGCAGCTTCATCCCACATATGTCAGCTGTAATGTGAGTCAGCACTGATGCATCCAGCACTGGCATGTTGTTCAAGTTCCATCCACAGCTGAAGTAATGCTGCAGGCACAGAAGGAAGTGAAGGTTACAAACATTCATCCAATCGTATTACATTAGAGGAAATTTTAATTATGTTTTAGGTACGAGACAGAAAATATGACAATCCAGCGGTACAAAGAGCATCATATAGCCTACCTTAGCATTTGCATAGTTTGTGCAGAAGCAATAAATATGCAAGTCTACCCTCCAATAATCTTACTATAATTTTTTTTCCTCCCCGGAGATCATGACTTATTTTTCATGATCTTGTGTTAAAGACATTATATTTTGTATTGTATTAATGATAGGAGAGTCAGACCGCTGTGGAAAGTCCAGAATTAAAGATTCTTAATAGGGTTAAGGTCTTGACTGGTGGCAGATACATGTATGAAAATCATGTCCTATGCTCCCTCAACCACTCTTTTACAATTTGAGTCAGAGGAATACTGGCATTGTCATCTTAGAATGTGTGCCCGCCATCAGGGAATAAAACAAATCCACTGAGGAAAACAGCTGATCATTCAGTAAGTCAGTTTACCCTCATTTTTGGGCACAAAGAAGCAAGCCCAGATCAGTCTGTCTGTCCAATGCTTCACAGTCCATTATTTATGCTCCTTAGTAATTTGAAGCCTGGATTCGCCTCCGGTAGTAAGTGGTTTTCTTAAGACTACACAGCTGTTTAGTCCCAATCACTTAAATTCTTATCACATTGTGTGTGTGGATATACTATTACTTTCACTATGACACATTGCTGAGAGTTTTATTATTATTATTATTATTATTATTTTAAACGATTGGATTTCACTAAGCACTTAAGTGACCTCCCAACATGCTCATTCAGAATGTGTTCCCGACCACGTTTATTTTTCGTAGATGACGGTTTACCACTATCCTTCCAGGTTTTAATAATGCGTTTTACAGTTCTTAACCCAACTTTAGTAGTTTCAGCAAATATCCTTGGTTATTTTCTTTTCTTGGCGCAGGCCAATAATTTGCCACTCCTGAAACAGAGGAAAATCTTTGCCACAACTACTGTTCCGTTGGTTTACATGGTTGTTTACAAAATGTGAAGGTATTCACTGCATTAGTTAGGGTTAAATAACTTGTTGCCAGCTGAAACATATTAATCACTGTTGTAATTTTCCAATGAAGGACTCTGACTTTCAACTGGCTTAGTTAAATCTGGGTGGTGACTTTTTGGCTGGGAAGTGTATTTCTAATATCTACTGCATCTCATTGTTACGACAATATACCTTTTGATTTTACTATTAAAATTTATTTAGTGTGGTTCAAGTTAAGGTCATTACATTATCCTTATTTATTTTTAATATGAGTATCTCTCCATCCTTGGGTGCCTTGATAAAAAATAATATTTTATTCTTATCTTCTCTCTGTTACTCTAGCTAAGGGTTCCTCCAAACACAAGTTGTACTTTCACTCTGATGAGGACATGGACATTGGGTCCACTTATGCCCATTGTGTAGGCCTGATTGCCGAAAGTCAGGGCCATATGATCTGACTCTCAGCATGCTTTAGGAGGAATCTCCTTTCTCCCAGAATGGCTAATTTAACAGTTACCAATATAAATTTTTTTCCTGACAGCTCTGGGAGAGGTTATTGGTTCATGCTCATTCACACTGATTCACCTTTTGTGAGGTCTGGGGTGTCAGACAGAGCCTTTCAGCCAGTTACTCCTATTGGCTGATTTCAAAGCTTCTGTCAAAGATTATTTTTTTTAAAAAGCTTACATTAGAGAGGATTATTGAGACGTTTGATTTAATGTTTTTCTATCTGACTCTTAATCATAATTAAATTATTTTGATTTATTTAGAATACTGATCATTTGTATTATCTATACAGTAAAAGCACTTCTGCATTCTACCGTTTTCATTCATTAAACATTCCATTGCTAACCAACAACTGTCTGCATGGTACTTTGCTCTCCTCCTGCTCGTTATGGTTTCTTCTTGTTTAGTCTACTCATCTTGAATGCACCTGTCCGCTAACGTCCGTTCAACCAAAGTACATCTTGCCCACACTTGAGCTCTAATGTTCTTCTGACCACAACAGATTTCCTGTTGTGTACACTGCCCGAAAAAAAGAAAAAAAAAGAAAGAAAGAAAAAAGGTTGCCATTTCAGAATGGTCAAATTACTGGGCTGCATTGAACAAAGAAAACCACTAATGTGATTTGAAATTAGTGGAACTGGGTTAAGAACCCTTCACTGCTTTATCAAAACTTCTTGGTAGACGGCTGCGCTGACCTTGGACCTGATAAAACCTAGTGGACTAACACCAGCAGATTACATGGCTCTCCAAACCACCAAACTTTATACTGGACCTCAAGCAACGTGGATTCTGTGCCTCTCCTCTTTTCCTACAGACTCTGGCACCTTGATTTCAAAATGAAATACAAAATTTACTTTCAGCTGAAAAGAGGACTTGGGTCCACTGTGCAACAGTCCATTTCTTTTTGTCCTGAACCCTGGTTAGACGCCTCTGACGTTGTCTCTGGTTAAAAAGAATTGCTTGACACAAGGAATGTGACAGTTGTAGCCCATGTTCTGAAAATGTCTATGCGTGGTGGCTCTTGAAGCACTGACTCCAGCTGCAGTATACTCCTTGTGAATCTCCCCCAAACTCTTTTATGGGCATCATTTCACAATCCTCTCAAGGCTGCTCTGTTCCTTATGCATCTTTTTCTAGTACATTTTTTCCTTCCATTCAATTTTCCATTAATGTGCTTGGATATAGCACTCTTTTCTTGCTTATAGGAGTTCCAGGGGGTGGACAGTCTATGGGAGCTACCACAGTTGTTCTGAGTGTTTGAATCAGTAAACTGGGGGAAAACAGAGCAGAGTCATTAAACCTATAAAAGAAAACATGTTTAATTCATTCACCCACCCCAAACCTTCATCCACCACTGCACTAATGCCCTGTTCACAACCGGAAATGCTTGCCTCCAAGCCTCCTGTGTTACTCTGCCCGATTTTTCTATATTTCTCCTTAATCCTAATTTTAAACTCCCTCTGTACTAGCTTCCAAGCCACCAGGTCAGATTATGAAAATAAAGAATAAACAAACAGAATAACCAATTGATGCATCTCTAATTAAAACTGATGAAGCCTATTGGATGAGAGGTGCAAACATATTCGAAACCTTCAAGAAAGTATGAGCATGTTGCAATGAGAGGAAAAGGCATGAAGCGATGCACCAATCATGCATTATGGTGCACAGTGTGGTGGTGACGACGTGTAAAAAATGATTCCCCATGCTCCCAGAACCAGACATTTAAATCCTGGAATATGCCTGTTTCACCAGGGAAGAAGAAGGGAAAAAAAAAAAAAAAAAACACAGATGTGATAACCTAATCATTTAGTACACTGAGCCTAGACCTGACCAACTGAGCCCAGATCATAATACTGACTCCAGAGGCCTGTACAGAGGGCGCTATGCATAATGCATCCAGCGCTTCTTGTGCTTACCCTTACACGCCCATCAATCTGGGATATGGTCAATCTGGATTCAATCAGACCACATGAGCTTTTGCCATACAGTAGCCCCAAAGTACAATCTATGATCCCCAGCGACTTAGACCTCTAAAGTGGATCAGTCACTGGTCCTCTGGGCAAATTCCTCCAGCTAGGTGTGTGTGTGTGTGTGTGGTGTGTGTGTGTGAGAGAGAGAGAGAGAGAGAGAGAGAGAGAGTGAAAATGTCAATGCAGGGTTCAATCATGGATAGCTTAAACAGCAATGCTTACCCGTGTTAATGCAAGGGGTGTGATTGCATTTTGCATAAAGTTTGCTGATGTTGGGTGCATATGACCTCAGACCTCAGTAAATTATCAATATAATTTTTTTGTTTTGCACCAGTTAAATGCAAACCCGAAATAAAAGTAAAGTAACTGATTTCTAAGTCGCATTTTCAACAGTTTGCAAAAGAGAGATAGCTTGGAAATGTCCAGCCCTAATCAACTTAGGGATGGACAGAATATATTGATCCTGAAGAAATTAGAGAAAAATATAATCAAATGCCACTTTGCGAGGCACATTCATTGTACATGGAAGGTTGTAAAACATTTTTTATGCACATCTTGTTGTACAATATGAGGGGGGACAAAAATAATGCCCTAAAAAAACAAAAAACAAACAAAAAAAAAAACCTTTTATTGTTTTTGAGATAAGGGGGGGGGGGGGGAGGAGGGAAAAAAAACTAAAATAAAATTGCCATTATATAGGTATATAAATGTTATATTACTATGTAATAGAACTAAGAAAATTATACTGTATTAGACTAAAACTGTATAATTACTGAAAGCATTACAACATACCTCCTCATCGGGGGCGACTTTAAAAGGACCATTCCTAACAGGGAATCCACTTCCAAAGGCCTTTGAAGCGATGTCTGCCCCATACTCTACTGTGACATCTTCCTCAATAGTGCCAAGTAAACGCCAAAATTCCTTTTCGACCAACTCAGTAGGGACCATCTATAGAGAAAATATAAAACTCAGTGTCAGGTTCTTGACCGTGCAGATCACTCGCACCTAAATCAGTCTTAAAAATATAATAATTTCTAACGCAATAATATATAAAATAATAATATATAGACCATACATGCACAGGCATGTTGAAATAGTCTGACTTGAAGGCGTCTGCCATATCTCCGAAGGAGCGGAGGGTATAGTCTCTGGATGCCTGTTCAAAACCAAACGCAACCTGAGGCTTGCCACACTCCTGTGGAAAAGAGAACAGGAAGTACACATAAATAATTACAAAAAGTCTGCAAAGAAACAGAAACGAAAGAGCGACACAGCATGTCGACAGTTAAAACTGAACACTCAAAGATGAATGAATGTACGTCACTATGAGATAAAACACAAGTCATCATAGCAAACATATCCGCAGCAGACCGAGGTGAGGTAACACCTGAACAGAAAGCCCAGTGTTATGTGATAAAATGGACCCCCCTGGGCATGGTTTCCCCCAACTACGTACATGATCACTATAAGCTACTAATATAAACAACATTTTATGATGTATATGAATAAATAAGAGACCGGTTTTGTCTGTACATTGGTCAGAACTTGTTCTTTCAATTATATCTTTCCATTTCATACAGTCTCATGAAATGTTCTCTCAAAATTTCTGTTTTCTTAGCAAACAGTCTAAATAAATTCTCTTTGTGTATGTCTGTATGCATGTCCAGCCAGATTTTGTCACAGCATCACACAAAAATGTTAAGAATTCTTTTTTTCAATTTGCAGAACTTGGATATCTCCCTGAAGTTTAACCTGCACCAAAAGTCAAATTAAAATGTTAAGTACAAGCGATGTTATGAACAGTTATGTGGCGAATTTAATAATCTCATTTAATAGCTACTAAACTATTAAAACTACTATTAAAGCTACTAATAAGCTAATTGCTCAATGTAAAATTTTTTTTTTAAAAAGTTAAATTAAAAAAATTTTTTTTTTGTTTTTTTTGTTTTTTTACTGGAACTACTTAATATTTTTCATTGTTGAAATGGCAGAACTAAAGTGATAAGTGAATTTTAATGTACTGGAGTCGTTTAAAGAAAACCCTAATATCTATCAGATCTACTTTTACACAGATTTCTCATCTGTGATTCATTCTTAACAGGGAACAGGTGTGTGAACAGGGATAGTATTTGGCAGACATCAAAAGAAATACTACTTAATGTAAACACGGTGCAAGATACTCAACCTAACAAACTTTCTTTGTATTAATAAGGTATGCAGAAAGTTATGCTGTAAAGAAAGACAGGCAGACATGTATGTGGGCTTCAACCTGAAATAATATCACTGATTACATTAAAGCAGATCATCTTATTTTTAGATTTAATCCTTTAGATTTAGCCCAGATGGGGGGGGGGGGGGGGATAAATAAATAAATAAACAATAAGCATAGTTCTCATAAGATCCCACCAGAGCAATTCAATGGGGTTGAGGTAACTCATGCTGCCTTTTTTGGAGGGTCCTAGCCACATTTCATTGAAAGCCATACTTGAATCATGAATAAAAACATTTAATGTTTATGCTACAGAGGCAGGCAGCACACATCATGTACACCCAAATCCTTAAATGCAAACAACCTTACTGCAGAATGGCAAGGTTGACTTGGAATAATTTAGACACACACCTGAGTGATCGAGAACAACAAACTGCCAGAAGTTCGCCTTTTCTAGAGGTAGCCACACCATCATGATTAACTAAATAGAAGTAGGAAGAGTTTGCTTTTTGGGGGAAACATGACTACATATTGAAATCTGTTATCCCCAGTGTGTATTTGTTTGCTTACTGAAGTTAGCAAGAAAAACACAACTGATATTTAGGCCATGATTAATTTCCACATGACGATAAGCTAGTTTGATGGGATTTACATACGTGGAAATCCTTGTTTTAAAATATACTGTCGATGCAGTAAATTGTTGTGGAATCCTTGACTACCTGCGCCAGGCACTCAGGACATCTCCAGTCCCCTTTAGGGACATCATGAAGTGGTGGGATAAGACAGTATGTGTGGTAGCTGTCATCACAGCCATCACACAGCAACAGCTTGTCCTCATCATCACCTCCCCCACACCCCAAACACATGTACTGTTCCACCTTTAAAAGCACACACAAAACAAGGAACATCCAAAATCTGATTATAAACATTCACTCTTCCGTAATTAAAATGTGGTCAAAGCAATTTAATAAATGAGCAAATGAATGAAAGAATGATTAAATAAATAAAAATCATTAAAACCAGTCATAATCAGCCATTCTGTTGGTGTTCCTCACCTTTGATTTTTCTCCACTAGATAGTGATTCAACTTGTTCCACAGGCTCCTGTTTTACCTGGACTGGAAAGCTTTTCACTAAAATAAATAAATTCGGACCATCCATATTAACCATCCCTATTTAACAATTTTATAATGATACTGACTGTAACTGTTTGAAAAATCATGTAGGTAAATCACCCTTTTCTGGTTGTGTCACACAAGAGCCCATTCTCCTTCTCAGGTTGGGTCTGTTCTCAGACTCCAACTTACTTTTGAAACAGCGACCCTAAAAAACAACAACAAAAAAAAACAAGGCAAATGGTACAAGGTAAGCCATCAGACCACAATGATGTAATACTGTTTACTATGTTGCATTATTTTTTTACTTTTATCTCATGTAAACTGGGAACGTATGTGAAGAACTAAACCATTGATTTAAAAAGGGTTTTAACAAAAGTGATTAAAATTTTACCTTTGAAGAGATTTTAGACCGCTTGGCTCTGCGAGCAATAGTGGAAGTTTCTGCAGGCTGTACAGACTGTCGCTGGGGTAAGTCATGAGATTTATATACCTTATCTTTGGTATCATTTGCAAGAGTGGGTTTCTGTGAGTTCTGGTAAAGAAACACACACACAAAAAAACTTATTAAAAGAGAAGTATTACACTTCAAGCCTTTTTGTTTTAATTTGAGGAATACCACGGATATCTCAAAAAAAAAAAAAAATCCAGTACCTCAAAATATTAAAAGATTTCATTTCAATTTAGATTAAACTCTGTGTCTTGTTCAGTACACACATGAGGAAAACTCCTGACTTGACAGTTGTCCAATGAATGACATCAGGTAATCCACAGATAACCCACAGTTCCTCTAGGTATTTGAATCAGAGGACAATTTCAACTTCTGCCCCATTGATGAAGAGGAGGGGATGGAGCAGTCCGTCAAGAGTCCACAATCACCTCTTAATTTTCTTGACATTGATGCTGAGGTTATTATCCTTGCACCAAACCATCAGTGAATTTTTTACGTCCAACCTGTATGCTGACTCAAGGTTCACTATGTGGCTGCTTGTATAACGGGATTTACAGTATATCAGAACCATAAACAGAAGTGGGTTCAAGATGCATCCTTGGGGAGGCCACAGTTGGTAGATATAAGACCAGTGGATTGTGACAGACTTGGACACGTTTGTTAACAAGTCTAAGATCTAGTAAGAGAGCTGTGCCAAGTCCAAGCAGTGACAGTTTGTTCGTTTGAGGGATAGTATTGAAGGACTAGAGCGGTCCTTTCCTTTCAGCAGTTGTGTTGATGGTTTTTATCTCCTCCATTACCAGCCTCTCAAGGTGCCACTGAGAAGTAATCATTCAGACATGACTCTGTAGAGCTCTTTTGGACTAGAATAATAGAAGAGGCCTTACGGCATATTGGTACAGACACCAGGGAAAATGAAATGGAACTTTACATCATTACTATAATTTGAGATTAATACCTCTCCACATACTCCGGGGGTCATCAATGGAGAAATGACCCTGTAGTTAGAGACTGGAGTTGTATGTTGCCCTTTCCGTTGTATGTTGTATGTGCCAGTCCACTGTCCTCAACAGCTGAGAGCATTGCTTTGAGCTTTAGGAGTTGGTTCACCAGCAGGTTGTTGTTGGTGGACTGTACTTTTATGACCGTATTACACTAACACCCCTACCTGCCACACAATAATCCACGGATACACCCCACTTGGTTTAACACCCTGAGCTAGAGAAGCCGCTGTACCACTGTGTTGCCACCTTTGAATTGTGTGTTGAAGTTCTCTTTTCAGATGGAAATACATTTTGCATTTCATTTGAAAATCAAGGCCCCAGAGTCAGGTGGAAGAGTGGAGAGGCATAGAATCCAAATAGTTTAAAGTCCAGTGTGAAGTTTCCACAGTTGGTGATGATCTGGGGCGCCGTTTCATCTGTTGGTGTTGATCCACTGTGGTTTATCAAGCCCAAAAATTGACACCAGAGAATCTGAGAGCACTTCATGCTTCTGAGTGAATGCATAACAGCACATAAAATTGGACATTTCTGTATGAAATATTCTATTATTTTGATATACTGGAGTTTTTATCATAAGCTGTAAGCCGTAATCATTGAAATTAAAGCAAAAGGCATGGAATACTTCACTTTATGTGTAATGAAATCATAATATGAGAGTTTCACCGTTTGAAATAAATATTAATACAGTGGAAGCTTGGATTATGAGCATAATTCGTTCCGGAAGAGCGGTTGTACTCCAAAACACTCGTGAATTTTCCCATAAGAAATAATGGAAAATCAAATTATTCGTTCCACAGCCAAACAAATAAATACATAAAAATAATTAACAGAAAATATTAACTAAAAATAAAACAAATTAACCTGCACTTTACCTTTTAAAAAAAAAAAAAGTAAAAATAAATACCGACAGATAAGTGTTCCCGTTTGTGCGTGGAGGCGCTGTGTATGTGTGTGAATCTAAAGTAAGCTCCCCTCTCCCCCTTCTCGTCTTACACAGTTACCCTACCTCCACTCTTTTCACACACACACACATACGCGCACACAATGGAAACACTTTTATCGGAACAATAAACAAGAAATCTCTCTAATGACACTCGATTGAGCGACACACTAACGGAATCACTGCTGTAAAGTAAAAATAAAACAAATTGACCTGCACTTTACCTTTGAAAAGAATCGCACCAGAGTAGTGTTTCTGTGTAGAGCAGAGAGAAAGAGTGTGTGTGCCTGTGTCTGTGAAGGCGAAAGTTGGAGGGGTCTATGTGTGTGTGTGGCACGGTGTCCAATGACGCTTGCGCACACAGACACAAAGAGCAGGCTGAGCCTTGAGCAGAGAGAAAATGGATCTTTAACCTCTCTAATGAGACTATACACACACGCATACAGACACAAAATAAAATATGTTTTACACGCACACACGTGGTCACAGTGTTATAGTAAACAGTACACGCGTGCAGGGATCTTGATTATACCAGTGAGAGACGAGCACCAAGACCAAGCAGGGGAGTTGATTACCCACAATTCCGCAGCACAAGAGAGAGAAAAACCGTTGGCTCAGTTGTGATCATGTGACGCTTGGCATCAAAACAAGAAGGGCATGCGTGATACATGATATTCGGTACTAGTAAACCAAGACTTGTTCGTAGTCAAAATTTATTAAAAATCTTTGCTCGTCTTGCGGAACACTCGCAAACCGCATTACTCGCAATCCGAGGTTCCGCTGTAAACACTTTGCATCTCAATAAATTAAAATATCATGGAAGTGTGTGCATGTATGTGGTGTACTATTCAAGGGTATTTGACAGGTGGGGGAACGGGATGGGTTGTAAAGTTAAACTGCTTTCAAAAACAAATGTTAATAAGTTTGTTTTTATCTTCATTCATTCATTTTCTATACCGCTTTATCCTGTATTTCGGGTCACGGGGACCTGGAGCCTATCAGTTTGTTTTTATCAATTAACAAAATAGAAGTGCAATGAAGAAGAAAAATCCAAATTAAAGCAGTATTTGGTGTGATCCCCTTTGTCCATAAAACAGCATTAATTCTTCTAGGTATATTTACACACAGATTCGAAGGAACTCGGCAGATGGCTAGTTCTCCAAATATCTTGGAGAACCAACCACAGCTCTTCTGTCGATGCATGCTGCCTCCAATCCTTCTGTCTTTTCATGTAATCCCAGACAGATTTGAGGTAGATTTTTCGTTTGCTCACTTTGCATTTCGTAAATTTAAACAAAAATTAACAATTAAAATACTTATTTTTGAAAGCATTCTTACTTTCTAGCATTTCTTCATACCTGCCTAATACTTTTGCACAGTACACATACACAGACACACAAACAAACAAACCAAGGCAAATATTTGTCTTTCATGATTTTTATTTTTTTCTACATTGTAAAACAACGCTGAAGGCATCCAAAATGTGCAATAACCTCCCTTGAACAGCTGATATTAAGATGTGTCTGCTACTTATGCTCTGTAAAGCCGTCATAAAGGCTCTATTTGGTAATTCTTTGAGAAGCAAGTTTTGGTCTTGCCTACTGGGATGGTCTTTATGAAAGCCAGTTTCATCATGGTGCTTGATAGGTTTTGCAAATGCAATTTAATAGCTTGTAGATCCACCTTTAGCAGCAATAACTTAAAGTAATTGTTTCCTGTATGATTAATAGTCCATCACATCTTTGGACTGATACTCTAAGGAAGGTGAAAGTATCATAAAGAGGGTCATTACTCATAACGAGAAATGGATTCAGCACTATGAGCCTAAGAGAGTAAACAGCAGAGTATGGAATGGAATCATCATCATTTGCATATACTGTATGTGTTTCAAAATAACAACTGCTTTTTTGTTGTTACTTAATTATGCTGTTACAAAATCTCTAGTATAAACGTTGAATTACAATACGTGTTCAAACTACTGACTGGTACTGAATATGACACCAACCTCTATCTGCCTGAATTTATTTACTGGTGCCATGGTCATGCGTATGTACCAAAGGATAAAGTAACAAAGAGAGCATAAGTGCCTCACCACAAGATTGGCCCCTGCCTTGAATAGGTAGAAAGGGTAGAGAATCCTCTCATAGTGTCCACGCAAGTGAGATCCAATTGCCTTGCCAGGAGCAAAGCCCATCTTCAGCGCAATCTGGGTCCATTTTCGTTCCCTGCAGACCATATCAAAGCCACCTTCCTCCATAACCAACTGCAGAACACAGAGACAAGCAGTTTAAGACAATTTTTAATGCCAAGATGATAAAAAAGCAGAATACAAGCTATGCTGCAATCCAATACTTTGTAGAGCAGATGCAGGTCCAGAAATTTGCGCTCAACATGAGGTATTTTCAATGCGCAGCCCTGCAGCTCCCAAAACTTGGCTATCTGGTCCAGAAAGTTGAGTCTGACTCTGGTTTGAGCCTGAGATATATGAAAGAAGAAAACAAATATTAGTAGCTACCACTTAAAATTAAATCCAGTTACTTTCCCTAGTGCCACCATCTAATACATCTTATTCTTTGCACCCTGCTATAGCTAGACTGGTAGATGGTAGCCATTAAAAGTGCTAGTTATTTCCCCAGGAGAGTTTCATTCACACGTGCGCACGCCCACACACGCCCACAATTACAAATTAAAAACATGTATTTGGAATGTTTTATGTTATTAAAACAGAGACTGAACTATTCCATTTACTATTCCAATACATAAGTATTCAGACCATTTGATATGACACAATTGAGGTTTGGTGCATCCTATCAGTGGTACTCGAGATGCTTTTTGGCTGGGGTCCACCTGTGCCTTCAGGACTTCATTCAACATCATTAAAATGCAACACACCTGTCTCTATAAGGTCTCAGAGCAGATTACGCATTTCAGTGCAAAAACCAATCTATGAGGTCGAGACAGGATTTTGTTAATACACAAATCTGAGCTGGGATACAATAAACTTTCTGGAGCATTGAAAGCCTCCATCATTCTCAAATGGAATAGATGTAGACCAACCAACAGTCCACATAAATCTGGACACCCAGTCAAACCATGTACTCGGGTATAAAGGGCCTTGGTCCTTGAGATCCTGAGCTCCTTTGTGGACAAGGGAGAGACTTACAGGACGACAGCCATCACTGCAGCAGTCCACCAATCAGCAGACGACTTTTCTGATTAGCCTCACAATTAAGTAGTTTCCATAGTAATCTCCTTAGTTGTTTTTTTTTCTTGATGGACAATAATTTGACCCTTCTGAAAGATAATTATGGGACTGAAACGCTGTGTAGACTTACGAAAACCACTTATCAGTTAGGCTAACTGGGGGAAAAAAAGGGCTAGGGAGCCTTGCTAGGGAACATAAAGAACAGACTGTGGGAAATTGAAAAAAGGTCATATAATCTGATAAATCCAGATTTATCCTGTTCCAGAGTGGTGTGTGTTTCAAGGTAAGATGCGATGCACCCATCGGCTTACTGCCAGAATATACTGAATAACCAGATTTTCCCCATCAATGGCTTTTCCTTCCCTGATGACACAGGCACAATCCAAGATGAGAATGCCATGATTCATCAGGCTCAAATTGTGAAAGAGTCGTTCATGGAGATCACAAGACATCATTTTCTCACACGGATTGGCCACCACATGTCCAAATCTTAATACCATTGAGAATCTTTGAAATGTGTTGGAAAAGGTGTTACACAGCGTTTCGACCCTCCCATCATCAATACAAGATCTTGGAGAGAAATTAATGCGACTCTGGATGGAATTAAATATTGTGCACAAGTGTATCAAAGTGATTCCAGGGCCATAATCAAAGTCAAAGACGATCCAATGAATATTACTGTGTGCAACTTTTTTTTGCCAGGGAAATTTGTGGGTGTCTGCGCGTCTGCAGTACTTGTTTGTACTGTAAGTTTGGACGCACCTTCCTATTCAATGTTTTTTTCTTGATTTTTATTGTTTTCAACGTCGTATATTTAACACTGAAGACACTGAAATGATGACAACAAATATGGAATTGTCTAATCAACAAATCCATGTTAAATAATTCAGAATATTTTTTTATATTTATACAAGTAGCCACCTTTGACTTTGGAGAAAGCTTTGCACACTCTTGGTATTCTCTCACTTAGCCTCATTAGGTAGTCAACTGGAATGGTTTTCCAACAATCTTGAAGGAGTTCCCAAAGGTGTTGATAACTTGGCTGTTTTTCCAGAGGCTAGGTCATCTGATAAAGCACCCAATCACTCTCTTTCCTAGGCAAATAGCTCTTTACAAAACAGTGTGTTTGGGGTCATTGTTCAAATGATGATCCCACTAAGTGCAAACCAGATGGGATAGCATGTCACTGCAAAATGCTGTGGTGGCCATGCTGGTTAAGTGTGTCCTCAGTTTAGTCTAACCACTAGTCACCAACAGTGTCAACAGCAAAGTATCATCACACCTCCTCGTCCATGCTTCACAGGGGGAACCACACATGCAGGAACCGTTTGTTCATCCTCTCTGTGTCTAACAAAGACATGGCAGTTAGAACCAAAAATATTAGATTTGGGCTCATCAGATTTTCATAGTTTTCCAATCATCTAAAGACAACCCTTGATAAGGAACAAATGTGAACTGAAAACCATTCCAGGTGACCGTGCACAAAGCTGTCTTTAAAGCTAAATGTACCTACTTATTCTTGGTTGTTTAACCTCTTTTTCGATGATTCCATACGTTTCATAGTTGGGATGTCTTCTGTGTTAATGTACAATGAAAACCACTGAATGCAAAGTTGTGTCCAAACATTTGACTGGTAGTGCACACACACACACCCTTACATGCAGTAGACTGACAAAGTACTTACCTCCAATTCATTGAGTCTCTGTATGCGTGGGGTAAAATGCAGTCGGTCCACATCACAGGCAAATGGCGGTTGCCACCCCTAAAAAATTATACCAGACCAAGCTGAGACTAATTATGTGCCATTTGCAACTGTCAACACTTTTGGAATTCAAAATTTACTGTATATCGAATATTTTCTCATTCATTCTAGCCACATACTATATTAACATGCAGTGCATTTGGTATACACCAAGGGTCGAAAGTTTGAACAACTTCTAATTACATAGTCTTTGCTGATTTTTATTTCTTTCTACACTGTAAAGCAATACTGAAGATTGCAAAATATGTAATCTCCTTTAAACTGTTGATAAAGATACTTAGTTAAAATCTTAACTACTTATGCTCTGTAAAGCATTCAGTTAATTCAATTAATTGGTTATTTTTGAAACTGGTAAATGCAAATTAACTTCTCCTCTGCAGCAGGTGCAAGTTTTAGTCTTGCTTTCCATGAGTGCTTGATGGATTTTGCAAATGCACTTGACAATACTGTTCTGCAAGAACTATTCCAGCACAGGTGACCTTTGTGTCTTAAAATAACAACTGACTGTTGTGTTCTTTGTTAATTACCTAAAGTCATATGTAATATTTCTTAATTTTGGAAAAAATACAGCATTGTTCTAGAATGTAGAAAATTAATACAAACTTGTGTCCAAACTTTTGATTTTTGAGGCATTTTAAGATGATCTAAAATGCTTTACACTTAATCATACTTTCACCGCATATGATAACCAACACTGTAATTAAAATGCATTAACGAACATGTTACTCTGTGGTGCGTAACTGGGAAGTGCTGGGCCATGAAATGCAAACTTTACATTTTCACCTACAAACACACATTTCAGTTTCAACTACTGGTAACAAAATCATGAAAAATCCTTTTCAACCTATTACACCACCTTTTATCTCGTTAATTCAACCTAAATTAGTCCCTCATCTGCTCCACCACACTGTGAAAATGTTTTTATTTTACACCATAAAACAATACAAATGGAGAAATCATGTGCTTTGAACTAAAGTGACCTTAATGTCGATGGCAGTTCAACAGGAAACATGCTTAAAAAAAAAGTAATGTGGTTAAGAATTCATAAGATTAGCCATGAAGTAAAAACTAATTGAAACTGATGATTGTAGTAAATTATTGCAAGATAGAGCGGTTTTAATAATTTAGCATAATGCTAAGAAAAAATCATTCAAATGTAATTGTGTCTAAATACAATTTGCTGGTCAATTTATAATAAAACGCCCTTCAATTTAAACCATTAAAACCCAAGCTGCACAGATACGACCCGGCAACACAGTATAGATCAAAGATGATAAAAATGTGTGTGTTACCAGGGAGGCTTCAGACTTTAAACCGTGTATTTTGGTGTTTGGACATGTCAGGTAGAACAAAAGTCATTACTTTTAGTAAAACTCTCGCAAAAATCTCAAAATGAGCATATTATTATTAATCATAGAGAAAAAAACGGAAAACAACCATAAAAACATGTGATCATGTGTATCTGTACTATTTCTTTGCATATATAACCT
>JAQQZS010000016.1:14030438-14052304 GCA_030068045.1 Platyallabes tihoni | reverse complement strand
CCCGCCTCGTGCCCTAAGTCTCCTGGGATAGGCTCCAGGTCCCCGCGACCCGAAATACAGGATAAAGCGGTATAGAAAATGAATGAATGAATGAATCACAGTTAAAAAGGATGAAGTTAGATGCAGTAGTGGAGGGTGCTTTTGTTCATGTTCATTTGTTCAAGTTTTTGGTAGGGCTTATTTCCAAAAACTGGGATGATCATTACAGGACATTAATTAATTAATTAATTAATTAATTAAATAATTAGGAAGTATTTTTGACTCTTCATATTCCAGACTCCATTTCCTTGGGAAATCATAAACCTTCATGAAGAGTCAATTAGGTTTTAGCTTGAAATATCCTGATACAAATCAGAATTTACAATTCCAATAATTTTCACAGGAGCCCCCATGAATTTACCAAGCATTACTTTAGTGTGCATGACCAAAAAGTTTTAATTCTGTCCTATACGAGCACAATACATCATACTAAACCAACAAGTTTATTCAAAAGCGATACTTATATTTTTTTAAAATAAAAACTGTACAGCTTAAGATCTTTCGCCCACATCTCTCTCCTAACAAGTGTCCTCATGTTTCAAACTCATGAGAGAAACAGATCATGTTTAAAGTCATGATTAAAGAGGGGAAATGAAAAAAGCATTTTTTCTTAAAGAATGAATGCATTTCTTTACACTTTAGACAAAATATTACATATTACATAACTCTTATGAGAAAATTCTTTATTAGAATAACTATCATGCTTGTTTTAATCCAAAAACCCTTCCACATTTTTATAAAAGGATGAATCTCACACCAATCTCTTCTCCATTTTATTTGCATCAGTAGCAACACAGGCTGACAGGGGAAAATGTAACTCGGTAAAATTAACTCAGGAATGTAGAATTAAAATCTATTCTATAAGCATTGTTTTTTACAAAAGTAAAAGAAGTAAAATATTACAGTAGTGTCTTTTGTATAAAAATGCTATCAAAAATATAAACGCTTAGTCAAACTACAGACAGAACCACTTATATTTTCAGTTAGTTAGTCAATAAATTAAAATATAAATATGACTTTAGTCAATTAGGGTCCTTTTTGCTACACCTGGCTGATTATCTCTTGCTCTTCTTCTTCATACCATTTAACTGGTGTTCTTTCTGCAATCCTTTGGTGGACCTGAAACAGAGCAAATAAAATAAAATAATTCAATTCAATAAACGTGTGCACATACATTTTGGCGGCATAATTCTTGCAAACTCTGTGTGTGTGTGTGTGTGTGTGTGTGTGTGTGTGTGTGTGAGAGAGAGTGAGAGAGAGATGGTATCTTAATGATGTATTAAGTATTGACTCAGTAATCCAATTCAATTCGATTTCATTTGTATAGCGCTTTTAACAATACTCACTGTCACTGAGAAGCTTTACGAAAAAATCATTTAAATGAGTATGGAATGTGTGAGAAAATGTGTATGCATGTCCATAAACAGAGAAAAGTTTTAAAACCATTTCCAAACAATTTGGAGTTCAACGTTTTACAGGGAAAAAGATTATTCAGAAATGAAAAGCATTCAAGACAGTTGCCAATTTTCCCAGAAGTAGACATCCCAGCACATTCACCCCAAGGTCAGACTGTGCAATGCTCAGAGAAATAAGAAACAAAACCCACAAAAGTTAAATCTCAGACCCTACAGGACTCATTGAGCTTGTTAAATACAGAGGCAAATGTGAGGCCATCTGTGCGACAGCTAAGGCTTTATCGAAATTGGGTCATGCAACAGCACAATGATCTGAAGCACACCAGTAAATCTACATCAGAATGGGTAAAAAAAAAAAAAAAGAATCAAGGTTTTGGAATAGCCTAGTCAAAGTCCAGACCTCAATCCAATTGAAATGCTGCGGCGGGACCTTAAGAGAGCTGTGCAGTAGCGAATACCAACAATCTCACTGAATTGAAGCAATGTTGTAAAGAAGAATAGCCCAAAATTCCTCCTGTATGATTATTAAGCAATTTCCCTCTGGGATTAATAAAGTTCTTTGAATCTTGAATTGAATCTTGAATTTTAAAGTTATTGGTGCATCTACAAGCAATTGAATCATGGGGTGCTAGTATTGCCTACATGTTTTTTTCTTTGCTTTATTTTAGTTAAAATAAATAATGGCTCAGTGATAAAAGTTATATGTTGGGGTTGAGGTTGTATTTGTCATTTGCCTAATACTAAGACACTGCTTTGCTTAGAAGCAAAGTTAGTAGAGTCACATCCCAACAGATAAAAGGGTGTAATTAAAGCAAAAGGTGGTTCACCAAAACACTGACACAAGCGGTATTTTTCCCTTTTTTTACGATCAGACAATTTTTGTTACGAGCAGATAATTTTTATTCTGTTCTTACACAAAAACACACTGAATTAATAATTAACTTTTAAACAAGACTGTGTGTGGTGTGTTTGTGTACATACATATAAGGTGGGTATAGAAAAGAATCATGAGAAGAGCTTTCCTAAAGCATTTTGGTCCCTGATAGTGCAACCCAAGCAAACAATCAATTATGGGTTGCACTGTCAAAAATTCTCCTGGATAAAGGGGGCACTAGAAGCACACTTGTGCCTAGAAACACTTCTATCGTTAAGAAGTGGAAGGTACTTGGTACAACACAGTCCCTCCCTGGATCAGGACGTCTTTCTAAACTGGATGAAAGCACCAGGATAAAAACTGGTCAGAGGGGCTACCAAGGGGCCTACAGCAACTCTGAAGCAGTTGCAGGAATTTATGACTGCGTTGTATAAAATGACAGACTGCTCCAACACAAATCCACTCCAGAGCATATTTGATCCTGCAAATGGCTCAATTCTCATAGAGACAATCCATTTAGATTGCAGTAAGATGTGATAGTCTATCATCTACAGCTGGGTAATACAGTGGACCATCGAGAACCATTCTATGTTCAAAGGATGACCTGATTAGCCACCTGGTCTTAGTAATGTGTAAATCGCAGCATTCAAATGGTGGGATATCACCTATACCATGAGAACGGTAGCGTAGGTAGAACGGAGCCACCACTACTCAAAAGGAGGTGATCAAAGGATGTTCATTACAAATGAGTTCAGTACATTGTATTTAAAACAAGCCCTATTTACATAAGAAGTGAGAGGGTTTGTTGTCGGAATAGTATAAATGCTTTATTCCAAATATTGGGAGTGTTTCCGTTTGACTCCGAGGAATCCGAAGTGCTTCATGTATTTTGTTACTGTTATGCTGCATTAAACTTGTCTTTTCTACTGGCAATCTTTATGCCGTCATTTTTTTTCTTACAGTGTTCATTGTGTGCATGTGACAACAAAATCTCAAATTTTCCACAAATGTGGTTAATGGGAGGGTTGAACAGAGAAAAAGACACTTTTCAAGAAAGACCACATGCAGTCATGATTGAGCTTTGCAAAAATGCACCTTTAAGATTATGAGGCCACAGCACCAAATGATGTGTTTGACGGAAATGCAATACAGCTCCGCATCCAAATAACACCATTCCATAAGTAAAGGATGGAGGTGGTAATATTCTGCTAATAACATAGGGTGTTTCTCTGCAACAGGGAGTGGCACACGTGTCAGGATAAAAGGAAAAATTCATGGGGCAACTTCTTGATGAAAATCTGCCAGAAGAAGGTTTACCTTCTAACATAACAAATGATCCACAGAACACACAAAACGGACGAAACAGTGGTTAAAAAAAAGAAAAAGGTGAATGTCCTTGCATGGCCTAGCCTTGTGGAATGACTTGAAGACTGCAGTCCAAAAACAGTGACCATCAAAGTTAAATCAATTTGAGCCATTCAAATAAGAGTGGTCAAATATTGCAAAGTCTAGATGTGCAAAGTTAGTAGAGTCACATCCCAACAGATTAAAGGGTGTAATTAAAGCAAAAGGTGGTTCACCAAAACACTGACACAAGGAGTACGTTTCCCATTTTTTTCTGATATGTTGCTATTATATCTTTTACTTGGATGTTAAAAGTTGTCTCCATTCCTAACTTTTCTTTTTAACTTTCAAAGCCACTAAATGTGATTATTTTAAAGGGATTAATCTTTTCTATACCCACTATACATGCACAAGCTCTGAAAAAGCAAGTTTTCCACAATATGTGCCATTTAACTGAAGTTCTTGACCTATACCTGCATGATTTCATTCATTGTAGTGCTGCCCGTATAAATGTTCCTGTTAAAGTGTATAGTGAGGTTAAATATATCATCTAAATGTGAAGAATTCAACAGCAGATTGACAGTGCTCCTATTCAACAAGTTCAAATTAAGTATGAATAATTTGTCGAGCATTCAAAGGGAACATGTTCTTTTTGGCAACGCAACCAATCACTGTCTTTAGAACACTCGACCATCTTAATCATTATTAAAGCCTGAAATGTGACACTGGAATGCAGTAACTGTGTGTGTTAAGCAGAGTCAAGGTTCCCACATCCTGTCCCTTAAATAAACTCTGCAAACACAGAGGAGATATACATGGCTTTTTCTGCAGACTGAAGCATACAAAAATATTTTTTAAATATGCAGTACAGTGCGTAAAACAAGGAAATTATCTTTTGTTTTGACTAAGAATCTTTTCTTGTTTTTACTTTCTTTGTGTGCTACACAATTCAGAAAAATAATGTGAAGGAAACAGGTACATTTACTACCTTTTTACTTCACTTGTCTAAGCAACTAATTTCCTTTTAAAACTGAATACACCTCTAAGGGAATTTTTCATTCGTTCATCATCTTACTAAGTCATCTTATCAGGGTAGGTAAACAATTGCAAAGTAAATGAGTAAATAACCTTGGAGAAATCATACTGGATTTTAACACTTAATTTTTTCTTCAGACGTGGCTTTAAAGACAGGCCCAGACAGTGCCGTAATCCATTTGATCTGCATTTATGGTAAATTCCTTCCTTCTCCAACAGATAGAAACATGACCCTAAACTGAGCTAAAGGAATTCTGTTTCACAAACTGCTCAGCTATGAATAAAGATGAGGAATGATTGCCTGTTTTAGACAAACATTCTCACATTATTTTAAGCCATTACTTATATTATTTATGTAATTACATACTGTAAGTAAATACCTCACTACAATTAAATGTATAATCATGTATTGCTTTAACAAAGAAATGAAAAATTGAACAGCATATCTAATAAAATTAAGATCTATATAAACTGAAGCAAATGGCCTTATTGCCCACATGATAAAATCTCAGTATAGTTAAATATGTCAAAAAAAAAAAAAAAGATAGCTACCTAAGTCCTGAAAAACAAACATATTGCCATCAACAAGCATCACGAAAATGGAATCAGTACAGTGTTTCACTGCTTTCCTAAATAATGGACATTGTTGTAATTTGCCTTCAGATAATTACCAGCTTGAGTTACTTTACCACCAGTACTTAGTGTCATGTCAATCAAAAAAACTCTAAACCACTAACAGCTTCTGTCCCACTTTGTGAAATAATTCACATAACGTTCAATTCCACCTTGTGGAAAGTGGTTTAATAAGTTAGTGCAAAGAGTACTAAATTATTCAATCCACAAATAAAGCAATGCAATTATTAATCACTGTTATCATGTGCGTAAATACTTAAATACTTCAATTTATCCATTAAACGTTTTAAAATTCGAATTTAATCATTGATTTAGTGATTTAACCACTGATAAACATTTCCTTCAATAATTCATTTGTCAGAAACTAGTAATCTAGCCTCTTCAAAAGAGTTGTCCTTAGAATTGGTAAGTTTCTACCTTTACCCACCTACCCTAAGTAAAATAATTAGATATTGTACCTGATCATGGAAGTCATGATGAAGAGAGAGTGGTGAATCATGCATGGGCGGGTTCCGAATGCACACAGAGCCCTGTCTGTCTACTGATCGTGGCCGCAGCTGGCAACGCTGATGCCATGACTTCAGCTCGTCTGAAACCACCGGTCGTGGGAGAGCACTGCTTGCATGATGAGGTTGCTCTTTGAGTGATGGGGCCCGGAATAGCTTCACGTGGTGGGGGATCAGTCTGCCCCCTTGCTGGTACAGTGGAGCTGCTTTGTACCAGTACTCATTGTGACCACTGGTGCAAGGAGAAGGCTGGTGCCTAATACACATTCTACTCAAGTCCATATCATGGCATTTTCCCTCATCTACGTGTCCTCTGTAAAGCCTGGGGGAGAGCTGGGGTGAGGGGTTTTTGTAGTGGTTGTGATTTATAAAGGGCAGTGGGATGTTATTAGAGTAGTGGTATCTGTGCTGTGCCTTGCATAGCTGCTCCGGCTCAGCGTAAATCTCTTGATGTGGTGAGCTGGTGTATAAAGGTGCCGAGGAGTGTTTAGAGTTACTGTCCTCTGATCTATAGTGGTGTATCGGGTTTCCCATAGCAAACATCATAGGAGAGTACTCCGGTGTCGCCAAATTAACATCAGTCAGTCGTCTTCTGGGTCTGCCCAACCGCCCTCTGTTTTGCTCTGCATTGTTTGGTGGATCACTACTGGGAACTCTGTCAACGTACAAACAAATGCATCCCTTAATATGAAAACGCTCAACATCAAGAAGTCCAGGAAACGTAAGGCTACTTTTACATATGCAGCTTAATGTCTTTGATTCGAACCCAGGTGCATTTGGTTCCTTAGTCCAGTAACTGTACTGGAATATAGACCAATATAACTGGCCCAAGATTGTCTGAACTGCATCTGACTTAAATCTACTGCATTCTAATAGCAGTGACAAAACAATTAACAACCAAATATGCTATGTATTTGGGTCTTAGGAAGAAAAAATCAATTATGATCTATGTGATTTACACAAGCAATTTCGAACCAATTACTCACCTTAGGGATGGGACTCTGTAAAGATGCATGTCTGGAGTAGAGGGGGGAGTGTTGGACTGTGTGTGTCTCAGTGCTGTATGTTTTGGTTTCTGCAGCTTCAGGTCTACCTCATTTAAATGAGTTTCCAATGGGGGCAACGTAGGTGTAACAGCAGGACTGCAAGTTAAACAATTACAATTATTTGGTGATAGGAAATATTTTTCATAAGCCACTTTAAGCCTAAAATGGTTGTCCACTACAATGACATGGTTTGAGTGAAACATTTACAAATGCCATTTTGCCATCTTAATACTCTAAGGTCATATTTCTGATAGGTCACAATTCTGCCCTACTGCGGAAAAGAGGCATTAGTTATGGTACGATTAATGCCGCCTCTTTCATTCATTTAAGAGGGCTATTAAACTAGAGGTGTAATTTATAACCAGAAATTGCCATACATTTCGTAATGATCACATAAAAAAGCCCATAAGTGAGATATTATTCAAATGCGTGACTGAACATTCAGTTACTAGACAAAAGTTGTAGGCTCCCATTAACACAGTTATGTTGACATACCTTGAGTTAGTGGAACTGACGACAGACTTTTTTTTATGGTAAGGCTGATCAAGGCTAGACTCCGTCCAAGGAGAATTCTGGATGGGGGCAGGGTCATACTCTGGTAAAGGGCTGTAACGGGGGTGCAAATGCTCAGGAGGTAACCGATTGGGGCTGGGAATTGGCCGAGGGGGATGAAGCGGGGTACCAGAGGGATTTATAAAAAGATGGGAAGGGTCTAACGTCACAGAATGAAGCTCTGTAATGCAGGGGGGCTCAGAGGAAGCCTGGGATGACTCGCTCATCAGCTCTTCTGAATCAAGGACAAGAAAAATAATAATGTCAATAAAAAACAAAGTGGGAAAAGAACAAATGAATGTGTCAAATACATGCACGCGCACACGGTTCGAGGTGGTATCAAAAAGTTTCAAGACGAGTTTTGTAACAGTTTTTTATGGGTACAACCCTGAGACGAAACAACAGTCTTCACAGTGGAAGAAGAGCATCATCTCCACAACCAAAAAAGGTGAGGCAGGTCAGCAGCGTCTCTAAGTGCATGCTCATCGTCTTTTGAGGGTAGGACGTACAGCGAAAGCAACCATGCTAATCTTGGAACTTTTTGATGCCCCTTCTTATTATGAATGGCCTATGGTTTATTTGGTAGCATTTCCGTAGCATTTATCATACAGTGAACACAGAGTGCCAAAATGCACAGATGGTTGATGCATATCTTATTTATATTTTATATGAATATTTTTGGGATGTGGAACGAATCATCCGAGTTTCCATTATTGCTTATGGAGAAATTAGCTTTGATATATGCATGCTTTGATATACAATCACGCTTCCGGAACAAATTATGCTGTACAGATGTCAGCATTGTGTTAAACCCCTAACATTTACCTTCATCCAATACTGCGGAATCTGACAATGAACTGTTATCCGACGTGCCATGATCTGGAAACACAAGTAATGACAGACAGAGTCATTAATTATTATATACAATATAGATATGATTTGAGATATATGATATATTCTTTAGATCAGAGACTTTAGAGACCAGAATTAAGGCATGGCAATCCAGCTATACTAAGTCCACAGACAGAAAGGGTCCTCACATTTTTGAGTGATTATACTAGGTCGCGGTGAGGAGCGGCCATGTTCGAGACGTAGTTTGAATACAGAATCCTGCAGGTCCTTAAGTTTCTGCTCCTCACGCATTCGCTGTTGCACTCTGCTTTTCTTTACTGCCTTGCTCAGGTGCTCTTCATGGCAAAGCCTATGTGCAGCTACATAGATCTGATGCTGGAGGGACAGCTTAGCTTCTACTGAGGATAGCTCGGAGTCCTAAGGGATGACCAGTAGAGTAAAATTAATTTTAACATATATATTTTAACACACACGCTCCGATACAGACGGACAGTGTATATACTATACAGACTGTATGTTTGGGGGTGTATACACACACATACTACCAGTAAAATGTTTGGACACACCTCCAAACTTGGTCTTTCCTGATTAAAAAAAAAAAAAAAGATTTTATGCAGTGTAAATGAATGCTGAAGCCATCCAAAATATGCAATAATCTACTTTGAACAGTTGATATTGAGATCTGTCTTATGCTCTTCCTGACATGACAGCTCTAAACTGCAGCAGAGGTAAGTTTTGGTCTTGCTTTCATGGGATGGTCTTCATAAGAGCCAGTTTCATCATGGTCAAATGCACTTGACAATACTGTTCTTGCAAGAACTATTCCAGAACAGCTGACGTTCATGTCTTCCGTTATGGAATTATACCAATTCCAAACGTGTTATTTCCTAGTTTTTAATCAGTTTGAGAATGTAAAAAATAAATCTAAAATCATGTAAAAAATTTGACTATATATTATCAGAGCTGTCAATCAATAAAAAAAAAAGGCTAGTTAATCACAATCATATTCTGTGTTTAATCACAATTAATCACCATTTTACAATACTTGTATTTAATTTACTTGTATTATAAATGTGCAATGTTGAAATAAAGAAACGCATGACAAACTGGTTAGAGGAAACAGATTATGCAGTTTTATAATATCTCAAACATCAACATTTAACATTTTAAATTAAAATCCCTCTGGGATTTTAACCGGCATGGGACCGACACTGCGTGCAGTGGCTGGGTAGTATGGGGTGTGGCCTTGAGCTTGGATTCTTAGATCCAAAAATTAACATCCTAGAGCCTTAGCTACCATAGCTAGAGCACACAATTCTGGTTTTACCCAAACATTTTATACACACACACACGCACATATGTGTGTTATGACAGATAATTATGTCATGATATATTATTTGATTTCATTTTATACCTCTGCTTTGTTCAGAATGCTTTGCTCATCCAACTTGAAAGCAGCCCCAATGCGTTTGCGTATCTGAGGTGGTTTCTCTCCAGGCAACAGAGGGTAGTCAGAGCACAAATGTCCAGTGAGTTCCTGTATGAAGGAATTATAGTATTTATTATTTAATTGTAGGGAGTGAACAAATTCAGAGTTCCAAAAATTAGATTTTGGGCAGGCCAATACTTGTAATTTCATACATTTCTTTTTTCAGAGGTATGTAAACGAACAAGTCGTTGGAAGTGTAGCTTCAACTGGAGCTCCTGCTTATCCTGTATGGATTACTTCATTCAGTCAAGTCCAGACAAGTTTGTGTTCTTACCTACTGTAAACTTGCACAGTATTTAATAATGAATATGGTCTTTTTCCTTCCTCATTCTGCTTCCTAAGGGAATCCTACTGTCTCTTCTAAGATCAGCTCTGTTTGGGATCTATACAGTAATGTTTTGGCTGATATTTCTGTAACTGTGGAAGAACCTTTCACATGGCTAGCTATGGTGAACCACATCAGGGGTGTGTCTGTCTTAAGTACAGACAATAGACGCACAGTCACTAAAGAATGACTTCAGTACTTACTGTGACAGAGAGCTGAGGTGTCATCAGAAACAAGCCCATACAAGCTTACAAAAAGCACATTTTTTACTGTGTGGGACTCAGGAAGTGACTCAAGGAGGGTATTTTTTTCTCGCAAATAAAAATAAATCAGCACGACCTCCAGTTGTCATATTTTAAACAGCAAATTCATAACCGCTACAAAGATCATTGCTTCGATCTTTTTTTTTACAACTTCATTGCTTTGAAAATCAAACATATCTACAGATCAGTTTATAACCTTAAAGTTACAGGAAATGTTTTTACATAAAAAAAAACTTAAATATTTTCCAGACATGTGTTCTGACAAAAGGTAAATCAAGAATTTAATTGAGTTGATTTTGTTGTTCCAAGTTCTTTGTAAAATTGGTCATAAATTAGAGAATGTCTGTTTGAAGCGTGTGCATGTGTGTACTTTGAACATTACTCACAGCCTCTCTAATGCAGAGTTTCTTCAGCTCCAGAATACACAGCTCAAGTCTATCCTGTAATGACTGCTGTTTTAGCTTCACAGCCCGAGTGTGCGTACTCACATCTTTGGTTATATTAATAGGGCTGTCCAGTCCTACAACACAGAAATAGTCAAATATTAGGATATATTAAAATTAAGTGATTATATGCACACACACACACACACACACACACACATATATATATCCAGTCAAAAGTTTGGACACACCATCCATGATCTTTCCTGATTCTTATTTCTTTTTATATTGTAAAACAATGTTGAAGGTTTCCAAAATATGCAATAATCCTCTCTGAACTGCTTGACATTGAGATGTGTCTCCTATCTACGCCCTGTAAAACCTTCCTAGTGGCTCTAATCTGAGGTGCTGTGACTTTTTAAGGCAAAAGGTAAGGTGCAGCGGAGGTAAGTTTTGGTTTTGGTTTCTTTCGATAGTCTTCATAAAAGCCAGTTTCATCATGGTACTTACAGTAACAGGTTTTGCACATAACATAACACGACACAAACTTGTAACATAAAAGACAGAATCACTGCTATGGGAAAGATCACTTGTAAAATTACTTGTAAACTAATCACCTACTCAATGGCACAAAAAGCCATTTGACTTTCAATTGTGATCAGCTGTGGCCATTTGGATTAACTTAGCATTAAAAGCTGGACCATTTCAGTCCCTGGTAATCAAGTGAAGCAAGAAACACTTCTGTTATTAAGAAGTGGAAGGTATTTGGTACAACAAGGTCCCTCTCTGGAACAGGACGTCTTTCTAGTCATGAGATATATATAAAAAAAATTCAAAGGCTTTATCATTGCCTAGAAGCACAATAAGGTTTATTATAAAGAACTGGAAGGTATTTGGTACAACACAGACCCTCTATGGGTTCAGGACATGGCTCCAACTTGGATGAAAAAGCCAGGGGGAAACTAGTAAATAAAGCTACCAAGCGGCCTACAGCAACTCTGAAGCAGTTGCGGGAATTTATGATAAAAAGTGGTCATTGTGTACATGTGACCAAAATATCACAAATTCTCCACGAATGTCCTTGCATTGCCTAGTTATTGCCCAGACTTAAACCCCAATGAAAATCTGTGGAATAACTTGCAGTCCACAAACAGTCATCATCATATTGAACTAAATTTGATCATTTCAAGTCTGGATGTGCAAAGCTTTCTGTGTCATCATTAAGAAGGTGATTAGCTTCACCTGATTGCGTTTACATGTCATTTTTAGGAAAGAGACATTTTTACTGAGCAGCGGGTGTGCATACATTCAGTTGTTATAGGCATTCTTCGCTGAATGTAACAGTAGACTATGAAGAACTACGAGGAAAAACTGTGCTGTTGTAGCGGGGTCTTCATCACTTTTTATGTCATCCAGTGACGTACTAATATATATCTGCTGGAGTGGTGTGAAGAGCGTCAGCGAATTGACTGCACACTCCATTAGCAGGTAATGGTTGCATGCAGATCTGCGAGGTGGTTCCCTCTAGTATAGGAGTCACTAAAAGGCGGACTGCAGTCCGAGTCTGGACCAAGACGCCGTCCTGTACGGACTGGACCTATAATCAATAACTTGATTATTCGCTTAATTTTTAACCGGCGCAGCTTTTCCTTTCTTCATGATACTGGTTTGGTGGACCCGGAAACTCGCAGACTAATTGGGTGCGAGCAAAGCCAGCTTACTTGATGCAACACAGCCAATCAAATCTGTGCATTCCCGACAAAAACACTACAGACAGATTTGAAAGAGGCAAGTGGCGAAACGATACAAGCAGAATCGAGTGAGCAGGAGATAGGTGAAGAAATACTGATGTAGAGAGTAGGAGAGAGTTTCAGACCGGCAGAGAAACACAGACAGAGGGAGTAAGAGACAGGCAGAGAAACCCTGACATATATAATTATAATAATATAATAACTAATTACAATGTCTAAAAAGAGAAAAGTTGACCGTGAAAACAGGTCTTTTAACACGTAATGGACAGATTTGTATATGTCCATTCTTCCCCCTGGGAACACAAAACCAGTGTGTCTCATATGTTTAGAGGATGTGGATCTCATAAAAAATGGCAATGTGAAATACCACTATGAGTCAAAACACAAAGTTTTTGAAGAAAATTACCACATGAAGTCTGAGCTGAGGTCACAGAAAATTATCAGTCTCAGAGCCCAATATGATCATTCCACCAGAATCCTCACCCATTCTTTCACTGGCCAACAGCATTCTAATGAATGTTCATTCAGAGTAGTTTGGATTTTGGGTCAACACACAAAAAAAACATTTACTGATGGAGGGGTTGTCAAGGAGTGCATAAGTGCATGACTGCAACAGCCGAAACACTGTTTGAACAGAAAGTGGAAAGAAGAGTCCTGTGACAAAATTAAGCAAATACATATCTCACCATCTTCAGCCACAAAGAAAAGTAAGGATATGCTCACCCAGCTGGATGAGGCCATTCATAAGGCACCATGTGTAAGCTTAGCTTCAGGTGAGACCACTGACAGTGCTCAGCTGAGAATCAAATGATCTCTGACGCAGCATTTTTACCACGTTCGGCTCCACATACAGCTGCGAGGCAGCTTCTCCACAGTGAACATAATGAAAACTAAGTATCATTCCAGGCTGAACAATGAGTATCTGCACATGTACAAGAGAATGACACTGACACCATTTTAGGCCAGATTTAAGATCCTGGCTGGACATGCTAGAGCCCAGTTCTCACACTGAAAAAGGAAACTAAATATCATAATAATATCAATGTGACTGTTTAGTCAAGTCAAGATTTAGTTGAGTTTTGATTTATTTACTCACATTCCAGTGGATCTGAATTGAACATGCACTTAGTATTTTGAGACATTGCGTTCTTGTTGAAATTTTAGCCCATTGCTCGACTCCCCCAGAAATAGCTCCGTTTTCTTCCCACAGAATAAGCCTCTCTATTTATCCCCAAGAAATAATGATGGTCAGTATGGCCAACAAGTTAAATTTTTTAAAGACCAGAGAAAATTTCTACGAAAAGTAAGATCATTGTCCCCATGTAAATGTGCAAACTGTAGTCTGTCTTTTTTACGCTGGTTTTGGTGGTTTCATCGCTTTCTGGTTATGTTGATTTATGTTGACTCATTTTACTGTGGATATAGAATTATTTTTTTTATAGATTACAGCAGATAAACTTTTTTTTTTTTTTTTTACCGGTTTCCTCCAGTGTCTTAACAAAGTCCTTTGCTGTTGTTTTGGGATTTATTAGAATTTTTGGGCCAAAGTATGTTCATTAATAGGGGAGAGAATGTGTCCTGAATGGTATGATGGCTTCCTGGTATTCTTGCATAGTATTATTTGTACAGATTAACATAGAATTTTCCGACATTTGGAAATTGCATTCAAAGATGAAACAGACTTGCGGAGGTCCTCATTTGTTTTTCTGAGGTAATTTTGTCTGAATTCTGTCCTTATGATCTCAGACATAGAGGTGCTGAGTTTGAAGGTAGGACTTAAAATACATCCACAGGTACACCTCCAATTGACTCAAATAATGTCAACAGCAGCTTCTGAAGCCATGACATCATTTTCTGGACTTTTCCAAGCTGTTTAAAGGCACAGTCAACTTGGATATGTAAACATCTGAGCCACTGAAATTGCGATACAGTGAAATAATCTAGCTGTAAACAATCGTTGAAAGAAAAAAATGGCTTTGTGTCATGCGTCCTTGCCAAAAATGTAGTTTAACAACATGAATCCAGTAAAGTGGTTGTAAAAATCAGCTTTAATTTTATTTGGTGACAGCAGCCACTAACATTAATATGTAGCTTCTGTTGGTCAGTATTTTGCATAAATAAACAAAGACCTTTTTTTGAAACAGCTATGAAAATTTGTGTCATATTTACAGGTTCTACAATAACATTATTTTACTTTTTTTTTATTCCTTCACATGATTATATAACATTATCTATGGCTATAACCCTCACCCTGTGGCAAAAGGCAGCGCGCGACAATTTCCCAAGTGAGTGTGCACATACCTGTGCATCATAGGTACACTTCATCGTTACTGGCATTAATTAAATTGTGACTGATCATATTGTCACCCTGCCCTAGTCAGCATTTTTAACTGTTTGCGCTACAGTAGACCTTCTGTCAGATCAGACCATACAAGCTAGCTCATGTGCAAAGCCTCATCAAAGGCACTAAAATTCTTACACTTGCCTGTTTTCCCTGCTTCCAACACATCAAACAAGAACTGATCAAGAAATGTTCACTTTCACTTTTCTTGTACCCTTGATATGTGTTATTGTACTGAGATAATTAATGTTATTCATGTCACCTCTCAGTGGTTTTAATGCTAGGGCTGATTGGTGTGTGTATATGTGTATGCCAGTTGAAGCATGTCCTGTACCGTGATAGACTGAAGGATATACTGGAGGATTATGAATAGTTATTACAAAATTATGCAATTATTTGGCTGTGCCTACCAGAATGCAGAATAATCCCACTGTCTGTGTCGCTGATCTCCTCTTTGGCCTCCATGTCTCCAAGGCTGGCACTCAAGTCTAAACACTATGTTTTCAAAGTAAAAAAAAAAAATAGTACTTGATTATATTAAAATCATGCTCACAAAGAATACACTTAGTAGCTGTTGCCAAAGTCAGTGGAGTCCAATATAGCCACTTCAGTTCGAAGGAAATATAACTGAACTAAATCGGGGGAAAAGAAGAAAGAAAAAAAAAATAAGTGATACTTATCCGGTTTGTTCAAACCAGGGTTAAACCAAGGTGGTATTCAAGTTACTGCCACTTTTTTATTTGACAATTCTGAGTGACTTCTTGGCATATGACATTATTATTATAGAACAATGCACTGAACTGGTATGTTAAAAGAGGCAGTGGTGGCTCAAACGGTTTCAGATCTGGGAAAACTTTACTGATCGGATGGTCGGGGTTTTCCAGCTTCTTAACTGGCATATGCGAAAATATCATTTCACTGTGCTGTAATGTGATGTGATAAATAACTGAATCTTAATGTGTAAATCAAAATTAGAAGATGCTGTAAAGGCAACTTTCAGGGTCTTTTAAATCCAAGAGACGAATAATGTCACAGAGATGCCCTTATTTTTTTTTAGTATCTACACACAAACACATACTCAAATAAATACACACAAAAATGCTCTCATATTTAAACCAATCTTTACACATTTCAAAATGCTGTCCCACACAGATCACCTGCATTATTACAGATAAAAAGCCATTTTATGGTTACATTTCTCCTCATTTGCTGTTATTATTATTATTATTATTATTATTATTATATTGAATTTCTTTTTGCACTTAATTCACTCTTGAACTTGGTACTGGTTGGTACTGCATAGTCCTTATCTGTACCTATTGTTTTGTTTTTATAGTTATCATACTTTCTTGCAATGTTTGCACACATTTGCACACAAGCACTTTATGTAGCCTTTGTTATAGTCCATTTAGCTGGTGTGGTCTAGTATAGTTTTGTGTTGTTTTATGTAGAACCTTGGTCCTGGAAGAATGTAACCTAATTTCAGTACTTGTACTGTAAACTGATAAAATGACAATAAAAGCCACTTACCAGCAAAACAATGCTGCATTTGTAATTAAGATTCCAAATAACTCACAGTAACAATATGGATCCAATTTCTTTTTTTATGACAATTCTACAACAGTTGTATCCAAAATTGTGCCGAATTGAAATTATTGTTAAATATTCTCTCATTCCATCACAATCACATGAACACCTAAACAAATTCTTGGGCTAAACATTTTTTAAAAACAATTTCATGGACTGAACTGATTGTATAGGTGAACTAAAAATGCTAGTCTGAGAAATCGTGCACTTTTAATAATACCTTCAATATACCACCAAATCTCCCAGAGAATATAACATAATTCAGCGTTTTACCTGATTATAAAAGCACAGTCATAAACTAATAGTCATAACAACTAACTGTTACTTACATGTTTCAGTATCGGAAGCAAAAAATAAATAAATCAGTTCACTTCTATCCCTGAAATTACAGAAAGCACCAAAGTTCTCTCCACTCAGTGCTATGTAGGTATGAGTCAGATTGACTGACTATGCTGGGTTGCCAGCTCTGTATGACAAATGCAGTCAAAAAGGCCATTTAAAGCAGCTAAAAAACTGACTAATATTTTAAATGTGCTTCTTCCCCTATTCTTGCAGAAAATAATTTAAAATTATATAAAGTGCATAGTTTCACAAGACACAAGACA
This sequence comes from Platyallabes tihoni, assembly GCA_030068045.1. Lineage (NCBI taxonomy): Eukaryota > Metazoa > Chordata > Actinopteri > Siluriformes > Clariidae > Platyallabes > Platyallabes tihoni. The sequence continues at coordinate 14,035,264 of JAQQZS010000016.1, read as the reverse complement.
CTGCATACTTTAATTTAAATTGGCTAATGAATGACTTCTGATACTACACAAGCTATCCGTAGAATAGCTTGTGTAGTACCAGAAGTCATTCACTAGCAAGACTACATCCTTATAAGTGACTTATGTATGTATGTATAAAAACCAATTCTAACCAGAGGACAAAAAATATAATACAACCTTTGACAGGAGTAAAAGTATCTCATTTCCTAGGTGTGAACCTGGCAACATTGCCCTTGAGCAAAATTTAGGGAGTGTCGCGTACACACCTGTGTGAATAGTGGAGAATATGCGTGCCTACAGCCAACTGGTAATGACCCTGCTTGTTTTAGTTCTGTTTTTCTGACACACTGGTATGACAGCCAATGACCGCATCTATGAGAAGATACAGTACAAAGATTTTGTAGCAACAAATTTCTGCCTGGCTTGGTTTACAATCTGCTATTCCTATTATAATTACCACAATTTAACTTTGCTGTTCTTTGCTGTCAGGCAAGATCTGTCAAATGTTTGTATCATAATGTCTATACTCTGACTAAAGTCCCAACTCTTTAAAAGGTTGATTATGTCAGGCTGATTGTGTGGGAGATCTTGCATTTGTTGCTTCCATGTATCACTTAAATGCATAAAGAAAAGCTATACATTGGCACTCCAAAAATGTCTGTTTATATGAACTTGGTCACACCACAAAATGCCTTTGCCAGAGCTGCAGTAGTATCAGAGGTCTCCACATACATTTTAGACACTTTTAAATCAAAAGGGAATGATCCCTCAGAGGAATTCTAGCTGAGGTCAAAGAAGCGAGCAAAAAAGATTAAATAATATGGAAAAAGACAGTAGGCGAGAAATGTTTCATGAAAAATAGTCTTAGACAAACACTGTTATACTGACTAAGATACAGCATCTGCTTGATGAGATTCCTTTTGTAATAAAGTCTAAGCCAGATTAAGCAACTGGTGAATTTAACATTGTGGATATTTAAAAATTAACCAACCAGATGAAATTAAATTAACATTAATTACATGTCACATGCAGGAACAACTATATGCTGTTTATGAAAACAGTTGGTCAAGCATGGAACCTACTGACTTATCAATACTTATTAACAGAGGTTGAGTTTCTTACGCCTTGTTTACAGTAAGTTGTCCTTTTTTGTCGTCAACCAAATACTGTACACTCCCTATTCGGTAATTCGGAGAGTGAATCACAGATGAGAAATTGGCCAGAGCATCACACTGCCTCCACCGGCTTGACTTTTTCCCATAGTTTTTTTTTTTTATAATTGACTTAAGTATAATATGCAAAACAGGGCATTGTCTGGATACGTCTATAACTCTGGATTTGTGGTAATGGTTGATAGTGACTTAATCTGTGTGACTAATACAAGACTACAAGACTAATAATCAAGTGTATATTTGAAATTGCCAGTGATGGTAAGGGCAGGTGGTGTTCTTGGTCCTCACATAGGAATTAATGTAAGTTTCAAAATGTGGTCCGCCTAGACAATCGCATATCACAATGTTGCATGCAAAGGCTATTGCAGTGTACAGTACATGCATAGTGGGTAATATTCATGATGGGTGCATTGATTCATGTGTTTCCCTTTCCTTCCTAATGCACCCCTAACTGTAGAATAGGGTAGATCTAGACTGATTAGATCACCTGACCATTTTCCATTGATCTGAAATCTAATTTTTATGCTCCTTAGCAAACGTAGTCTTTTTTTTCCAAGTAGCTTCACTAACAAATGGTTTTCATATAGCCAGAGAGCTGTTTTGCCACAATACTATGACTTTGACTATTTAACTAATACTAGTAAACATAGCAGTAATTTCTAGTGTTGACTTTTTTTACAATACATCAAGTATTTAAGTGATATACAGTAAATTGAATATAAATTATAGCTGTGCGTGTTAGTGAAAGTAAAACCAAAACATGTACACTATTACAATAAATCATAATTGGGACTAAATGACTGTGTGGCCATAAGAAAACCATTTGTTTGTGTCACTAATCAGAAAAAAAGGCTTAAATTTTCTAGGGAGCATAAAGATTGTCCAGATGTACTGTACTCCAGAGTACTCCATTCTGAAAATAATTATGTTCATTTTCTTTTCCTATTTTGCTGTCCAGTTTTTGATATTTTCCATATCTTACTTATTGAGACACTTCAGCAAGCACAGGTTATTAGCCATAACATTAAAACCACTGATAGGTTAAATGAATACCATTGTATTTGATACCATTTTGTCTGATCAGAACTTGCTCTTTCAATTATATCTTTGTGTTTCTTACAGATTCAGCACAAGTTTTGACAAGTGTCCTCTGTCTGCGTCAAACTGTTGGAGTGTCTTTAATTGACCTCTGAACAGAATTTAATTAAACTTTTGCAGTACTTATATATCTGCCTGAAGTTTAACCTGCACCATAAGTTAAATCAAAATGTTGAATAAAAGCGATGTTATGAACAGTTATGTTATTGGATTTAATAATCTACTGTAAAAGAAGCTACTAAAAAGCTACTTGCGCAATGTAAACAAACACCTGCACCAATAGATATTAATAAGCAAATGAAACTGAACTTTACTGGGATTAGGTCATATTTTCAACCCTGATATAACAGTGCTGAAGTGGTACAAGTGAATTTTTAAATGTTTTATTTGTTTTAAGACAAAACCTAATTTTTATCTGATCTACTTTTTCCTATTTCCCATCTGTGATTCACTCTCCGATTACAGGAAGTGTGTTTGGCTGATGACAAATAAGGTACAACTTAATGAATGAGCAAAAACAACCACTAGATCCTGTGATGTAATCTGCCTGGACAGACATACAACCTTACAAAACTGTTTTTCTTTGTATTATTATGAGTTCTGTCATTCAGAAAGACAGGCAGACATGTACATAGGCTTCAATCCCATTATAATAATAATATAATAATAATATCACTTTAATATTAATATTTACTTTAAAGCTCATCAGCCTTTTTTTTAGCCTTAACCTTTAACTATTTCTAAAAATTCTGTAAGTATTAATCAGCAGTTGAACAGTCAGTTTTTGTGATTGATTATTCATTTATTTTTATTTACCTTTATTTAACCAGGCAAGACAGATTAAGAACAGGTTTCTTGTTTACAACTGTGTGCAGGAAGCAGAAAAAACTGGCCAAGCTTAAGGATCTGAGCGATGTTGTAAAAGACCAAATTGAGATGGTAAGGTCACTGGGTCAGATCATCTCCATCTCCTATAATTAGCATCAAATGTAAGCCATGGTGCAGTGTAAGAATGTGGCTTGGTCTGACGAATCACATTTTCATTTACGTCTCTGGACCAGCTTTCCCCTCAGTAGAGGATGGCAAGTCAACTGATCCGACTGAAACCATTCCAGGCTCATTGTGGAGTGTATATCTTTTTTAATGAGCATTATTTTGTTTAATGCACTCACCTCAAATCCTAGTCACCGATAATGTGATTGGCCAAATGTTTCGACCATCATTCACGGTAACACATGCGGGGGTGGGGTGTTTGATGACAGGTTTAAATATGCTGTAGTGCTAACAATACATTCGCATACCCCAAAATCCCAGCCCCTCCTCCTCCTCCTCCTTGTGGGGGGCAGGCAGTGTAAAACTGAATTGAATTAAACATGTTAATTGTTTACTATGACTTTGAGTTGCTTTGAGCAAATAATGAAACAGTGTACAACACCATGAAAAAAGTTTCATATGCCAAACTGTTTGCAGACACAAACTGAAATTTGTATTAAAAAAAAAAAAATCACTGCCAGACAATTTACTGACTCATATCCAATCAGCTCTTACTAAAGGACCACATTACAAAGATTAGGATAGATCTATATGTACAGTATATAATGGCGTGTCGTACATGTACATTTCGTGCATTTGCAGATTTTTTTTCCTACTAAATATATCAATACAATAAGCTCCTAGTTACATTCCTTCGAGTTAACGAACCTCGCATGCGTCCTAAATCCGCAGGCTCTAACAGGTCCTGTTTTTTTTTTTTTTTTTTTTACAAAAGTTCCTGATTCGTTCGTTGGTTATTCTGTATTTTAAATACACCTAACGATAAAGTGGTCAAATTATTTTATAGGCCTACAGTACGAAACAGACATTACAGTCTGTAGGTACATCTCAATACATTTTACTTTGGCGAACTTCGTATTCATTTTAAACCGTATTATTATAAACAAAAGACAAATACTGACTTACCACATGTACTCATAACAGACGCAGATTCATACTCAACGTCAACGATGTTTTCACACTAGAACGTACAGTTACATGTATATTGCATCCACGTTTTCCAAACTTATCGCATTCCAGGATTGTTGTAAGTGGGACTCTGAAAATGGACCGTACCAAACTACACGCAGCAGGGGGGCTGGTACCGAAGTTTCATACTCGGGGACCTACTTGCCATATTATAATTGCTGGAGCAAAACAAAAACAAAAAATAAGGTGGACAAAATCAACTGTATGGTATTCCCAAACTACTGACTTTATAGTTATATTCCAAGTTTTTTGTAACATTTATGTGTGGAAGACTGCCCCCACAAAACTCCACAATGGTAGTTACCGAACCATTCACTAAAACTTTTCTTATCGTTGAAAGCCTCTTCTGGTGCGTAAGTGACACCGCATGTAAACTGTGTCAGTACGTTCGTTTCAGATTTACGTTTTGCAACTGTAAAGAACTTTTAGCGTCAGAAGCAAAAACTCGAAATCGTCCAATTTTAGTTTTGTCCACCGGCAAACTGAGCTGAAAAGTACATGCCCCCTACCTTCTGAGAGGGGGGAGGGATTACC
>JAQQZS010000016.1:14002619-14012733 GCA_030068045.1 Platyallabes tihoni | reverse complement strand
TTACTGTTTTGTTGCAGTCTGCACCTTCCAATTCATTTGCCTGCTTCTCCTCCAGCTCCGCACCACCCAGCCTGCAGGAAATGCGCGTGCACTTTGCGAGCTCGTACCTCTGCCCTCGAGGGCGAGCATTGGTTAGTGGCAGTCATGTGACTGATGCAAGCCAGATCGGGTTTTATTTATTTATTTATTTATTTATTTTTAGCAAAATTGAGATTAATAGTTACATTTTATTGTTGAGGGGAAAAGACAGGACTCCATACGCACATACACATTTGAAAAAAAAAAAAGGGCACTTGAGGCATCCTGGAGGAAAGGGGCGGGTGCAGGAAAGCACCCTCCGCCCCACCCCCCCCCCCTCTCTGCACGTGCCTGTTTGATGCATCTGTGTAGATTTGAACGTAGCTGTAGTAACCATCTATAAGGGTGTTCAATATTCTTTATATATATATTTTTAGAACAGACGAATACTTAATTTTTCCACATAATCTCCTTGCTTTTCAATAAGCTTTGTTCATCTGTCAACTAGCTTTTGTTCTCCTGCGTTAAAAAATGTTTTAGGCTGAGCTGTGAGCTATGAATGCACCACTGTCTTCAATTCTTTTTCATCATCATCATCATCATCATCATCATTTAGAGGACCATACAGGTGAAAGTCCAATGGAGCAAAATCAGGACTATGGGGAAGATGCTTTAACATCTCAAAATGAATTTTGCTGAGCGTTGACAAAGTGGCAGAAGATCAAAACATCCTTGGATAGTAGTTCTCTGCATTTCAGCCAAAGTATAGGCTTTAGCTCTTCAATGAGCATCTCACTGCAGTGAGCACTGTTGATTGTTGAACCCTTTTTTCCATAATGTTACAATACTGGCCCTTGAGAATTCCAAAAAACTGTGAGCATCAATTTCCCAGCTGATGGTTGACTTTTGAGTTTTTTCTTTGTCAGCGATCGTGGACGTTTCCATTTCATACTCTCATGCCATTTACTCTCAGGCTCGTAGTGATGAATCCATGTCTCGTCATTAGTAATGATTCTTTTTTTTTTTTTTTTTTTTAAATGCTCACCTCCCTTAGAGTATCAGTCCAAATTTTGTCTGCAGATATCCAAACACTTCTGTTTATGCTCTTCCATAAGTTGGTTCGACACTAAGTACACCCTCACAACACAAAAAAATATCACCACTGAACGCTGTCCTTCTTTCGAGCAAATCACGAGAGGGGCATACAGTTTTGCTCGCACCGCAGTTACAAATAAACTAATGTAGCACATTCACAGCAGTGACTGGAGATACAGTAGCCTTAAACAGAAAGCAAGAAAGTGTGGCCAACAGAACGTTGACTGAATGTGACTGAATATGACTGAAGTGCGGATAATTTTTGACTCACCCTCTATTATAAGCCTGTATTATTTGGATCAAAATTAAATTCTCTATCTTTCCAGTATTATAAAGTGTACCATAGCATCTGGAAGTAACCACTGATATATTGTCAGTAATGGGACTACAGTATTAGTATTATTTTAAGCTGAGTTATTCCTACTTCTTTTGCGTTCTCTTCGGCTGTATATCCAAAGCTTTTAAATCGTTTCCTCTTCTTTTCCCAACAAGGTTTTAAGCGGATCTTTCTTTTGGTTATGTCCCAGTAAATTCACCCAGTAGTCTTCTGATAAGTGTACCCTACCCTACTAGTGCAGCTGCTGGGGTTGCCCTGAATGCATCTGTACATAATCTTAACACTTGATATTGAATACTGTCCAACCTTTTCATAACTGTATTTGCTGCTGATCCATACACTACATAGTTATAATTCACTCACCCATCATCAAACACACCAGAACAAGTTAATAAGGGTCTTCAGGATCTGTAAGGCTACAGGCAGGTGAGATTTTCTTTTTCAGGAGCTGAAATCCACAGGACTGTGGCTCTCTAGCACCCGTTCTAAATTTCTGTTAGTGTGATCAGTTAAACAAGTGGAAGATGAAATGATCTTGAAAAGCTATAAAGTTACAGATAACATGTTCCTTTTATCTTTTACATAAAAAAAAAACATAAGGAAAAGTGCCTGAAGGAAAAGTTTGAGCACCCTGCATAGTTAGTACTTACAGTAGTAGCTCCCCCACTTTGAAAATATCACTCCTTGTAAATGCTTTTTGAAGCCAGCCAAGACACTTTCAGTTCTTGTCTGAAGGATTTTCACCCATTCTTCCTTACAGCAATTTTCCAGTTCTGTAAGACTCCTGGGCTTGCACGCACCATTCTTTTGAGGTCTATCCACAGATTTTCAATGATATTTAGGTCAGAAGACTTTGAGGGCCATGGCAAAATCTTGAACTTGACGTTGTTCATCATGGATTTTGAGGTGAGTTGTCGTTAGGATCATTATCCATTTGTAGAAGCCATCCTCTTTTCAACTTTTCCTTTTTTTTTTACATGTTGTTTGCTTCCAGAATTTGTTGGAAATTCATTGAATCCATTCTCTCATCTTCCTGTGAAATGTTCCATGCTTAACAGTTGGACTGGTGTTCTTTTCATTTTTCTTTACTTTGTTTTCCAAACATACCTTTGCGCATTGTGGCCAGAGTTCTATTTTAACCTCATCATCTTGTATAAATGTTCTTTTGCAGATGCTGAATTTTGTGGTGTGGACACAGGAAAGATTTTCTTCCGATTACTCTTACATGAAGGCCGTATTTGTGCAGGTGTTGCTGAACAGTTGAACAGTGTACCACAACTTCAGTCTGGCAAATCTTTCTGAAGGTTTTTCGCAGTCAAACAGGGGGTTCTGACTTGCTTTTTAGGAATCCTACAATTAGTCCTTTATGATATTTTTCTTCATTGAGGAATGAGGAAATCGGTACCTGAAAACACTTTGCTATCTTCTTATACCCTTCATCTGCTTCGTGGGCATCAATGATTTCCATTTCATTTTTTAGAAAGCTTTGAAATTTGCATTACAAAATAAAATAAAATTGCATAAACAGTGGGCTGTATCAGTCACCTGATGGCACATGGATGAACCAAAATAAATAACATTTCATTCATTCATTCATTCATTCATTATACCGCTTAATCCTGTGTTCAGGGTCGCGGGGGACCTGGAGCCTATCCCAGGAGACTTCGGGCACTAGGCACCAGCAGTTCTGGTCTCAGGTGACAAAATGCACCCACCCCATTTTTCCCCCTGTGACTTCAAGAACTTTCAACCATGGTCCTACAAAACAGCTTCCGCTGTCAATAAGATTTTGGCATTAGGTCTGAATAACATGGTCACTAATTTTAGGTAAGTGACAAAACTTATGCCATACACCACCAGACAAAGAAGCTAAATAAAATGATCTCTGTCAGTCAGGTTTCAGCATTCATAGCTCTAACATATTCAACAATTTTGCTTTCCAGAGGCAAAAAATTAAATATCACTTGCATCATGTAATACACAACTGTGCAAAACATGCTAGAAATAGATGCCCAATTAATCCACAGGCAACAAGTTTTTCAGATTTCAATCATTTTCCATCCTCCTAGGATGATGAGGTGCAATGTTAATTGATACTTTTTTCCCCCTTGTAGATGGATAAAACAAATAAGGAACAGACTGCCTTGGACAGAAAGGGATTTCGAACTAGCATTAACATGGATTTTTAGCAGTAAAATGGTTATGGGCTATTTCTTTACTTTTAATTATAAAAACAATGAATTTAACTTCTCACCTAAAACATGACAAACCAGCATCATGGCTTTATTTGAAATGAACTGTTCAAGGACTTTACAAAATCAGGTATTTAGAAAAAGACAATGCATCAAAACCCATAATAGTCTCCATGAACAGATAAGATAATCATCAGTCTTTTTAATTTTCCTTCAGCTCATAGAGCCCAAAACACTGTATGTAGATACTTAACCAAAGCTGCAGGATTTTATTTATTTTTTTAAAAGTTGTGTTTTTTGTGGCTAACTGTACATGTCTTCTAGTGGAACTCATGCCAATCACAAAGACAATGTGTGGAAGAATGAAAGAAAAAAAAAAACCCTGAAAGTGTATAAACAATAAGGGGTCAAAAGACCCCTCCCACAAAAAAAAAAGAGAGGAAAAAAAAAGGCTGTACATACAAAACTACCACAAACCTTTTAAATGCCCCAGTGATGTAAGGGCATAACAGTACACAAAGATGTCAAAGCTTGAGATTTAATATTTTTGCCAAAAGTATTAAAAAGAGATAGGCCGAAAAAAAGTTGGGTGCTCTAGGGATCACCGGCGAGTAGGAATAAGAAGCTGTGTAGCTTGCACTGACTCAGGGAAAAGATTGTGGTACGTTGGCAGAGGGACGTATGCTGCTTTGATCATTTTACCTGTGAAAAGAACCACAAGAGGTTGCAATATGTAAAATCCAGATGGTTATTTAGACTCTTAGTCAATGTAAAATGAAAACACTGCTAAAACAGCTTAAAAGCAAGCTTTAAGTAAATTCAGCAATGCAATAGAATAATTTACCTCCAAACCAGCGTCCATGTAATGCACTAACAGCAGCCATTGCAGCAGGGATGCTTGGGCACTTTACATATACATTTCCCTATAAAAAAATTAATGAAAAGAGGTCAAGTTATTTAAATTAATTTCTAACAGACATTTTCTTGCATCAATTTTGATCTCTAGCATAAAACACAGAAAATAGACATAACTACTTCAGACAATACCCTGTAATATATGGCAAATCGAAGGGGCAGAGACACATGACCATTACTGCTTAAAATACTTAAACATTTTATTACATACACCAATCAGCCATAAGAACATGACCATTTGCCTAATATTGAGCAGGTCATCCTTGAGGCCACCAAAATAGTACATCAAGGCAAGGACCCCATTGAGTTTATCTGTTGGCAGTTGTTTTAATTGATTTAACTGCATTTATAAATTATTTTCTGAACAATGGGACTACTTATTTCAAATTGTTTGGAGATTTAATATATTAAGTGCTGAGAGCGCTTTTAAAACAGAGAGAGAGATCGTCTAAAATGCCCTGCAGTTATGTTCTAATCATTTGCACCCGAATATAATTTTTGGCAATGTGATGGGGGGGTGCCCTAATTTTTAATATAGTACAAGGTATAACAGTATAAGGAAAATAATCTTATACATGCACTTCAAGTCAAACCTGGTTATTTCAACTGCAGAACTAATATATAAAAACATTTTTATAAAATCACAAAACCCTATACCTCAGCAGATTTCTTGTCCACATATATATGAATCACTCCACCGTGTTTGTTACATTCTTCAATTACATCATCTTGGATTTCAATATCCCATCCATGATCATTCTCCCTATTATAATAGGACAACATGAACATATTAACTGTAAGCCAATACACAAGTGGCAATACATAGTCTTTAAAATGGTGCCGAGGTCACTTACGAATTTGGATCAAACATGTTGGACAGCTGGAAGCAGTGTGTGGCAATTGGCTGCGATGGTAGATTGAGAGGTTGATTTGTGGGCACATTAATATTGAAACTTAATCCAGGATTCATAGCCGCTTAAAAAAAACGAAATAAAAAAAAGGTAAACATCTAAGGATTATCATTAAAAACATTAATAGTTAATTTAATCACTAAATACCTGTAGCTGCTGCCATTGCCACCATCGAGTTGCTCATCTGAAGTGCCTGCTGTGCAGCTGGAGGGATCTGCAGACCAGTGCCTTGGGGAAAGGTTAAGGTAAAAATAGACAGGCTCATGTTTTAGCAGTAGGACTTATTAAAACAATACATGGGTATATTTAGGGAGTGCATCTATGAACCAACTGAAAAGGTGGTCTCCTTCAGTTTACCTTCAGCCAGCCTGGCCATCAGCTGCAACCTCCCAGTGGTGCCCAGGTCAATGCCAGTCCTTTCCAGCTCATCATTATCCAGGAAAGAGCTGGCTGTAGAGGCATCTGTGCGTTCAGTTACATGGCCTACTTTCATGGGCCTGCCAGCCAGTTCAAAGCCATTTAGCTGTTCCAATGCCTTCTTTGCACACTCTGCATCAGAAAACTGAACGGGAACATAATTTTCCAACAAAATTACTTTAAAGATTTAAAATCTCTTTTCCTTCTTTTTTTATATGATTGAAATAGAAAACGTCTTCAGTATAAACACACCGTGATAAAGCCGTATCCCTTGGATCTCCCTGTTTCACTATCCATCATAAGCTGAATACTGTCAATCTGTTAATAAACAGGGCAGGTTAAATACAAACAATAAATAAATAAGTCAAAATCAAAGTGAGGCAGAGAGGGCATAAGCTGTAGCCTTATGCCAGAAAATTAGCATTTACTCGTCCAAACGGTTCAAAGATCCCTCTGAGCATGTCTTCTGTGATGTTGAAATGCAATGAGCCAACGTACAGTCTCATGGGTCCAGCACTGCCTTTCTGAAGGTTGTTGGCCATTGCAGCAGCTCTGTTCTTTTCAGCCTAAGGGCAAAAAATTGTAAGAATGAACAAATCCAGTTCAACTACCTTAAAAGACCACAAATCTAATGTAATTATCTATTGAACATTTTGCTTACCTGTGAAGCCTGCACAATGATTGGTACCCCAAGCAGCCTTTGCCCAGACAGACCAATTGCTAGTGGTACAGAGGTGGCATCCACAAATTCAATGTAGGCAATGCCTTTGGACCTTCTGGAGTTTCTGTCTGAGATCATCCTCACATCCCTTACCTGGTAAATGAAGAAAATGTTAAAACTGCACAAAACTAAGATGATTAGAATAAAATGACTGGCTCACAAAAAGATTAAAAAAGAGCTACAGACTTTCCCCACAGCAGAGAAAAATTCCTCTAGGTCCCGGGGCCGGATTCTGGCAGCAAGCTGCATGCAAAAAACTGTGCGGGCATCCCTCTCCTCTGGTGTGAGATTATCTATGGGCTGCCTGTAAGTGCAGAAGAATCACTGTAGCAATATATCAAAATAATTTAAGTACTTCACTTATTTAAAATAAAAAATAATTTTAAAAAATCAAGTATTTCCCCAAAATGAGGAAACCTACCTGACAGGACTTTTGTCTCGTTTGAATGGGCTGCGGCTCCTAGACTTTTTCCGGCTACATGAAGAGATTTTCTGTTACCATTTTTACTAAAAGGTGTACCCTTTTGACTCATACACTGAACAAAATTAATATCATAGAAACCTTAGTTTGATGACAGGCGGTGGACCAGTCTTCCCCCTGGAACCACCGTTAAATTTCAGGCCAGAACTGTGATTTAAAAACAAGGTTTATCTCAGCAACGACTATTACCGCTTCACTGCCAATGGTCATCATGAAACTTTTTAGATTTATTTGGAAACATCAGGCTAAGTTTGATAATTTTATTATTTCACTGAGAGCCAAGCAGGTATAATTATATATTTGAGTGAATGAGTGTGAAGGAAACATTTGTGAGACATTTTTGTGAAAAATAATATGTTAAGGACCACCAAAAAGAACAAAAGGAACAATATTTAATGTAGATGAACACAAACAAATGTAAGGCCTAAACCAGAGCTGGTATACATACAAGGCTGTTCTGAAGCGCCCTGCACGCTCCCTGCTCTTGGAACGGCTACGTCTCTTCTCCCGGCTGCGACTGCGTTTCTTGTCCCGGCTCCGGCTCCTCTTGCGTTCACGACTCCTATCCTGGCTCCGGCTCCTTTTGCGCTCACGGCTTTTGCTTCTCTTTCTCTCCCTGCTTCTACTACGACTTCTGCTCTTCTTTTTCCTTCCATTTTGAAAGTACATACTTATCAATTTGCACATTTATTACCCAATGTAATCTGCTGGCTCATGACTGCAATGTTATTGAAACACTTACAGCGATTTTCAATTTAATCCATTCAGGTCTCTAAAAGAATATATAAATTCTAATTCAGCACAATCACAATAACTAATTGTGTACAATATGTTAAATTAAGACAAACTCACTTCTTGCTCCGTTCTTCATGGCCATTGGAACTTATTGACTTGGTCTCATCCTAAGCAGGGTCGATAGAAGAACATCATGAGGAGGACGGCGTAACATTGCAAGTTGTAAGGATAAGGGGAGTGGGAACAAAAGAGAATATAATATGATCATTACATGTGTGTACTTTAGAATATTTATGTTTAGGAAAGTGACAGAAAAGGGTCATCTGAACCACTAGGCTGCTGTTGTTTTCCTTCCTTACTAATGATTTTATTGCGTACGTGGTACAGTCAATAGGTCAAGAGTTAATGCTATGCAAATAAAAATGGCATGTTGTGATTTTGATCTCTTAGCAGCCTTAAAGGTTCAGTACCAAGGCTATCTGTGCCTAAACGACCCAAAGTGGCAATGCTAGCAGGCAGCCACTAAGTGAACTCCAGTGGTGGATGCCATTCCAGTGATCTTCACCCCATTTTCCTTCGCGGACTGTAAGAGTTCGATGCCACCTCTGTCACACATCTCGCCCTGAAGCAAACAGGGATTCACACGGCTTAGTAATATCGACTCCCAAAGAACATCTAAAGCTGAGAGGTTCTTCAGTCTACCTAATAATGTGCATGAGTTTCTTAAAATAATTGGCCATCTGCATTCAGTGTAAACGATCTCTTTCAGCTGAAATCTTTTTGCAATATGCAGAGAGCCATCATTCCATCTTTTCTGAGACTATATGAAAGTGGTATATGATAGTCAGCTGCATGCACAAATTAATGACTATTACTATCACTATTATTATAATTTTTAAATAGGCTATGCAACACATCTTTGTTCATTTCCAATCCCATGAAAAAATATGAAGTGCATGGAATAGCTTTTATGGAAAGTCCATAATTGTATTTTTTTTTTAAAGTCATAATTACATTACATGAGACATGCAAACTAGAATCATCCTTCAGTAACGACTAACGTATACTGAATACTAAAAGTAAGGGTAGGTGCTAAAATTACCATGCACACAAAAGCATGAATAAGTCTCCAAGGACACCATACCAGCACTTAAGTTCATATGCATCCACTGCATTTATTCTGTCGGCACCAAAATCAATCAGCCTAAATATTTTCAACCATGGGTACCACAGTACATCAATATATGGGGCAATTACTACCTTCATTTTTTTGACAGTTCACACTGGAATTCATGGGAGTAGAGGTGAGATATAGGCATGTCTACAAAAAGAGATAGATGGGCATTTATTCATTGAAACCACTATCATATATAAACACAAACATGGTATTTATCTGCACATAAGCTAGCGAAAACAAGGCGTAGGCTGGCCTGAAGTTTCAATCAAATTCAATAGCTTATCGCACTGAACTAAAACACCCACCTTTTTATAGGGCGCCTCAAGCATGGCTTCGATGTCAAAGTCGTCGGCCATGATGGCGGAGATCTGCTTGTACACAGAACAGAAATAAAAACATACGTTATAAAAAAGATGACCGCAAACGTGTTCTCTTCCGAGACATATGTCACAAGCCACACCCACGTATTTATAACCAGATATTGTTAAACATTAAAAAAAAAAAACTTGATCAATTTGGACTGCGCGGAACCTGTAGCTAAATTGTAGCTAAGCTATTTATGGCTGAATAGCTTAGCTTCCACGGACACGGATAGCAAAAAGCTAAACCACATGGGTATAGTAGCAAAACAAATAGCTAATAATTACATTACACGCCATCATTTACAAAAAAAAACAGTTTGTATAAAACATTCACATAATTACAATAAAATTAAACTACAAAGACTACAATTAATAGGCAGAGCTAGCAAGGCCTCACTCAGGCTTCGGCGATATCTGCGTTGTTGGCAACAGGCTAGCAACTAGAGTAGCAAACAAAACAACGCAACTATAAAGTTTTACATCACTTCAAAATGAGTTGCAGCAGTTTTGTACAGATATTCTATTGTCTACTGACTATTAAGTAATTAGCTAGCTAGCCATATCTGTTTACGTCTCCTTCTCCGCCTTACCGTGTTATTGCGGCCTACTGGAATCCTCGTTTAAACGACGGGCCTCTTCAATATTGGTCTGGACCACCTGGAATTCTCCAATGCCTCAAAAATTACTCAAAGCATCTATTGTTCTGCACGGTCCTATGTTAGATAAATGCACAATAAACTGTGTACAATAATG
>JAQQZS010000016.1:13984209-13994363 GCA_030068045.1 Platyallabes tihoni | reverse complement strand
CACCACCATTCTGTGTTGTCTGGCTACACTCTCCCCTACCAACACTTTGCAGTCACTGATCTCTTTCAGATTACAACGTCGTCACAAGATGTAGTCATCCTGAATGCTTCTGCCTCCACTCTTATGTCACCCAATGTTCTTTCCTCTTCTGGAAGAAAGTATTCACTACTGCCATTTCCATCCTCTTTGCAAAGTCTGTCCTTCTACATTCCTGGTCTGAAGACCAAACCTGCCTATCACATTTTCATCACCTCTGTTCCCTTCCCCAACATGTCCACTGAAGTCTGCACCAATCATCACTCTCTCACCTCCGGGGATGCTCTGCATCAATTCATCTAACTCACCCCAGAATTTCTCCATCTCTTCCAAATCACATACTAACCAATAACAAAATTGAATGCCACACTTTCAATTTAGAACATTCCTAACAAACTCCTCTTTCAGGATAACTCCTACTGCATTTATTTTCCTATCCACGGCATGGTAAAACAATTTGAACCCTGATCCTAAGCTTCTAGCCTTGCTACCTTTCCACCTGGTCTCCTGGACACAGTATATCCACCCTCCTTCTCTGCATCATTTCAACCAATTCTCTTCCCTTCCCTGTCATAGTCCCAACATTCAAAGACCCTACTGTCACTCCTCTTGCCTTTCCTCTTCTCTGTCTGCCTATGAACACGCATTCCTCCTTTCCTTCTTCGACCAACAGTAGCCCAATTTCCACCGGCACCCTGTAGGTCGTTGTTAATCGTGATATTTACAAATATAAACAATTAAAAATATAATGTAATATATGTGCATACATGATGAATTGATATATTGTATAGTATATACAGTATATAGAGAATATTTAAATAGTTCAAAAACAAATAAAGCTTATGTAAATATAACAAAATGGAAATATGGTAAATATAACAAAATGTTTTTTATGGAAAACAAAGGGTCAAAATCAAATAAGTAGATATTAATAACATATTAATACAAATATGTCAACATAACTAAAAGCTTTATATATATATATATATATATATATATATATATATATAAGTGTGTGTGTATGTATATATTAGCAATAATAATAATAATAATACTTTATTTATTTATTTTTACTTACACAAAATTGTCACTTCCGCCGAAGCGGTTCGCCATCTTGAACAGGCTTGGCTAGTGTATAAAATGGTCTAGACGTAAAAATAAAATAAATTAATTGTTCGGTTTTTAGTTTTGATTTAATATTGTTTCTTAATCTAATCGATGATCACACTTAGCAGAGATTTGCTGACTATTAAAGACAATCGCGAATTTAGCTGATGATGGAAACCTATGGATCCCCCAAGATAAAGTTGAAAAGATTCACCGGCAGCAAAGCCGAAATAAAGGACAATTGCAGCATTTGTTTGTTTTTTGTCTAATCGCCTGGATTAGTTCTTCCAGGAGCAAACAAGAAGTTCCAGGCAACAGGTGGAAAACATAAGGTATTTTTTTCCCCTTGTGACAATACCTCCGCCAACGCTTTGTGTTGGCTGCAAACTACCCAACAAATAAGCGCTAATTCAGTCTCCAGCTAGCTGGCTAAATCGTCGCACCGCTTTTCTTTAACTAGCGTGCTAATAAACAACATAACGCCTAAATTGCTCATTTGATAGCAACCTTCGCG
The DNA here is from genome assembly GCA_030068045.1 of Platyallabes tihoni. Lineage (NCBI taxonomy): Eukaryota > Metazoa > Chordata > Actinopteri > Siluriformes > Clariidae > Platyallabes > Platyallabes tihoni. Next base: position 13,992,706 of record JAQQZS010000016.1, on the reverse strand, counting down.
AAAGACTGTGCATTTTTATTAATCTTGCAGACGGTGGTAGTTTTTGTTAGCCATCTGTTCCGAGGCCCACTATTGAATAGCTGGCGTTCATTGTTTAACATTAGCTAGATGGCGACAAGAAATTGCTACCCACATCTTTACGAGTAGCCGCTCTGCATACTCGGACATGTTTTGTATCCGATAAATGATGCTATTGTAACCAGTTATTTAGTTTTATTTTATTATTTTTTTTTGTAACAGGCACTACCATAACAGTCTGAACTAACTTAGCAGCAGTATGTGCATTTAATATTGCTATCAGTGTGTGATGGTTCTCGAATTTTGTTGAGTTGCTAAAGCTGCCATCTGTTTAAGGATATATTAATGAAGAAAAAAGTCATAATTCCCTTTTCTTTTTTATTTGTTTCAGGAGAAATGTTTCAGCTTCCAGTAAACAACCTTACTCGACTGAGAAAAGCAAGGAAAAGGGTCAAAAGGCTGTTAAGTGATATTGGTTTGGACTACTGCAGGGAACATGTAGAGGTTAGTTAAAAAAAAAAAAAAATATATATATATATATATATAGTTTTGATTGTAATATTCTGCCAAATGGAAAAGTACACTCAAGCCAGAAATAGTTACATTAGAGAATCCCAATAAATTATTTTTATGTCGCTCATAGATCATCAATAATGTTTGTGGCACTGAAAAATCCATCTGGACCACAAAACCTTTTGACATAATGAAATAAGTATACCAAAGATTTTCTAATAAAATTTTAATTTCTAGGTACATCAAGGCCAGCTCAGTAGAGCCGTCTAGGTCCTATGATGCCACAGGTTGCCACCACAGTTCCTGTGCTCACTATTTGCTATGTTCAGATGCAAGTTAGTAATGCATGCAGTGAAGCAAGCAGAGAGCAGCACACAGACTGATAAAACCTTTTATGGAAAACTATGGCATTCTCAAAAAGCAGGAAAGGTGATGTTGAAAGCTGAGGTTTTTTAACCCTTCCGAGGTAAGGGTGTGGAAAAATGCGCTAACGTAACCCCTGACTGATTGTTTGAATTTGCAGATACTTTATTTGATCAGATGTAAGAACTTTAAGACCATACATTTTTACTGCCTTTCCATTTCCAAACCAGTGAGCCAATCATTAGCTCTGTGTCTTTGAGTGTTATGGAAACTATTATATCTCATGTACAATATAATCACATTAATAAGCATGGTGGAGCTCATCAAACAAATTTTTAATGTTTGCATAAATATCACCTAAGTAAAGACAAAATACAGTTTTCAAATGATAACTTCATTTGCTAAAGGTCCAAACCTACCTGGCCATATGTGAAAAATAATCACCGTAAACCTGATAACTGGAATGAGTCTTTCACATTGCTGTGGAGGAATTTTGGCCCACTCTTCTATACAGAATCCATTTCACGCACACTGGAGGGTTTTCAAGCAAGTTTAAGGTCATCTCATTCTTATTTAAGTTCGGACTTTGATTAGGCCATTCTAAAACCTTAATTTTGTTAGTTTTGAGCCATTGATATGTTTAATTGCTGGTGTGTTTTCCATCATTGTCCTGCTGCATAACCCAAGTGAGCTTGAGGTCATGAACTGATGGCAGAACATTTTGATTCAGGATTTTCTGGTTGAGCGCAGAATTCATGGTTCCATAAATTATGGCAAGTTGTCTAGATAGCAGCGCTAGACCATCACACGACCACCACTAAGATTGATTGTTGGTATGATGTTCTTTTTTTTTTAATGAAATAATATGTTATACTTACACCAGATGTAATGAGGCGCACATCTTTAACAAAAGTTTAACATTTGTCTTGTCAGTCCACAGAATATTTGACTAAAGTCTTTAGCATAATCAAGATATTTTTTGGCAAATGTGAAATGTCTGCTTTTTGGTGAGCAGTAGCTTTCGCCTTGCAACTCCCCCATGGATGCCATTTTTGCCCAGTCTGTTTCTTATTGTTGAATCATGAACACTGACCTTAACTGAGGCAAACTGATGCATGTCATTTACTTTGTTTCTCATCTGTTGTTAAATTTATTTAGTTTATGATGCTTTTTTGTTTTTTTTAGTGTGCTTCTCTTTGTCAGACAAGTTCTATTTAAGTGATTTCTTGCTTCAACAGGTCTGGCAGTAAATAGGCCTGAGTGTGGCAAGTAAAATTACATTAATATGGCCTGACGAACGCTATTCAGTATACTGACCAAAAACAAGCAGACAACAACTATGCAGCCTAGCTAGTCAATCATCAGCTGGAAAAACATTATGTACCCCTAGCTAATACAGTGAGTATTAATTTCTTAAACAACCATGTCAGAAAACATCCTGTGGTCATGGAAAAGATGCTACTCTGTTTCAGAAGGGGATTAAATTTTCTAGGGAGCATAAGGAATGGACTGGAGCAGTCTGATCTAGGTAATGTTCGGCAATGTTATGCGCCCAAAATGAGGTCAGCTGAATGCCTGAATATACATAATGAAACATTTTTCCCCCCCATCATCTATAAAAGTAAATATATTTAAAAATTTTCCATCTCTGATGACAGGATTTACTGCCAGGATTTATCTGGCTCAAACACAGAGTAGTTCTGGGGTAATAAAGCATATTTTTTTACACATGTTGGTACACAAAGTTTTGGTAAGCTGTCCATCTCATCCATCATCAATATAAGATCTTGGAGAGAAATGATTGCAACTCTAGACTAAATGTTGTGAAATTGAATAAGCATGACAATATCATGGCTGTAATGAAGTCAAAAGGCAGACCAACAGAATATTGGTGTATGTGACCTTTTTTTGGCTGGGCAGTAAATATTGTTTTAGATTTGATGTATACTGGTGTGTGTGTTTGTATATAAAACTTTTTAAAAAAAAAAATCAATTTATACAGCTTGTATATGAGAGAGTATGAATAAGCCATTTTGAAGGGTCAAATTATTGGGGTGCATCAAGTAAAGAGAAACAACTAAGGAGTTGATTTTACTGTCACTGGGTTAAGAACCTTTCAACACATTATTAAACCTGTAAGGATAGTGCTGAACTGTCAATTTTGTGAAGCTGGTTCAAATGGTCAGGTCTACAGCAGGCTGAGCAACATTATGTGGCAATAAAATTAAGCCAGCTGATGGCCTAAATGTACTGAATCACCAGGTTATCCCGTCAGTGGAGTTTTTCTTTCCTGATGGCACAAGAGCATGAGGAATCATTTTCCCACATGAAACGGCCACCACATTGTGTGCTGTAATCAAAGCTAAAAGTCCATTCAATGAAATCTTAGTGTTTGTGAATTTCTTTTTGCTTTAACATTCAATTTCTACCACGGTAGGGAAAAATTGTTCATGCAACTGATGCAAAACCTAAAATAATTTCTTCTGTAATGTTCTGACAATTCTTCTGTAATGTTCCTTATATATGTTTTCTGTTCTGTTCCTCTTTAGGATTACAAAGAGTTTAATCCTGATGAGATCTATATGAAAAGTTTTTACCTTGATGTATGCACGTGGGATCCATCCTGGACGAAGTCACAGGTGCTGTAGAACATTTTAAATTCTTGATTTTTATTATTTTAGTATTTTAATAGCTCTGACTTGTTGCTGTAAATATTTCTACATTTATGTCTTGTAGGACTACAGAACTAAGCAATTTTGCTGCTCAGACTGTCCCTTTGCTTCCAAGTACTTCTCAGCTTACAAGAATCACTTTCGCAATGTTCACAGAGATGACTTTGAGAACCGCATCCTGCTCAACTGCTCCTATTGCATGTACAGTGGGAATAAACAAACTCTGGAGACTCATGTTAGGCTCTTTCACATGTCATATAGTGTTGTGCGACAGGGCATTGCCAATCCACTTGGAGCCATGGTGGGTGGAAAAGATATACGGATGGACAAGCCCATGCTGACCAACCAAAAAGAGCTGGCCGTGTACTACTGCAAGAAATGCAACTACCGGGACAGGTTATACAATGTAGTGCGCAGGCACATTTATAGGGAACACTTCCAGCATGTAACCACACCTTATGTGGTTAAAAATTATCAGAAACAAGAAAATGGTGGTGAAGTCACAATCAGCACCCATGGGATTCACTGTAAGAGCTGCCTCTTTGTTCCTCGTTCATATGAAGCACTGGTTCAACATGTTATTGAGGTCCATGAGCATCTTGGCCGTCATGTAACTGCCATGATTGGCCATACCAATGTTGTAATGGCTCGTTCTCAGGCCAGTATAGTTCAGAGGGGTGCTCCAGTCACATCTGGCATATCTCCCCACATGGTGCAGCCAGTTAATTGCTTTAACATGCCCAAAGTAATGACTGTGCCTATTGGTAACCATTTCAAGCAGGGTGTCACAGGAAACCCTGGTCAACCACTGTGTATTAAACTATCTGACAAAGCTTTGCTGTCCAGCACAGCTTCACAGTCAAATAGAGGAAAAAACCTAGGTAGTTTTATGGTTGCACCACCACTTGGTAATGCCACTACAGCCACTTTGACCTCATTGCAAGTGAAGAAGGGTTTAGGTAATGCACATAACACATCACAGAACTGGAAGATTTGCACAATCTGCAATGAATTCTTCTCTGCTAGTGCATACGCAATTCACGTTGAAAAGGAACATCAGGTTGAAAGGGTGCAGGCTATGGCTAAGTACATTATGAAGATCCACAATTTCACAAGCAAGTGTCTGCATTGTAACCGCTACCTGCCAAGTGACACTCTGCTAAACCACATGCTAATACATGGACTAGCATGCCCACAGTGTCCTTTCACATTTTACGAGGTTGAGAAGGTAGTAGTGCACAAGAGACAAATGCATCCAAACGAACCAGTGAATCATGTTAATGATTTACCATTAACATTTGATGTGACACTTCAGCAAGGGAGTCCAAAGAATGTGCAGCTTATAGTGACCACCTGTAACATGAAGGAAGTACCCAAGTCATTATCCACAACTATGCAACCATCAAATAGTGTTGGATCCAGGCCCACAATAATTGAAGCAAAGGGGATAAAAAGATCGAGTGAATCACTGTTGAGCAACTCATTTCAAAATGTCTCTGAACTAGCTCCGAACACAGAAATGGGCAAGGTGCTGTGTCCACTCTGCTTCACTATTCTAAAGGGTTCAATTTCTAATGCTCTCGCACAGCATCTCCAAGAACAGCACCAGGTGCTTCAGACTTGCCATCCAGTTGAAAAAAAGGTCACTTACAAGTGTATTCATTGTTTGGGTGTGTACAAAAATAACCTGACAGCTTCCAAAATCACACTTCATCTAGTACACTGTCAAGGTGTTGGGCAAACTCCCAAAGAAACTGTGCCTTCAAGCCAAGCCCTGTGTCTTCAGAACCAATTGTCACTAACCTTCATAGGGAATCAGAGTTAGATATGTCAATGAAAAATCTAAATCTGACAATGAAAACTACACCTATATCTCCTACCGTGGTTCAACCTTGGACAGAAGAGATGGTGCTGAACGAGAGGTTCCTGTATAAAAGAGGTGGGAGGGTGACAAATACAGATTTTGCCAAGGGAGGCTCAAAGAGTCTAGCTGGAGCAACTGAAGAAGAAACATGGCCAGGGGACATGTCCCTAAATTACAGCCTTTATAGACCAGCTGGATGATTTAAAGAGAAGGGGAAGGAAATGGGTTTGCTGGGCAGATGATCCCCAGTCTTGGTTCATGTCTCCCAACTCCCAAGGCAAACTGTCTTCAACCTTGTACTAGGCCCTAAATCTTAAGTTGTGACAATTTATTTTTTTTGCTACAAGCTGATTTGGAGAACTTTCAGCATTCCTGTTGTGAACAAGCAGGATAAGCATACTGAATCATGTTTCTTAACCCATATATCCCCTTGTGATTTTTACTGCCTTGTGTCATTGCTAACACAGTTGATTAAATTGTTACTGTAGAAAGTTTTTCTCTCTGATAAAAAATAAATGTAAAATTGTAATTTACTATACAGTGCTTGGATTACAATATTTTTTTACTTTATTGAACTAAAATGGGTGGATTTTATTTTGATACATATGAACTCGGTTTCCATTAGACCAAATGCATAATATTTCTGTAGATTCTGTTGCTTCCACATTTTGTTGAATAATTTAATTGTGCCGTATATTTAACAGTTTTGATGATACTGTATGCAACTATTTTTAGTTAAATGTGAAAAGATTTTTTTAATCACAGAATTTTCATTTGATAAATTGAACCAGTGTTTCTTTTTTTCTTGCTCAGAATAAAGGTAATTTGGTTTAACAGTAACAGATATTAAGTAGATGGACACTTTTTACCATTAGTGGTTGTGCTATATTCGTTACAAGTTAGTGTATTTAGAGCGTGTTTTTTTTCTTTTTCTCTCTCTGTCTCTCTTGCGGTCTCTTGGGCCCTTTCAGATGTCTGGGCATTTTTACTAAGATCGTGTCTTATTTATAGTGAATTAGACCTCTTAATTAATAAATAAATATTAATGTTTATATTATTTTTTAAATGATTGATACATTATTTAATCAATGCATTACTTTGTTTTGGTTTAAATGTTCATAGCTATAGAAAATGATCAAGCCCTGTTACATCTGAGGAATTCTTAAGTCTTTCTGCATCTACTCCTGACTTGTATACTTTTCCCCCCCATCCTTAATTTTCTGAAAGATGTTTTTTCTAACTAGTCCTAGTTTGTTCATTCTATAAAAAAAAAAATTAAATCTAGATTTTGCTGGCTCAAAGAACTGATTAACCAATTTATTAACAATATGTCCAGCACAGGTCAATGACATTTTGATTCTTTCATTTGCAGTTTGTTGTGGTGGCCTTCACTGCTTATATAGGAGAGAAACAGGTGTGTGAAAATGGGTGAATGAGGTATCAAGGATATTAATTTGCAGAAGTTTAATTTATCATAATGAGATTACTTCAGAAGGTGTACAGATATGGGATTCCGATTGTATTGGGTGGTTCTTGCTAGCATTAGCACACACAGTGCTTCTATTGCTTAGACTATGTTATGGAATATGCTGTTCTTTATGCATCATAAATTGATGGGAAGGTAATTTAATCCCTTGTTCAGGGATTAGGGATTCAGGCTTGTATTAAAAGCAGGTTAGTGTTGTAGCTCAAAACATAACATAGACAGTTCTTCAAAGGCAATTCAGAATGACCTAAAAGCATTTACTTAAAAAAAAAAAAAAAAAAAAAGTTTAGTTTAAGATGATATAATGTTGTTTTGTGTGTTTTTTTTCCCCCTCAAAGTACTTTCATGATTGGTTTTGAACATGGGTTTTTACATTGATATCTTATAAAGGTCTCTGTTCTATAAATGTCCCCCAGACAGATGTTGTGCCATCAAGTGAAAAAGGTCAATATTTTCACAGTATTATTAATTAACTGTGATTTTGTTTAAAAGCATTTGAGTTGTGATTGATTTAACTAATTGTATTGCTATTCAAAGTTAAAGGTGCTATAGAATTTAAAGATACCTGAGGTGATGTTTCCCCACACCAGCACTCTCCCCATATTATACTCTGAGTGGAAGACTGTTCCAAACAGTTAAAAGTGTAGCTCTCAAACTAGAGCCAGTGTGCCAATAGGGTTAAATGTGCCAGACACAACATAGAAAACAAATTGTGCAAATTTCAAAAGCATTTTTTTTTCTTTTTATATGCACATGTTGCTGCCTGGAACACGTTGCTACCCTGGGTGCCTGCTCATGTTGCCCATACTTGAATCTACCTCTGGATTCTGTATATACTCTGCCTGGCCATACAAAAGATGGACTAATATTTAATTCGATCAACTTTAGCTTTGATAAAGGCATGCGGTGTGATGTCCAGTTTAAGTGTGAAAATATATAAAGCTCCCAGGACCACTTTCAAAATTTGACTCCTGGAATATGCCATTCATGGGAAAAATCCATTCAGGTCGTCAACTGACTGGGGTTAGGGTAAGAGATAGAGAGATTAAAAGATTTATCTATTTAAAGATCAGAATTTTTTGTGTTATTATTTTATGTACATTATATTTGTCAATATTCTTGACTCTTGAAGTATGTGTGTATTTCACACAAGCAAAAGTGGAGAGGAGCAGAATCAAAGTTTTTTGAAGTCCATTGTGAAGATTCCACAGTTGGTAATGATGAGTGCCATGTCATTTGCTCAAGTACAGTGTCCAAGTACAGTGCATCTTTTTTTTTTTTGCTGCTGTTTTGCACATAATTATTAGTTTTTTTATTTGTTACACTATATGGCATGGGCAACATGGTGGCAACATGGTGGTCCTGGTTTGATTCCCGCCTTGGGTTTGTGTGCATGGAGTTTGCATGTTCTCCCCGTGCTTGGTGGGATTTCCTTCATGTACTCTGTTTTCCTCGTACATTCCAAAGACATGTAGATTAGGTTCATTGGTTACTCTAAAATGTGTATATACAGTGGTGTTCAAAATAATAGCAGTGTGTTGAAAAAAGTGAGTAAAGCTCCATATCCATATAATAACTTTT
>JAQQZS010000016.1:13967714-13984109 GCA_030068045.1 Platyallabes tihoni | reverse complement strand
CCTCTTTAAGTATTCTGATGTACTCAAATTGATCCATGATCCCTGAAATGTGATAAATAGGCCCAACACCATAGTGCCATTATTTTAACAGACTAATATTTGTTGTTCTTCACTTATATTAAACTAATAATACATTTAGCAAATTTTTCTTCATTTTGTGATTCAGAATAGAATGTGCAGGATGTCCAATGCATTTATGTGATTTAAATTAAAAGTTATTATATGGATATGGAGCTTTACTCTTTTTTCAACACACTGCTATTATTTTGAACACCACTGTATGTGTGTGTATGTGCCTGACCTGCGATCGACTGGCACACTGTCCAGGGTGTACATTATGTCTCCTGGAATAGGCTCCAGGCCCCTCTGTGATCCTGTATACAGGATAAGCAGTATAGAAGATGAGTGAGTGATATGGCATGCTGTTTTCTGTTTTGAAAGTGATTGGTTTTAAAAGATTTTAGATAGTTTATTTGTTTTATTGTTTTATATTTATATCTTTGTTTTGATTTGATTTGGGCATCTCAATATTATTGTGAACACAGGCCAGATGCACTTTGGTGTTTGTAGCTAAACACTAATTTACAAAATTCCATATAAATAAAACATTTGTTTCACATACTGTATGTTTAATAGTGTTGGATATGTTTGTACACTAAAAATAATGTAAAATAATGGTAATGTTAGTGATAATGAAATTTAGTAGGAAATAGTACTAACTGAAGAGCAAAAGAGCAAGTTCTTATTGCTGAGCCGAACCAAATGATGCGTCTCTGCACTTGTGGACTGCTGTATGATTACACATTATATTCTGTTTTAATATCGGTTGCAAGAATTCAATAGATCATTTATATTATGTTGATGTATGGTTTTAAAATCTTGTACCATGTGCCCCTTTTTAAATTTGAACACCTTTCCCTCTAAAGACCCTTACACCTTATACTTTTGAACAGAATTGCCTTGTCAGTAGAAGAGGTCACAGGAGAATGTCCAGACTACAGTATTTGAGGTCAAAGGAAAGTTCTGGAAACCTAAAAATACCTTTCTACAAATTAAGGGGAGGAGAATATCATCTCAGTATGTAAATATTGAAACTCATTGTCTAAAGCAGTAAAATATCAAACTGGACTCCACAGCTGAAGACATTAAAATAAATAAATAAAAAAAATAAACCTTTCTGCTGCCTTAATAATTCCCCCCGCCGGAATCCCACCCCTTCTGATAGTCTGGCGACGCCCCTGTTTCGGGATTATTAACTGCAGATACTAAAACCAGCGCTGCTGTTCTGAACCGAGTCTAGTCTGTGTTATTTCTTTGCTGTTTCCTACCTGTTTTTTTTTTTTCTCTTTCTTTCTATTTCGCTAAGGAGCCTGAAAGCGTAAATCTGTCCCTGCTGGTGATGCTCGGGCCGAAATGCACTTTTGGGACGCGTTAACGGTGAGAATCAGTAGAAAATATGGTGGTTTTATCTGATGTTGATGCTGACGGAGATATTCTGCAGGACGGAACAAGACGTTAATGCGTGTTTGTGGAAGCTGTCTGCTATTTTCACCGCCATCGTCGTTAACGTAACCGCGGTGACATTTCACAAATCGACAGTCAGGTGGTGTGATAAAGGCTCCCCGAATGTTCCGAACCACGGCACTGTGAGCACCTGCTAGATGTCCTGCTACGCTGCTGGACCCTCGGCTTCCTTTTCCATAAATACAGGATTTCATCACCGTGCTGCGTAATCACCTGATCTTCATACATGACACGTGAGCACGATTCAGGTTTTCGTCACGTCTCATTCCACGTTTCCTTCCGTGCAGTGAGAACAGAGTGCAGACTAGTCTCATTAAATCGTTCTTTCTTGAATGCACACACAAACACACACACACACACACATCTGTTATTGGTTATTGATTTGTTCTGGACGAAGATTCCGGCATTTTCACTCTGGTCACCAGATTAACTAATTAATATTATTATTAATAACAGATTAATATATTCCACTGAGATCTCTTCAGGTTTCAAAGCTTCGTTAGCTAGCGATTTTATTATTTATGTTGTTGTTGATAATGATGTTGATGGTGATAATAGAACCCACAACAAAACAAAATACACTATCAATAGTAACAGTATTATAAAAAATAATAAATAAAAATAATAATAATAATAACTACAACAATAATTATTTTATTTTAAAAAATATTTTATTTTTTACACTAACAAAATAAACTATCAATAGTAACATTATTATTATCAACAATAATATTAATGATAATAATAAGTACAGCAATATTTAATAAAAAAATAAAAATTTGATTTTTACACTAATGAAAAAAACCATCAACATTATTATTATCAATAGTAATAATAATAACTACAACAACAATAATAATTGTATAAAAATAAAATTGTATTTTAAATTTTACTGTTATGATTATTTTAGTGGTTTGTTGTTGGTTGTAATATTATTATTATTATTATTATTATTATTTGACTTTAAACAAGCATAACAAATAAAAAATATAGAAAGGTTCAGGTGTAAGGCTAAGGTACGTAGTCATATTTCCACACTTTACAACAAAAAGATATATAAAAAAATTTTAATAAACAAAAAAAATAAATAAATAAATGGGTGAAAATGTATATCAATGTGTTTCATTGGTTAATTCTGAATGTTGAAGCTCCATCAGTTAATTCCTCGATAACAAAAAGTTAAACTTACAGTACAGGTTCAAATTCCTTTTCCACTCAGAGATCCAGTGATGGATCCGTTTACAGAACATCTTACTGCCTTATTGTGTTGTTTTTTTAACAAAACCCAATGATTGTAGCAGTTAATCGAAATAGGGCTGCATGATTTGATCTGCTTATTTTGATACATATTGTGATTGTTATTGAAGCTGTGATATGTAACATATCCTGCCTGAAAAGTGTACTGTATAAAACGCCAGCCACACTTCTTTTCAAAGCACTTGCGAGTTTGTCAGCACTCTGCATAACGACGTGAATGTAAAATGTATGATCACCTCGATGGAGTCCAGTCCAAAGACCTGCAGATTGGGCTATTGGCATTTCCAAATTGCCTGTGATTTGTGAATGAGCGTGTAAGTGTGTGTGCCCTGCGATGGATTGGCACCCTGTCCAGGGTGTATCCCGGCTCGTGCCATAAGCCTCCTGGGAGAGACTCCAGGTACCCGCGACCCTGAATAACCTTCTGGCTAACTTTTAGTAAACCTACAATGAACGATTAGTTCTAAGATCTGTTATTTGTGAGAGGATTGCCAGAATGTGTTCAGTTAGCAGCTTTTTGCTCCAAGTTCATATTTTCACATGTAAATCAGATTTGTGGCAAACCTTTGACGGACTTCTGGCTAACAATTTCTGGGAAATTAACATCGCCCATGTCTCTGGCAAACATTTCAAGATGAGACCTCTTAAAATTCAAAATACCAGTGTACTCCAGATTAATGGTAATACAATTCATTTAATAAATAAAACAGGAACACCAACATAGTTTAACAAGTATAAGCTTATTTAAGGGTTTTTAACCCTTACACCCTAAATGGCCTTGCATTTATTTGTTGACCCCTGGTATAAATATGTCTATCAAGGGAAGTGCATTGAAAATGCTTACAAGTGTTTTATCCCTGATTCTTGTAATTTTTAATCATTTTGAAATTAAAAAGTAGCTTTTAATTTTGCAGACTTTTTGGTCTTTAAACTTCAGGTTTCAGATTTATTGACTCATGTAACTTTGACACAACTTTGTTTAGTGCTGTGTTTTAGGTTCACTGTTCACATTATATCCTGATGCATGTTTTAAAAATGACAAATTTTCATTATTGTCCTGGTCTGCTGGGTTTGTCATGGCCGGATTAAAATGTCATGATGGGAAATTATCGTATGACTTGGGTGAACCCAGTAGCAAAAGTTCAGATATCCTGAGGCAAGTCTGTGTGCCAAAGAGTGTTTCCAAAAATCCCTGTGATATAGTGGCTAGCTGATCCTGGATGCAGACAGGATTCAATTAAACCAGAATTGTAGCAAGAGTGTGGTAAGTCTTTAACCAGGAGGGGGCAGACTAAACATGTCCACTAAAAGCAATACCTGGTACAGTCCCCAAACATAGTCACAAGCAGGAAAATCGAAAAGAACAACCATCTCTGCAACATTCCACCAATCAGGCCTGCATGGTAGAGTGGCCAAACGGAAACCACTCCTCAGTAAAAGGCACATGACAGGTGCCTGAAGTTTGCCAAAAGGCACCTGAAGGACTCTCAGACCATGAGAAACGTTTTTTTAAAGCACCTTTGGCACCAATTATAGCCTCAAGTCTTTTTAAGTATAATGCTACAAGATGGTTTTTCTATTGGAAGTTTCTCCTCTCTCCACAGAGAAAGCTCTTTCAGACTAACCATCAGGTTTCTCGGTCACCTCTTTGACTAAGGCACTTTTCTAACCCCTAACCCTAACCCTTTTTATACAAAACTTGATTGTCATGTCTGAGTATGTGAATTGTAGTTTAATGTTTTGAAAAATTGGTAAATGAAATCAAAAACCGAGTGAAAATCAGGAAAATTAGTTGTAGTTTTGCAGACATGATGTGATTCCACATGACAGAGTTTATGGCATGTTTTTTCTTCTGTTCCTCCCTGATCTTGATCCCAAATTTAATATTGCTTAATTATTGTTTCTTTTAATTTTGATTAGTGCTGTTGTTAATATTGGGTTCTTAAAAATAATTTATGCATAATAATAATAATAATAATAATCTGCTATATTACACTGTTTAGTTTTTGTATTGTTACACTTTTGCTGTTTTATTTATTAAAGGAATTATGTTATCTTTAATCTGGAGTCCATGTGTGTCTTAAATTTTGAAATGCTTGCCAGAGACATTGGAAAAGTTAATGTGCTGTAAATAGCCCCAAAAATTTGAGCCATAAACCCCATTTGCACAAACTTGCTGCAAATTTGCCACAAACCACACACATTCTGGCTATTCTGTTGCAAATAATAGAATTTAGAATTTATTGTTTGCCATAGATTTATTCCAAATTTAGCCAGGAAGCTACTACAAATTTGTGGCTAATTTGGCAGAAGTTCGTTATAACTGTTTGCCAAAAACTTTACATTTTTGTAATCGAAGAGACCTCATTATGTAGAAAATATTTCAGAGGCATGAGAGCTGTTAATGTGATGTAAATTTGCCACAAACTAGAAGACTACTACAAGTTTACCACAAAACTAATTTGCATGTGAAAAAATGAACTTGCAGCTAATTTTCCACAAGCTGCACGAATTCTGGCAAATCTATGGCAAACAGTACAGTATAAGTAAGATTTGTTCACTGTAATCTTCCCACAAAATTAGCCAACATTCTAAAATAAATTGCCAAGTGAAAATATGAACTTGCCATAAATCTGCAGCCACGGCGTGATATGGAGTTCATATTGTAGTTTGTTTCTGTTATTATATTAAAGCCAACTACATTTTTGATTGTTAATTTCTTGGCGTTAAACTAATTTATAATAATAATAAATAATGCATCATATTACACTTATTGTTCAAGGGACTGAACAAGCACCTGAGTAGTCTGTGTAGAAAAATTGGGCCGAATTCTCCTGATAGACAAAAAGAGAGAGTAAGGCTACAATGTTTGGGGAAACTGACAGTTGATTGTCCGGAGTTACCGCAAGATTGCAGGCAGTAAATGAAGGAGTGATCCGATTGTTGTCCAGGGAGATCACAAGGTCTTGGCAGGGGGATAATTCTCAGTTTTGCTGAGATTGAGTTTCAGCTGACGAGCTGTCATGCGATATGAGATGTCTGCCAGACATGCTGAGATCAGAGTGGAAACCTGAGTGTCTGAGGGGGGAAAGGAGAGAACGAGTTGTGTGTCATCTGCATAAGAATGGTATTAAAAGCCAAATGAAAATAATTTTACCCTAAGTGCATTTAAACTTCAAACAACTTCAGGCATTAACGTGAAAAACAATTGACTAAATATTTGTAGGATTTGTATGAACTTTTATTTTAAAATAATGACAATCAAGATAATAAGAATAATTTGCTTTATTCTACACAACCTGCTGGATGCAACTGGGCATAAAGTCAAAAAGGCCTCACTTGTTCAATCAATGCCTGCTTGATTACTTTCTGAAGATAATTTACAGAAATTTGCCACAGAAGTTTACAATTCACTTGAGAATTCCCTAAATTCCCATTTTAGCCATTTTTTGGAGGTTTTACTTTAGAAAGTGAGAGTCCTGACCCATATTTGTTTCATCCCTTAACTAAACCAGCCGAAACACCCTGTTTTGTGTACAGGAAGAACTATAATTAAGCAATATCACACGAGAGAGAGAGTTCTATTGTGCTGGTTATCAGCATGGCTGTAATTTGCTTGTAGCCACAAGTTTCTACCTTTGTAGCTCTCCTTTGTGTAAAAAAAAAAAATTAACAAAGGCATTTTAGAATGACTTAGAATCAACTATTAGGTAGAAAAAGTGTTGTTTAAAATGACAATGTTAGCAGATGTGTTTTTTTGCTGGATTGGTGCTGAATGTGGTCTTTGCCAGGCAGCTGCTCTCTCCTCAATACTGTGGATAATACCAATCTGTATTTTCACCCATGCTGCGATTACCCATTACAGTAATTAACGACTGAGGAACACCAGTGACCTGTGACACATACGGTTAAAGGTCTCAGTGCTGTTACTGTCTATTATCACCACTCATGGAATGCCTCTTGTCCAGTCATTCATTACGCAGTCATAACTTACTGTTGTATAATACATGACAGCTGCTGTCTTAATATTTTGGCCACCACTGTACCAGTAATATTGTTGCTTTTCTGCAGGGTTTTTAAAGAAATTGAATGGATGCTTAGAGACGGAAAACAGTCCACCAGCTTTATTTTTCCCTATATAGGACTGTGGAAGTCACATGAATGGTTGCAACAGCAAGGTAACATATGGATCGTATGTATATTGAATTCTTTTAATTATGTTTGTGAACTGGTTCTTTGAAATAACATATTTAATTTTTTTTAGAATGTAAGGTTTGAGAATGCCAGTGTGACCCATATTCTATGGAGATCAAAACACCCGGGCTTACTGCCATGGGTTTAGGTGTGCCTGGTGAGTAGTTAAAATTATTATAGCCATAACATGTTTTAGGTAACTGTTTTTACTACCATTTACGGTAGTTCTACCACATAAAGTCACTGGTTATGATTGTTACTGGGAACTTACTGGGAGGGCAAAGTTCTCCTATACACCAAAACATAAAGATTAGAGTCCAAAAATATTCATTTGTTGAACGTATTACATAGGCCACATTTTTCCATGGAAAAATATCACATTAATTAATTTATTAATATAGCTACCTCATAGATCTTGGATGTATGTAAAATGTTTGTACTAAAATTTTCACAATCTTATTGAACCAGTGTAATTTTTTTAAACATTAAACAGGCAGAACATGCAAACTCTATGTACGGTACATAGACCCAAGGCGGGAATCAAACACAGACCCTGTATTAATACATTGCATTATTTATTTATTTTTTGTCTGCAATATTGTGGTTATCTCATAGCTGTTAAACATCTATTAAACATTGGTGCATGCATTATCATGTTTCAAAAATTAGCATCTAATCTTCATGTTTTTTTAATGCCCAGCACAATTACTTTTAAATTTAACTTACCAATTTACATCAGATGGAAAGCAGGTACTCAAATCAAGGTCTTGACCGGGGGGGAAATAAATCTTCCTGTTCTATTTTTTCTCCATTTAAAGCTAAATATTGAGCCAAACTGCACAATGTACCATATCATTACATTCATGCCAACTGAGTTACTTACCATTGTTCTTGATGATTTGGTTCCCGTCATGGGCAGGACCTAAGCTGAAGGACCAGGATACTCTGAGAACTGCCCTTTTACTTGGGTGTTGGTTTTACTTTAGACAAAAAGCCCTTGTAGATATTGTTTGCATGTTCTTCACATTTTTACAGTTTTTGTTTAAAGGAACTAAGTACAGGTTTATGTCTGTGTAGAATTCCAGGGCTGTCAGAACAGCAAGCTGCAGGCTGAGAGGATCTCGAACCTGCAGGAGAAGAAGCGATGTCTGCAGACTCTTTTAGGCAGTAGACGAAAGGAACTACGACAAGTGTGTCTGCTGGAGGCAGTATGTCAGTTTACACTATAACTTTGGGCATATAATGTAGCTGTAATCTTATGAGAAGGAACCTTGACAAGGTTTTAAATAAAGTTATGATATATAACGTGGAGAACAGGCCCCACCTTGATTAGGTGAATATAGAATATATGCTCATTTCAAGTTTTTGTTAGTTTCGCACACATCTTAATATGGACTCAAGTCTTCTCATTGTACACACAATAATATACAATGATTGTGTTAAAGTGAAGAGTTTTGTTCATTTATTAAAAATTTTGGCTATCAAGTAGTTCTTGGTTAACGCTCCTTTGGCAACACTGATAGCCTTAAGTCTTCTTGGGAATAATGCTACAAGCTTAGTGCACCTTTCTTTTGGAAGTTTCCTTAAATTCCTCTTGGCAGGGATGGGCACAGCCATTTTCAGGTCTCTAAAAATATTCTCTGCTGGAGTTAGGTGCAGACTTTGGCAGGGCATCTTTAGGGTTTTGACAGATTTGTGGGTTGGTGTCCTGTTGAAATACAAGCCTTCTCCCAAGCCTGAGATCCAGAGCAATCTGCAAAAGGTTTAGAATCAGAATTGTTCTATATTGTAAAGATGCTGCCATCACCTTGTTTGACTGCAGGGATAGTATAATGAGGTGTTGGTTTGAGTATCCTTCAGATGCTTTTTGTCCAAGATGTCTTGACACAATCCTGTCTTGCAGGTATATAGATAATTCCCAGGACATTGAGATAATATAGATACATAGAGGTATGTAATAAGTTGAATGTAAAACAAAATATGGAAAACCTGAAAGGGCCACTGTCAAAAACAAACTGCCTTGATTATGGCATGCAACGTGATGACCAATCAATATGTAAAAATGATTTATCAGGTTGCCATATCTACTCATTCACCATTTGGTTTCTGGTATATGCCCGTTCCATCAGGGCAGAAAATAAATAAAACATGGTCATTCTGTATCATTCTGTATCATTGTCCCTGACTTGATTCTTTTACCACATAATGTTGCTGAGCCTAGACCTGACCAAGTCAAGAACCCCCAGATATATTTATCCCCCAGATATACAGTCACACAGTGCTGGAGGTTCAGCAATATCCTACCAGGGTTTAATAATACATTGGGTGGTTTTATTATTATTATTATTATTATTTGTAGTAAGTAGTCGTAGCAATAGTACAGTAGTAGTAGTAAAATTGTTTTTGCAGGAACTGACAGGAAAACTTCCATATGACTTTCCTCTGGAAGTGGGTGAACAGCCCCCGATTGTTCAACGAAGAGCTGGAAAGGCATTTGATGCGACTTCAAAGTTGGAGGTAAGGGAAAAATCTTTAATCAGTACAGTGGGGTGGTTTTAGTTACCCAAAGTTGACCTTGACAAAAATTTTAATCAGGGATAGAAACACAGAAATGCCAAGTTGCCACTGATCCCTTGAGCGAGGCCTTTAACGCTGTCTGCTCCAGGGGCGCTGTATCCTGGCTGACCCTGCGCTATGATGGCAGCTTCCTAAATTGGATATGTAACGAAATAATTTACCGGTGCTTTAAAAGTGACAAATAATTTAATATTGATTTAATTTTATTTGAACACCATCTACATTTTACTAATTCAACTTTTGTGTAGAGATTTGTATAATGTTACTTCTGGTGTAGATGTGGGATGAAAATATATATTTCAATCGATAATCATTCTTATATAAAGAAAATACACTTTGTCAAATCCACTTGAAAGTTAATACAAAATTTTCATAAAATATTAGATTGCAATAAAATGCTTCCTAAAGGGGAAAGGTTCCCGTCTACAGTGACACCATGTCCATAGGACACTTTTGAATTTTTTTTAAAAAGTGGTAGATTCTACAGTGCATCTCAGAAAAATGTTGAATATTATGGATTGTTAAAATTAATAAAAAATTTTTAACGCTCATGCATTCTAGATTCACTACACGTAAAGTTTCAGCCTTTTCTGTTTGTTTATTTTGCTTTTGAGGAACAACATGGGCTTCCTGTGATGTAGTTCCTGTTTTCAAATCATTTATTGCAGGTTTCTTGCTTGTATAAGCACTTAAAACTGCTTTTTCTCCATATATGTCAACAGGTTTGTTGTTTTTATTTCATTGCATCTTTCATTTTTCCATTCTGCCTCTTTTTCTTTTTTTCTTTTTTTTCAAAGAACGCATTAGTTTCTTCATCTAAAGATTGCAAACGGAATCCATCCACACCAGATCTGTCTGGAATCATATCAACAAAACCCCAACTAAGGTATGTTAAAGCTTATCATTGTAAATATTCAGCTTGTTCAGTCTGTGAGATGCAGGATATTTGGGGATTCTTCCTGTCATTAGTAATAATTTTATCTGTAATAGCAGGAGATAGCAGGTATGGTCTCCTTATCAGGAGATAGCAGGTAAGGTCTTAGGCATGCACAGGTTCTCATATATAGTCATACATATAGAAGCTAATAATATACAGCTTTGTCAGTCAGATGTTAGCAGACATAACTTTGTAGAGGTGTGTAAATTGGCAAAGGCGAAGTCTGGCTCAATCCCAATGTGACG
Organism: Platyallabes tihoni; assembly: GCA_030068045.1. Lineage (NCBI taxonomy): Eukaryota > Metazoa > Chordata > Actinopteri > Siluriformes > Clariidae > Platyallabes > Platyallabes tihoni. The sequence goes on along the minus strand of JAQQZS010000016.1, from coordinate 13,973,375 downwards.
TGCCGACAGCTCACAGCAGGTTATGGTCGCTGAACTGCTGGATGTCCAGGTTGTGCTCTGAAAACAGTGTGGGCTTAATAGATAATTGGATTGCTTCTGGGGGCAGCTGACGTGTTAGAGTATGAGGGTTAGAGTAAGTCTATTCCACCCGGAAAGGTGCTGCTCTCATTTCTTGTAATATGGCTCACAAGTCTCAGAATAGGCCTAGTTAATGAGTATTCAGAGCCCTCTCCAGGGAGCAGAAAAGAGGCTCAATCCACCATCGACCTGCTACACAAGTCATCACCTAGGTTACATCATATTGAGAATAGGTAATGTAAAAATGTAGAAAGACTCTTTTACATCTATACCAGTCAAAAGTTTGGACCCAAGTTTACTTGAGATTTAAAAAATATGAAATAACCCATATGGAATTAGGTAATTAAGTAGCAACAACAACAACAGTCAGTTGTTATTTTAAGTCACTAAGAATAGTTCTTGCAAGAACAGTATTGTCAAGCGCATTTGCAAAACCCATAAAGCACCATGATGAAACTGGCTCTCATAAAGACCTTCCCAGGAAAGCAAGACCAAAACTAACCTCTGATGCAGAGGAGACGTTCATTTAGAGTTACCAACTTCAAACCAATCACCAATTATTGGACATTGGAACCAATAACCAATTAACAGCACCTTAGATTAAAGCCATTATGGAGGTTTTATAGAGCATGAAGTAGTAGACACATCTCAACAATTGTTCAAATGCGATTGTTGCATATTTTTGATCCACACTTTTCAGATATTTATTTGTAAAACATTTTAAAAACCATTTATCATTTTCCTTCCACTTCACAGTTATGTTCCACTTTGTGTTGGTCTATCACATAAAATCCCAAATAAAATACATTTAAATTTGTGGTTGTAACCTGACAAAATGAGGAAAAGTGGTAAAAGATCATTTTTAGATTTTTAGTTATATGTATATAGTTTTTTTTGTTTTGTTTTTGTTTTACAGTATTATGGATTATTTTAAATACCCTTAAATCTTAAATGTCTTAAATTGTAAATATTTAAAATTACCAAGAATAGTTTTGTACCCAAGTATATATCAGTGAAGGTGGTCTTACTGTATATTAACTATACTTTATATTAACTTTAACCCATTTCCTATTATAAAATTTAACTTTCAACCTGATTGCGGACATACAGTATGGAGCAGGGATTGATTTATAGTTATACTATCTGCTTTCACCTAAATGAGAATGTGCTTTTGAGTCTGGTTCCTCTCAAGGATCAGCAGAGTGCTGCAAGGAAGCATACTCATGGGAAGATGACTAGAAGGGGAAATTGTGGTAGGAAAATGTGCACAAGGAACAGGGATCCATGCACAGATATTTTCAGGCAATGGGCTTATTGCTGCATTCTCTCCTGACATAGAGACATCAAAAGCATTTTATGAAACCTTTGCTCAGAGGTCCAAATTCCTTATTTCAGATGAAAGTAAATTTTGCGTTTTATTTGGAAATCAAGATCCTAGTGTCCTGGGGACGTGTGGAGAGGTACAGACTCCAAGCTGATTGAAGATTCCACAGTCAGTGATGATTTGGAGAGCCATGTCATCTGCTATTCTTCGGCTTCTGTGTTTTATCAAGTCAACGTAGCTATCTACCAGGAGATTTTAGAGCCCTTCGTGTTTCTATCTGCTGACAAACTTTATGGAAATGCTGATGTCCTTTTTTCAGCAGGACATAGCACCTGACCACAGTGCTAAAACTTCAGTAACTGGTTTGTGACCATATTACTGTGTTTAATTGGCCAGCCACCTTGGCTTAACTGAAGCTCATGTCTGTGATGTGTTCACAAGAGGAAGCTGAGAAAAAACAGACCCAGCAATACAGATGAGCTGATGGCTGCTATCAAAGCAACCTGGTCTTCAATAATCCCTCAGCATTATTTTTTCACTTTTTCTTAGTAAAATTAGAATATTTCAGCTATAATCATAATAATCTATATTCATAATAGCTATAATATACGAATAAAACTTTTTGCATAATAATCAAAATGCTGGAAATATTTCTCTTTATGATTATTTAATCTACAATATATGAGAGTTTCATTATTGGATTTAAATTTTAAAAAATCATGATGGTATTTTTTAAGATGCACTGTGTGTGTAAACTCTATCAATTGTTGATCTAATTTACTATGAATATTTAGTAGTGTGTTGATCTAGTTTATTGATTTAGGGCTTGACTTGTAGTAGATTAAAAATAGTGAAAATATTAATTAATTTTTAATTGTTCTTTGACAAGTTATGAAAATTTTGTATTTGTATTTTTACATAATCTAATGTTAACTTTATGGTTCAAAAGGATGCTTTATATCGTAAAAGATAATAAAAGAGAGTAAAGCATTTTTTTGATGGAGCAGGGGTAACCTGATACCTAAGAAACAGATAGGCCTTTAGTAGTTGCTAAAAGATCATTTGGCTGTACGGACATCTAGAAGAACTTAATATAGAAGAACTAAATAAACAGTCTATATGCATGTCTTTCTGAGCGATGATGGGAACGTTTCCGTTAAAAACACTGTAATTTATGCTAGAGGAAGTTTTATAATCAAGGTAAGCCATAATGAAAAGCATTAGGAACCATGCTTGTTAGAAAATTCCTCAGAATCTCATGTTGAATTAAATGAACTGAATTAAAAAATCACAAAACAAATGTTTTTTACGCATTACAATTTGGAAATGGAATGGATTTTTGAATGGAAAAGAAATGCTTGAGATTTTTGACATTGTGGTATGAATATTGTGGTTGTATGTTTAAAATGAAAATGTAATTGAAAATTCAAAGCAAAACTATTTACTCAACTAAATTGCTGTTTGAAAATATATTCAATTGTCAAAAAAACATGTTTAATATTTTTTAGTCTCACAAATTCAGGCTGCCAAAAATTGGTATTAAAGTTTAGGTCTTTAGATCTTTGCTTCACAAAGAGCAGTGGATTGCTGAAGTCTGTTCCATATTTTACTTTAAAGTGTGCTCCCTTCCCCTTGCTCCCTGTGCAGTTTACTTTGCAGAGAGGGGGAGCTTACTTTAGATTCACACACACACACACACACACACACATACACAGCGCCTGCGCGCACAAACGGAAACACTTATCTGTCGGGATTTATTTTAACTTTTTTTTTTTAAGGTAAATGCAGGTAAATTTGTTTTATTTTTACTTAATATTTTGTGTTAATTATTTTTATGTATTTATTTTTTTGGGCTGTGGAACAAATAATTTGAGTTTCCATTATTTCTTATGGGAAACTTTTATTTGGTTTACGTTAGTTTGTGTTTTGGAATACGAACCCACTTCTGGAACAAATTATGCTCGTAATCCAAGGTTCCACTGTACAGTAATACAAGTGGCAACCTCCGTTCTGAAAAAGAAGTCCAACGCAAAAGTGCCAAAAAGTGCAATTCCACAAACCACCACTTGGAGCTGGCTTCAAAAGTGAGCCAATCCCCACATATTAAAATGTTCAACTAAACAACAGGAATAAACATGTTTGCATCCTGGTACAAAAACAGTTTTGGTTTCCAAAGCTAGATTTCGCATTCATGAAAACTGTAAGGGGGTGAATTTTTATGTAACTCATTAGTTAAAGTTATATTACATCATAAACTTGTGCATAACGAGTCACTGACGGGAAAAGAGTTGTTAGAAATAGTTAAAATTCAGGAGGGGTGCTCTCTAACAGTCTGGAGGGGAACTGTCTGTGCAGACTGTTACACCATGCTTATTTACTACTTTGCTGTTACAGTAGGTCATGATAAGCTGGTGAAGACTGTTTACAAAAGTTACAAAAACTGTAAGTTTGGGAGTATGTACAATACATGCAAAAATGTTATCTTTTAAGTAGGGCCCAAATGTAATGATAAACCATTTTTATTAAAGTTTTTGATGTCTGGGCAACTTTAATTGTGTGCAGGATGACCTGGGCCATGGAAAACAGGTGAAGACTGGTTTCAGTGGTTCTCTCCATCAGAGTATCAAGTCAGACAAAAACATTTTACATAACAAGAGGACTGCTCACCGTGGATGTCACACAGGTGATGCATAAACATAAACGAGATATAATTCAAGACAAAACTTGAGAAGTTACAGTTTTGGCACCTTATGTAATGGTATCCAGTTTAAGGAAGATGTATATATGACATATTTACAAAAAAAATGCACATCTATGAATTAGATTAGGAGATGTTTAAATGGACTTGGGATGCATGTGGTGACTGGGGATGGTTCCATTTTACCATGAAGCCGGTCCTGACCTCAGCTGATGCAGACAGCTGCTGTCTGAGGATTTATGGCTGCAGTCGCTTAATAGTTCAGGACTGATAGTTTTGTCCCATACAGTAGTTTTGTACCTGAGCCTTCAAAAATGAACTGGACTCCATATTAATTTAATCACATGTCCTGTTAAAATGAATTGCTCCCATCTGTTATCGCCCAAAGGATGGGTTCCCTGTTGAGACTGCTCAACAGGCTGCTCAAGGTTTCTTCCTATTGCCATTTCAGGGAGTTTTTTCTTGCCACCATCACCATTCAGCTTCTGATCATTTTGATCCTTTCATATTTTCTCACACACGACATACTGATTTCCATAATTTTCCTTTTATTCTGCAAAGCTGCTTTGCTAAAAAGCACTATACAAATAGAAGTAATCAGGGTTTGTGGGGGGCAGGGGGGTCGCCAAATAATTTTCCCTTTTAGTCATAAGTACCATTACTGTTGTATCTGTATATACTATATAAGCTTGTAAAGTTAGATATTACCTTTTTTAAAATTTCAAGCAAAGCCGATTCAAGAACTTGGCTGAGCTAAAAAATTAGATAAAATTTCAATATCTCTTCATTATCTGCTAATTTAGAAGGCAGTAGTAGGTTATTACTGTAGCTATATTAACATTTTATTATGGATTTAATAATGGACTGTACTTTATGACAAGTGTATTGAATGATCTGAACTAAAACTGAAATTTTGGAAAAGGTGATGGTGATCGACAACTTTAAAATGCCGTGACGAAAAGTAGAGAGGGTTGTCATTTAATTATGCAGCTGCAAGTTAATAGTGATGATTTAGTGATTTTGTTTGCTTTCCTCCAGGCTGACAGAGTTGAGTTGATTGGATTACTGTAAGATTGTTACACTTTTATTCACTGACTGTGTTAGAAAAGCAAAGTCGGCAACTGATGCTTATTTGCACTGAATTTGTTCTGAGTTTTGTTCTGGTCTCTTTTAATCAGTTCCTTGTGTTTACAATGTTCCAGGTTGGCAATGATGGGCCAGGGTGTTTTGTTTGTGCGAGATCCAAGAAATGCGGTGAAAGGTGATTTGATTTACGGTGTCAGGTAGAAGTTGTTTTAGTCTTTAATCAGGAACTTGGGTTAAATCATATTTGACAAACCAATCCTTTTCAATCACCCTTGGTGGATTTTACAGGGTGGTCATTCTGTGCTTCGAGGTCAACAACAATTTCTTGTCTTGTCTTGTACATGTTCAGACAGAGATTGTTGGCTTGGCACCAACAGGCCATCTGTCATTGGCTGACTAAGGCGGCACGGTGGTGTAGTGGTTAGCACTGTCGCCTTGCACCTCCAGGGTCTGGGTTCGATTCCCTGGCCAGGCT
>JAQQZS010000016.1:13950329-13961483 GCA_030068045.1 Platyallabes tihoni | reverse complement strand
CTACAATTTTGTTTCTGGTATCCTTTGACAGCTCTTTGGTCTTGGCCATAGTGGAGTTTGGAGTGTGACTGTTTGAGATTGTGGACAGGTGTCTTTTATACTGATAATGAGTTCAAACAGATGCCATTAATACAGGTAACGAGTGGAGGAAGAAGTTACAGGTCTGTGAGAGCCAGAAATATTGCTTGTTTGTAGGTGACCAAATACTTATTTTACAGAGGAATTAACAAATTAATTCATTTAAAATCCTACAATGTGATTTTCTGGATTTTTTTTTCTTATTTTGTCTCTCATAGTCGAGGTATACCTATGACGAAAATTACAGGCCTCTCTCATCTTTTTAAGTGGGAGAACTTGCACCATTGGTGGCTGACTAAATACGGTTTTGCCCCACTGTATAGGGATATAATTTCCTTTCCCAGCAGGACTTAGCACCTGCCTATAGTGCCAAAACTGCTACTAACTGATTTGCTGACCAATAATATTACTTTGCTTGACTGGCCAACCAACTTGCTTGACCTGTGCTCCAAGTGAGCAATCACCCTAAGCTACTACTGAGGAGTTATTGAAGACCAGGGTGCTTTGATAGCAGCTTTCATCTTCATCTTGACAATATTCTGCACTGATACAGTAAGTCATGCTAAAGAAGTCCCAGCCATGTATTAGGTGCTTAAATTAACATATTGTTTCAGAATATACAGCCGTGATCAGAAGTTTTGAGAATGACACAAATATAAATTTTCACATTTGCTGCTTTAGTGTTTTTAGAACTTTTTGTCAGATATTACTATGATATACCGAAGTACAATTACAAGCATTTTATAAGTTTTAGAGGCTTTTCTTGACAACTCCATTAAGTTTATTTAATCTCAATAAGTCAATATTTGCAGTGTTGACCCTTCTCTTTCAAAAACTCCTCAGACCTATATATAACTGAAAACTAGTGGGCAATACTCAAGAGGTGGGGGACAAATAAAAACCCCCATAAACAACCCCCAAACAAAAAGGCCCATAAGTTGATTGACAGCATGCCTGGGCAAATTGCAGAGGTCTTGAAAAAGAAGTGTCAACACTTTAAATATTGAATCTTTGCATAAACTTAATGTAATTGTCTATAAAAGCCTTTGACACATATGAAATGCTTGTAATTATAGTTCAGTGTACCATAGTAACATCTGGCAAAAAGTTCGAAAAATGGCAGACTTTGTGAAAATTAAGATTGGTGTCATTCTGAAAAAAAACTTTTGGCCACGGCTGTATGTATTGCAAATAGTTTTTTGAATGCTCTTAGCAATTATTCTAATATTTTGAGATACTTGATTTCTCTTGTTTATGAGCTGTAAATTCGGATTATTTAAGTACAGTACTTTACATGCAATGAATTTAGAATGAGTTTTAGTTTTTGAATTAAACTTAGAAAGTGTATTTTTTCATGATACTCTAAGAGAGAGAGAGAGAGAGACACACACACACACACACAAACCTGAACATGAGCACAGCAAATAACTCATGTATTCAAAGGGATTGTAAAATTTTGGTAAAAAGAAAAATCACTTTCTACACTGTGAGGAACATTGTTTTGTCATGACTTTAATTGTGATTTCGTATTGGTCTAGTTTGATATTAGTCTAGTTTAAGTATGTCAAGTTAATATCTGTTAGCATTTTAACCCCACTGTGGTCGCCCGCGTGGTTGTATCCCGCCGGTGGTATAACTTGCATTTTTTTCTGGTAACAGCGAAAAGAACTTAAAATGCTCTGTCATATTTTATCATACACACAAGTGTAGTACATCATTTAAATCTGTAACAGTTCTACCTTTATTTTTGTACACTCACAATATCAACAAAACATTGTGCTTTTGTAAAAGAAAATAAACAGGGTGTGCTTTTAACCATTTCAGTGTCCACGAATATCTTTCTGAAACGCCTCACAAAAATTAAACTCAAACTCAGAGAAAAGGGAGTTTTATTTTTATTTATAAAAGCATATATTCCCAGTTTATTTAATATAAACCCAAGTAAAGGTACAGTCTTTCAGTCACACTTGGTTTGATAATGATAATGATCTGAGACGGGACACAGCCACTTACTGCTCACAGGGTAAATCCTTAATGTGATCCACGTACAAGGCAATTGATCCAGCTGAGGATATTCCTGCAATTTGTCAGTCTTCTTATTCTGATCATATAACACCAATTAAACAAAAAAATATTTTTAATTGGCTGTGTTTTGGCTAGCTTATGTGAAACATTGCCTTTCATTGTCACTTACAAATGTCCAAGAATATCTGCTTAAGTGTAAATGTTTGTAATGTGTTCCACTGTAAACATTATTATTTGTTATACTGTATATATTTTGGTTTCAATTCAGTTTTATTAGCCTAATAATGATAATTTATGCATAGGGTGTAAGAGTGGGCTTTTACAAACCATATACCCTATTTTTATACTTTTTTTTAACCTTTCTTGGGATTCTTGCAAGTGAATCTGTAGTTATTTTGCTTTGCCTGACAACTATAACTATATTCTAAATAAATAAATAAATAAATAGAAATTGTCCTCACATTATTTATTGTAGCACCTCTCTCTCAGTCAGAAAGGCTCATTATGGAGCACATTATGCAGGCATTTGTCTTCTCTGGTGTGAATTACAGCATGTAAACGTTTTTTGACAAAAAGTGTCTTAGAAATTTAAATTAATATACTGCTTTCTGGATTCATTCTGTGAATGAATGAGCAGGATGATTTTCATCATTTATCAGGTTGATTCACAAAACGTTAGGCTACAAGTCAGTGACTTAATTAGTTTATTATTATTATTTTTTTTACTATATCTTTATTCATAACTTTTATTTTCTTCAAAAAACAAACTTGTACATACAGTAAACAAAAAAGTGTTAAACATGTTTTATATTTTATACTAGCATAAGTACCCATTGTTGATGGGGAAAGAGTTTACAGAAATAGTTCAAAGGTAAAAGCTGAAAATAGACTAATCAGCTTTAATGTAATCAATGATATTATTTCAAATTAAAGCCCACATACTGTACATGCCTGCAACAAAGATGTAATTTTCAGAATTAATTAATTCTTAATTAAAGTGTAATTTTACAATTTAACTGGTGGCTAAATATTAGGAAATTGTATAAAATATACCTAGTTCATGGCAAGATTTTGAATCTACTGTAATTCATTTTATTACAATTAATGGGAAAGAGAGGATACAGAAGTGTGTATGTTTACGCCTTGTTTATGCTAAGCTAAAATATTCCTTTTGTCGCCAGCCAAATACACTCCCTGTTCAGTAATCGGAGAGTGAAATTGAAAAAGTAGATTGTATAAAGATATATAAATATTATTTTCTTAAGAACAGCTGGAGCTTGAAAATAGTTGGTAGGGGAGGCCTCCGAGTGGTGCAGTGGTAAAGCGCTCGCCCTATCATCCGGAGATCGCTGGTTCGAACCCCGGGTGATGCTGTTGCCTTTCACAGCCGGAGGCATAGAGAGCTGATTGGCCGAGCTCTCTCAGGGGGGAGGGATGAAAGGTACTTCGCGCTCCCACATTAACGACGGCTCTACAAGCCAATCTGTGAGCTTGCGTAAGCGGAAGGAGCGGATAGTGCTGTTCCGCCGAGTGTGTTACGCCGCCCCCAATGGTGCGTGAGCAAGCAGTTCGAAAAAAATGGTCGGTGACGTCACATGGGTCGGAGGAAACACGTGGGCGGTCTATGGCCCTCCCTCCTGGTGGTATGAGCTTAATGTGGGAGCCCCTAGTGACTGGGAGGAATTGGATACGACAAAATTATTAAAAAATAAATTTTCAAAATTATTGGTAGGATCCAATGACTAGTTTCTAAACATTTACCACTATCTGGTCTCTAAACTTGTCTCTCACAGGAAAAAAACTTAAATGACTAGATATGGGTGATATGCAGTAAAGTTCTTAAGTCAAAAGTATTTAATTACTCATTGACAATTGTGCAATTATACATAACAGTACAGAAAATAATACATCAAGGAATTAGCAATGATGTTTATTAGTATTTAAACTCAGGTACATCAATTAAATATACATACTCAAACCATTTTTTTTCCCACTCTATAATGTATTTGCTTTGCCAAATTTTCCTAGCCCTGTCCCACACGCATTCACATATCTGTGAGCTAGTTTGATTTTGGAACTAAGCTGTTTGAAGATGTTTCTTTTCTGGTTTAAGTAAATTGTAATGACATCTGAGGCATACTAATTAACAAAAAAGAACTGTACAAGTTGGCTACAGAGGCATCCCTGTTCAGTTTCACTTATCCAGAAAGGCAAAATTCATGGCGGTTGTTAGAGAATCTGAGAGTTTCGTGGCAAGTTTGTCTATGGAAAAAGCAGAGAGAAAAAGTCTGTATCAAGTGCGAAGTATCAACACCCAAAAAAAGTGTTTAGATTAAGTGCTAATTGACATGACAGCAAAATTGTTCCTAGAATCCATTATTTTTTACCATTCACCAAGTGCATGACAATAAATTATAATATATTTAAAGTGGCTGAGCAAATACATACCTGCTCTTTTCTGTTGCTTCTTTCTTTTCTTGTTAGCGGCCAAAAGTGCCTGGCCTTGCTGAAGTGGGTCAACAGCTGCAATATCGAAGTCCATAGGCTTTTGAGCTGGAACAGCCACTGCACCAGATTTAGTTTTTCCTGCTCTGATATCTACAGTCATGGGTCCAAACTTAAAAGCAGATGAAAAATGTAATTACTTGACATACAAATATGGAAAAATCCACAAAAACTAAGAATGTTATCTTTTTTTTTTTTTTAAACTAATTTATTAGTCAGGGCCTGCACATTAACAAACATCAACTAAAACAAAAAATTATTTCAGTTACATATCATGACCATGATATTGTAATGTATGACCATTTCATGTAGTCTCTCCAAAACTGATTTTTAAATACATTTTTTAATTATTTATGTTGCATTCAAGATGGAAAAAATTGGGCGGTTCCTTTATAATCCTACATTACATTCTAAACCAGGGGTCTCCAAATCCAGTCCTGGGGGGCCAGTGACCAGAACAGTTTGTAATTCACCAACACCTAAACACACCCACTGAATCTAGTAATTAACAGATTAGTTAAATCAGCTGTGTTTGAGAAGAAGAATCACCAAACTATACTTGGTACACTTGGCTAAAGTTATCTGTAGATACATATACGATATTACCAGACACGCTTAAGTAGTTTAGATTTAAATTGTGGAGTGGCTGTTTAAATTGTACATTTATGCTTTCAGAAATGTGGGGGTGGAAATTAAATTAAAAAATCATGCACCTCTGGATCATCATCAGCATCCATAAGTTCAGACGATTGTTGTGAATCAACATCGAGGAATTCTATTTTTGCTGGCTCTTCCTGGCCCACTGCCGTCATTCCTAATGTGTCCATGCAAAATGCAATCTCATTTCCGGGGTTACATTCTAAAAAAAAAATTATTATTATTATTATATGAAACACTTAATAATAGAGGACAACTAAAACCAGAATGGAATATTTACTGTAAAATATAAATGCTGCTTTTTACAGCTTATTGCTTTTTTTTTTTTTTTACCAGTTAAGGCCTCCTGGTTGCCTTTCTCCAGTTCATCCCAGTCAAACTCCTTGTTCATCTCAGTTAAAATCTGTGCACTGACATGTGTTGGTAGTACATGTGTTTCTGGAGGATGTGTGTAATAGTTGATACGTCCTCTGTAAAGAAACATGTAAATGACTAAACTAATTATTCAACTAATTTAAATGTTATTTGTGTAACACATTTAACAATGGATATTGTCACAAAGCAGCTTTAAATGAATAGAAATCCAAGATACAAATTTTATAACAGTTTACTTTAATAACAATTATATAGAACCATCTTTAGTCCTCTACTAACAAACCTGAACACTTGAATCATTAGCACAACTTATGTGAAAGTTGTTTAAAAGTTATCCTACTTGACACTTTGAATTGGTTTCCAAATGCACTCCAAACTCACCCTGTCCAATCCATGAGAACACCCTTGGCAGCTAGGGAAGTGTCAGGTAGCCCACCTTTTCTCAGCTTGCCCTGACGATGGGCAAGCAATGCCAAAAATTCAGACGTTGTGTGAAAGTCTTGAACGCCATAGTGCTCCATGATCTAGAAAGGACAGACAGCAATAATGACTTCATACTGTAAGTATCATAAAAGTAGTACTTGTCTGCCCACATCATGTTCCTCCCCCTCCTAGCCATGATATTTTTGTTTCACTATTGAAAATCAGGGCTGGCACTCACTATGAATGGTTCAATGGTTTACACTATTCTTTAAAGGCACTATCATAAACTTGGCTATAAAGAAATCCTACATCTGTATGCTGGTCATTCTGTATTAAATGATGGACTATACTTTATCACCACCACCAAGTTATAACTATTGGTGCAATTGGATACAGGACTTTCTGAGGAAGTTGTCAGTCTTCAGGAAGTCTTCATTAAACCAACTCCTTGTCCTCCATGCTGACTCTGAACATACAGTAGGCACCCATAAGTTAAGGAAAGGCTTGGCGACACTGACTATGCTATTTGTACACATGACTGTAAACGCATATACCAACACCTGCTGCTGAGGCAACACCAACCATCATCTCCCTCCAAATCATGTCCATCTGGCTTTCATTCCATAAGTTAATGCTGGTACCAATCTTAAGCAACTGGATGGAAAGGACTTGGCCAATGGGAATCCAGGAAACTGAACAAATGGTAGTTCAAAAGCAGCATGACAAAATCCTGTGGCAGCCAATTGGGTCTCTGTTCTTTTCTTGTATGTTGCTTTGTCCCCAATTCCATTCCTGTACTAGTGATGCAAGATGAATCTTCATTTACGTGTTGAGTCTTCTCAGCCAAAAATTTCACCAAAACGTTCATTTCATGAAACTTTATTTACAGGCTTGTTGTACTGACAAGTGGCAAATAGACCCTAACATCATCAAGCTGTAAGTAATATTGTATTCATCACTGACAGTTGTCAGTTTTGTGTATGTATATGTTTGAAAATCAACTGTGCAAAGATAATGTTTGTTCAATTAACTACCATCTCTGAATCTTTGAAAAATAAATGACAAACAAAATAACCCTATGACTACATTCTAGGAATTTATTAAAGTAATTACCTTACTGGGAGAAATTACTTAAAAATGGCCCAAATAGGGATGAAATTAATTTGATGAGTAAAAGGAAAATAAGTGAGATAAAAACCTACATAGAGATTTAGGTCATTAATGTAAACCAAAAGCTTGTTGCATGCATTTTCCTTCTTCACATACAGTATTTTAAGAATAAGAAGTACGCAGTTACAGTATATGCTGAAATTGATATTGATTTTGCAGTCACCATTGTTAAAAGCACTATACTGAACTGAAACTGAATTTTAGTGATATAGAGTGGACACGAATCTTGGTTTTATAATCTCTTTTAGTCAAAGTACTCTTTCGCTAGTTGTCATGCTGTGGTTGTTATTAAGAGTGATTAGACTGACTTTGGTGTTTATGTTCAAGTAGGATTAGGTAATTTGTATGCATCAATTTGCATGATGATTTTCATGACGGTGTTTAAAGTGTTTTTTTGTTAATTAAACATAACATAAGTCATGATAATATAAAAACAGTTTAATTTCAGATCCTATAATAATACTAGAATTTCAAAATAAAATTTTAAACCTAATCAGAATAAAATCACTATAACCCACCTGTTTTTTATTGCAGCGTTGTAAAATTGTTTCAACGGCTGGGACTGGGTCGACTAACTGTTCGATTTTCACACAGTTCCGAAGAATCATAGCAGCATCGCTGGATGATGTCATGACAATACCAGGACAATCCAAAATCTTGATGTGTTTGTCTATATGCACCTCTTGTAGGCACCTAAAAACAAGAGTTATACCCAGAAAAACAATCAATCATTGGACAAGCATCCAAAGATATATTTAATACATAATAGAACTTAGCTTACTTTGTTACACCAGGGGTAGCTCCTACAGTGCAAGCTCGAGTCCTCTTCAAACTGTTAATCAAACTGCTTTTTCCAACATTAGGAAACCCTAGAAAAAATAAAGAATATGGTCAATAAAGAAATTTTTCCTACAAAAAAATTGCCTTGCTAAGGTAATGTAAATCACTCACCAACTACTCCTACTGTTATGGTGGTCTTAATGTCTTGGATGCGGCAATAATTGCCGAGCAGCTTCAAGAGACAGTCAGACCCCACACATGCCCTGCTGCCCAGGAGCTCCTGAGTGGCCTGGGTCACCGGCACTTTGCTACATTTCTATATAAAGCATATCCTAATATTTAGTTGTTCTGTAACTCAATCATGTCCAAGCAACAGGACACAAGCTTCAGCCAATGACTGTATATATGAGTAGACATAACAGAGACTAAAAGATGAAGCCAGAATATTTCCTCATATTGCCAACTATATATGAATGCACACCACTGCTACAGGGCACTCACCAAGTTTTTGTTCTGCTGCTGGGTGGAAGCTTTGAAGGCCACTGTGGGGAACTCATTGCGAAGATACTTAATCCACTTTTCCACAATGTCCTTGGGCACCAGGTCTTAAGGAATGCAAACAATTAAAAACTATTTTTACACTACACAGCCCTCATTTAAAGGCAATATAATGTGTATATATATTTTTTTCTTTACAGAGAACATTTGAATTTAAGATCAAAAGATGCATATGAAATGATACATCTGAATTTCAGCTTGCATTTCCTAATATTTACATCAAGATTTAGAATCTGGCACCTCATTAATGGCACATGTTTTTGTTGCCAGGTGATTATTGCTAGGTAAGAAAATTGGTCCCTGTTGGACGAATTCTGTGTAGTTCAGCTAAAACTTTACTTGTCTAATCCTGCACACTCTCACACAATGGGATTCTACAATGGATTATTAAAAAAAATAGGTAATATTAGATTTTTGTATCCACAGGGAGTCTGGACACAGATGGTGAACTAAACAATATGAAATTCTGATCTGTTGTGTAATATTGACAAACCCAAATGCTTTCAGTGATTAGTAAAATACAATCAATCAATTTGCTTTGGTCATTTCCACTTACCGATTTTATTAAGAACTAAAATAATTTTCTTATTGGTTCCACTCTGTGCAACAGCTTGCTCAACCTGAGGACAGCGACAGCCTAATGGGTCCCTAGCATCCAAAACCTCCAAAATAACATCCGCGACTTGAATCACCTGGTTGCACATGGACAAAACACAATAAATAAATAAATAAATAAATGATTCAGAATTATAACTGAGGTGTTTAAGAACTTACTTTTTGAAATTCTTTGTAATATGTCTTCTTTGAATTCTCATTTTCGATACTGGCATGTTTCTCCAAAGTTTTCTTCATTTCCTGCGCGTGCACACACAATTAAAACTAAAACCTTTTTCTTTTTATAAACCTCTTTTTGCTTGTTTTACATTTTAAGTTTATAATTTAGAAAATTTCCAAATCCATGGTTTAAAATAAATTTCTACAGACACAAACAAATGTACATAAACATGTTCATATATTTATATACTGTACAGTCAGGTTAAAAAGTTAATACCCTATCTTTAAATTTTGTGTTTTTGTCTAAAAAAAAAATAATAATAAAAATGTATCTGACTGTAGCAGGTCTTACTTGTAGCAAATACAACCTCAGACAAACTTTCTTGACTGTGCCATAATTTTTCTTAAAAAACAAAAAACAAATGTGAGCAATACTAAGTACCCCCATGATTCATTAGCTTGTGGATCCACCTTAAGCATCAACAGTTGTAGCCCCTGACTTACTAACATTCAAGTTACGAATTTTTCCACTTACGAATGGACCACTGTTCTATTTCCGGTTCAATCACGGAAGTAGCTTACAAGTATTGTACTAAAAATATATAGAGCTAAAGAGTCGAGTTAATTAAAGCTTCATATTCCTGTTAATTATTCTTGTTCATTACAATAATCTTTGTATCACAGAAAACATTAATTACAGTGGGAAAATAACACTTTCCAACATCAATTTGTATATGCATATGAAAATTTAAATTAGGCAAAATGCACACCTACAGTAATTGCAACTCCTCTATAAAACAACTCAAAGTTCTACAACAGGGGTGTTGGTTAGTATCATATAGGTGGTTTGCCCCATTCATAAGAATTTCTTTTAAACTTTACACCTAATGTAACTCAATTTATGGAATTTAACCACAAAGCAGAGAATACAAGAAACTTAATCAATACTTTTGCATCAAATTAACACCAAGACCTTAATGTACAAATGTCATAAGGAACTAGAAGTACTGTGTACATTTAATGTACACTTTAATGGCTACAAACCCTTTGTTCAAACTCTCGCTGTCTGTCCTGGATGTCATTCTGGAAGACATCAAGACTCCTTCTCTTCATGAGTTCCTTATTCCGTGCCAGCTGCTGCCTCTGTTGCTGCTCTTCCAGCTAAGACACAACAGAAAACTTTAAACACTTGGTTTTATATCTTCATTTAACAGGTCAATAAATATGAGGAATGTATGAAGGACATTAGACATTGAATGCAAATTAACTTACTTCAGTTTAATTCTGACAAAACAGAAGTACTTGTACTAGGACCACATGTACAGTACCTAGAAGTAGGGTTGCTGATCACACAGTAACTCTGGCTGACCTTTGTTTCATCATATGCAGCAAAAAAGTAGTATATACTTGTTGTATAGTAGAAGTATGTTTAAATCACCGTGAAATTTCAATGTGAACCAATGCAGCGTGATTGGCGTGATAATGCTTATATCTTCTAGTTCTAGTGAGGACTCTGGCTGCATTCTGGACTAACTGGTGCTTGGTTCAAGTTTCAATAGACTTTATTCGCCATTTGTACACATAACAGTATGAGTACATTGGATTTGTTTATGCAGAAACTCTCTGAGTCAATGATAAGAAAATATGGATGAAGTACAAGCATACAGTACAACAGTGTTTCCCACAGGTCTGGAATATACTTGCAGCGGTAGCTCTTCAGGCTTTGCTGAGACATATACAGTGGTGTGAAAAACTATTTGCCCCCCTCCTGATTTTTTATTCTTTTGCATGTTTGTCACACAAAATGTT
>JAQQZS010000016.1:13924513-13937169 GCA_030068045.1 Platyallabes tihoni | reverse complement strand
CATTTCACTGCATTTCGTACTGTGTATGACTGTATGTGACAAATAAAATTTGAATTTGAATTTGAATTTGAATTTAAACTGGGTATGAAACACACTCCAGGTGTTATCGCTGACACTGCTTCCCATGCATGCAGTTCCAAAGACCCAGTATTTAATGTCGGTAGGTTCAGGGTTTGGAAGAATATAAAGAAAAAACTAGTAAAGCACACAGAATCAGCGGAATATGAACAGAACACAGAAAAGTGACTTCTTTAAAAAAAAAAAGTCCAAAGTACGGGGTCTGTTGTTACTCGCTCACTCATACAAGATAAATCGGTCTATACTGATTTATCTTGTATTTAGGGTCACGGGGGACCTGCAGCCTATCCCAGGAGACTTAGGGCAATAGACGGGGTACACCCTGAACAGGGTGCCAAATCAATCGCAGGGCACACACAAACACACACTAACACACTCATTCACACAGTACGGGCAATTTGGAAAGGCCAGTTAGCCTAATTTGCTTGTCTTTGGGCTGTGGGAAGAAACCGGAGTAGCCGGAAAAAAAACAGCAATCACGAGGAGAACGTGCACACAGATACGGGAATTGAACCTGGACCCTGGAAATGCAAATGAATGTTAATTAAATGAAAATTGTGAAAGAAAATTGAGAACATGCTATCTCCATAGCTGAGATAACAATTTTAAGTATTTTAGGTAACAATTGTAAAACAAAAGCAGCAAAAAGGTAAAAGTCCAAGTAACCGTGGTAACTTTTTGGAAATGCATGAATTCCTTACGAAGCAACATCTTTTTTGTGAGATTTTGTATAAGCAAAAGTCATGTATTCTCACTACCCATGATACCCAAAATGAATTCATA
This sequence comes from Platyallabes tihoni, assembly GCA_030068045.1. Taxonomy (NCBI): domain Eukaryota; kingdom Metazoa; phylum Chordata; class Actinopteri; order Siluriformes; family Clariidae; genus Platyallabes; species Platyallabes tihoni. The sequence continues at coordinate 13,936,308 of JAQQZS010000016.1, read as the reverse complement.
AAAATAGCTTTTGATATTGTGCCCTGTGATGGATTGGCACTCCCTCTAGAGTATACCATTCCTCATGGCCAAGTCCCTGGGATAGACTCTGAACAGGATACTCGGTATAAAGAATGAGTGAGAGTCAGAAAAGCGTTCCTAAATGAGCTTGTTTTTTCCACTCTGCCTGTTGGTGCACAATGTTATGATGGAGCTGCTGTCATGGCAGGGAATGTAAATGGTGTGCAGCAGAAGATGTGCCAAGATCACCCAGCAGCTGTCTAAATAAACTGCATGGTACATAAGCTAAATATTGCATTAATTATAGCTTGCATAATTGGACCGAACAGTGTCTGGGTTTTCCTCTGTAATGGAAAGCCGGTGTACTTTTTTTGGTCACCCTGGACTCATCATGCTTGTCACCAGATGAAGGGGCAGCTGGGAGTGCAAATGGACTGTTGGTTTTCAGCAGCACAAGATAGGCATGTAGATATTATAACATAGTAGCTGTGAGGAATTCATTTAAGTCTATTATGAGAGTTCTTTCTAAGCTTTCAGTGCCCACAAATCACAGATCTACTGAGGCATCAGGTCTACTTCACTGTGTGATAAGACTGGAATTTTGAAACTCTTTCTCAAGTTTACACTGTTAACAGACCGTTATTAAGACATTGATGGATATGAGAAACCAATGGGAAAGGAGCTGTCAAGAGATATTCTCTTTATGTGCATCCTGTGACATTTCTGTCCCTCTGTCCCTCTAATTCTGACAGCCTAAAAAAGATAATGTAGACATTTTTCTATCCACTAATTGATACACTGATGGGAGCTTATGAGAAACATTTCTCAAATGAATGAATGCAAATGGGAAATAAAAACATGAGCCACTGAGCCACCCTCTTATCTAACCAGACAATGTTTTCCACATGTTGCCCTTATGCTGTCATGTGCTTTTTACTCAACAATGGCTATTATGTTTCTACTATGCTGAAGGACAGATTTATAGATTGCTGCAACATGTTCTACCATCCCTGGACAGGAGTATTTTTAGGTTAACTGTTAGGTTCTGACTTATTTCATTAACCAAGCTCCTTTTATTTCTGGACGGAATGGCACAGACAACTTTATGAAGGTTCGAGGTTGCCAAGCCATGAAACCCCCACCACAACTTAAAGGATTTGCTGCTAAGATAAGAGTGCTGGTACCAAAACAAATATTTAGAGGTCTTTTGGATTCTATGCCTCACTATATATATATTAAAAATAGGGAATATTTAATGGCTATAGAAGTTGTAGTATCACTTCATGATAAAAACTCCCCATTTTGCTTTTACCGTGCATGTGCGGGTAGACCATTTTTCCAGGACGCTTGGTGGGACATGAACCTTACAAATGGCCTCCAAAAAGACCAGTTCTCATTCCATGTGATTTGTCTACACAAAGGAGAGGTGTACAGGACAAAACCTCGCACACTGGAAGACTTGGACGCACGGATTCAGGAGGTTCTCAGCAATACCCCAAACAATTTCCTGTACATTCCATCCATGGACGTTTGTGGAAAATGCCTAGTTACTTTTTAATGCCTAGTTACTTTTCACCCGCCCTGTATATACTGTCAAGAACAAAACAAAAAAAAAAAACTTTCCACCAATTTTTTTTTTTAATAAATAATTTCAAATGTACAAATTTTCTGTTTCTTTGCAGGCTGATAAGTAATGCCTGCTTTTGAGTCTTAGAATCCCTGAGTTACACAAAGAAGAGAATATTTTATCTTGTTGTCAATTAAAGTTTTGTATTTAAGCTTACATCTTGATTATACTGTAGTATGGTAGGTTCACATGTTCAGTATGACTTGAATAACTGTTTTTCTGGGCATGCCAGCATAATGTTCTGCTTATAAGACCACCTACACAGCCTGTCCCTTAAACAAACCCCTGTGACCCATGACAGCATTATTTGCCAAAGATGTCTTAACTGTCATATTTTCTTTGATGCAATTTATTTTTATTTGGATTAAACCAAATTAAGAACCATTTAGCAAATAATATAAATACCCACCACACATGCCTGAATGTGAAACTGTTCATTAGATTGATGAGTGAGTCCAAAGCACCAAAATATTGGGATGGGGTTATTTTGTTGTGTTGCATGTGGACTAAAAAGCATCACTTTTACATTTTCAATTTTCATAAAAATTAACATAGTACTGTAGACATAACATTTGATAAGGACTGATATTTCTGTTGGGTGCAAATCAGCTTATTGAGAGCTCAGGGTTCTGGTTTCTTTGTACACCAGGTACTAATTACTGTTGACAAGGACTCATGCTGAACACTGTTAATCCCAGCAGATTGATGGTTCAGGTTAGGGAAAGCTGGGTTTACCTGAAAAGCATGTCATGGTCAGCTTTTATTCTTTACCGCATCCTGCTGTGATTGATCTGTCACAAAGCAGTTGTTGTTGTTGTTGTTGATGTTGGTGGTGGTGTGTGTGTGTTGTGGGGGATTGTTAAACAGGGACTTCAGGTGAATGACAATGAAGAGGACATTCTAATAACAGTCTGTATACTTTTGAATTTTATTCTTAAGATATTTAATACATATTTTTAGATATTTCATAAATGTTTTATTTTAAAAAACTCATATGTCAAAGAATTAAATTAATAAAATGTTTTATTCTGCTGACTTTATGTGCATTATATGTCTTCATATTATAGTAATGCTCACTGATTAAAAATGTAAGTGTTAAAAGTTTAGACTACTTAAGGTGTTCATCTTTTTTGATGATGATGATTATTTTTATTATTGTTGTCATTATTATTATTATTAATAATAATATATTAGATGTTCACAAAAAGCATTAATAATATTAATGGTAATGGTAATAATAATAAAGGTATTCTGCTAATTCTATAATAATTTATCATAAGTACATTTGGCCTCATCCAGAGCAACTTACTTTTTTTTTTTTTTACATCTGACCAATTGAGGGTTAAGGGCCTTGCTCAAAGGCCCAACAGTGGCAACTTGGTGCTGGGGTTTTGAGCCCAGGACCTTCCGATCAGTAGTCCAATGATTTAACCACTAAGCTACCCGTGAGTGAAGTTCACTGCTAGTTTCAACAGAAAGTAGACTTATGACAAAGATCAAATTTTGCTGCTTTCAGGAGACCAAACAAGTGAAAATCTGATGGAGCAAGATCATGGCCTGTTTTTAGTACACATGGGCGAGAATCGAACACGGACCCAGAAGTTTCAAGGTGATAGTGCTAACCATCATAACCGGCGTGCTGCCAGCAATTTATAAACATTCTTAAAATACAAAATCACTCCTACCTCCACTAAAATGTAGGAGAGCTCTGGAGATGTCCTAACTGATTAGGAGTTGCAAGGAAATGGCATTCAGGCATTTTGTGTAACAAGTTTACTTTCTCGGTCAACATTTACATTACAGGTGAGCCGAACTGCTTAAAACGGCTTGATGCCAGGATTATATAACAATTACTATAGATCAGATACCTGGGCCTACAGTATATTAACTAACACTCTCAGAATAACTGAAATGTGCTCAATGTTCATTTAGGACTGAAAATATTCCTAGCTCAGAGTAGAACGGAAAAGTCAGTGAAGAGTAGGACTGCGCCAAGGAATGTATGTGATGTCATTGTTTAGTGTTGGCAGGTTTTTGTATTTTAAATGGTGAGAATGCCAAATGGTGAAATCAGTGCCAGTTGTGTGGAAGCTTTATGCACATAGACAAATCTTATAGATGATGCATGACTCGGCTACGTGAAGTTAACCTAATCAGACTGCTCCAATCACAACTGCTCCAAGCCCCTACAATAGAGCTTTGGAGACTGTCGGAATGATTTTGAAAATAAAGCGAAACTGGAGAGAGGATGAAACTGTTTTGCTTTTGGAGGAGGTATCAAAATGTAAAGAATTAATTAAAAACAAATTTTGCCTTACTCTTACCTCTAAAGATATAAAGTGTGTGGACGGCAATTTGTGAAAGCATCAATGCCACCTATCAGTTTGCCGAGCATACCCCTGAGGAGTGTGAAATACAGTGTAAATGAAATGATTAAAAATATCAAAAGTACATATAAATACAATTATTTTAATGTGTGCCATGAGCTCTGTCTCACTCAATGTTACTAAAACGTCTCTCCTCTGCACTGCACTTGTCTCTGCCTAAATGCTATTTCCTCACTACTCCTAACCAGTTAGGACACCTTTAGGAAATAGAAGTGATTTACTATTTAAAGAATGTTGAGAAATAGCTTTTATTCATACTCATAGAAGTACGACCAAAATTGTGTCACTTTAAGAATTTTTATCAACTTAGGAGTGACTTCCTACTCTGAGACACTTAATAAATATGGGCCCAGGCCTATTTTTCCCTTTTTACCATGATTACACATATACTAAATTGCTTTATCTTTAGTTTATTTATCATGATAATCTATTTGAAAGTAACTGGAGAAGAATTGTTCCGCTCTTTTTAATCCCTGTGATTGTTGGCCTGCCCGTTTAACTGTTGAGGTTGATTTGTATGTAGCAAACATGCTAGCAGGTACTTTGTCTCCATGTTTCCACCATTTTCTCCTCTGCCTAATAAACTCCTAGGCCTCTTTAAAGTCCTCCTCACTACTCCTAACATTTTTCACATTATAAGCTCGTTTAAAGGTTAAGGTGCATTATGATTAAATTTTATCTTTAATAGAATCTAGTTTTTAATTTTAAGGAGAATTCTTGGGAAATGTAAACAATTCTAAGGATTTTCTAAGAATTTAGTCACTAGAAGCACAAGGAATTTGTATGAATACAGCCCCAGAGGCTCAACTTCAAGATGAAGAATTAAACCTTAAAGAGACAATACCTGTTTAATTGAATGAATAAAAGAAGCATCAACAAAAAAAAAATCTCTATACCAAGCTTGTGCTGTTTGTATCTTTATTATGGAAGGAAAAAAAAATCAGAATATAAAATCTGGTAAACAGTAGTCAACAGCAATACTCAGCACAACTTATTTCAACATCATAAAATCAATAGTAAATGTTTATATTTTGCTGGCAATAACCACGTACTTATTTACACATCGCTTTCACAACATCTTTTATTACTGTTATAAGTAGTTCACATGTGAGACAATTGGCCTGAATTTTTTATCCCGGTCAGGCCTTGTCTTTGTCAATGCAACAGATCTATTTCTGTTGGAACCAGAAAATTATAAATAGATGACTTTGGAAGTGAATACATATAGTAGTCATTTAAATTTTGCCTATTCAAATATAAACCATAAGACAAAATGGCAAAATTTCATAAAAGTGCTCTGCTAAACTAGGTTACAAAAAAAGAAACTATCCACGTACCTTCCATAATGAAGCAGTGAAAATATTCATTTACAAAATGTTACAGAAATGTAATTTAAAATTTCATTTCAATTACCTGCAACAATTTCTATTTCTCATGTTCAAACAACTCCTTTTAATGGAGAGAAGGATGATCACACAATCATACATAATAATAAACTGGTGGAGATATACCCTCTTCCAGTGCTGTAGTTATGTATAGTAACAACGCTGAACAGAAATGTAGTGAAGTAAAAAAAAAAAAAAAAGTTATTTATTGTAGGATGTAGTACAGGAGAAGTAAAAATTTTCTTTTAATAAAACTACTCAAAGTACAGATATGTGAAATATGTACTTAAGTACAGTAACAAAGTAAACGCACTTCTTACCCTCCACCTCTAGTTTTATTATTAGGATATGTATATATTACCTACCAAGCAATTTGGGTTTGCCATCCGGTTTCTGCTTTTGGATAGTGGTGGCAGAGAAAGCAGTAGAATCCCCCCCGCCCCCCCCATCACTCTGTTTGCTTACTAATGTTACAGAAGCTGATACTCTTCCATTTAATTATAGAAACCTACCACTAAGAAAACAATACTTCTAAACTAGAAATCAAAAGAATCATTACACATTAATCACCTTTAAAAGAATACAGAACATAGGAGAAGTATGAGGGCAAAGGTGGGCACAACTTTTTTTTTTTTTGTAATTAACTGATATATGTCCTTTAAAATGTAACTCTTCCTCTATAGTAATTTTCTCTTTCTGTTCTTGCATCATTGAGATTTGGATGAAGGAGGGGTGCAGGCTCTCTGATATTCACAGAAGGCTACAGAATGTTTATGAAGATGACACCATTGACGAGCAATATGCACAGATGGATGAATAAATGTTTTTTTTAAAAACACACAATGTGAGACCATCAACCGCAACAATGAATATAGAAATTTGTACAACAGTGCATTATTGAATTATGTTTATTTAGAGTTTTTGAGAGTTGGGTTCAACAATGCATTGCTTGTGATTGAGTTAGAGGGAGAGTTACTCTATTGTGCAATGTTAATGACCTTTGTCAGTAAATAAAAAAAAGTTATGCCCACTTTTGCTTTACTGTCCGTATAAACCTCATAACATCCACTCACTCACAAAAAAATAACATGCCAGATTCTAACCATATCTGGAACTCATCCACTGTATCTCTTGCTCTCTGACTACTCATGTGCGCACACACACAATTGTATTATTTGTTAACCATTACTCTTTGATCCAAACACTTATAGTATACACATCATTCCGTTTTTGTCTCAGTTGCACTTGGTGTTGGTTTTCATGTTTGTGTTGTTTTGTATATATAATATATGAAAATATAAAAAGTAATTCTGACAATATTCAAAATCTAAACATAACGGAAAAAAGAGTTACAAATATATTGCTATATATTATTTGTAGCAAAATTTGTTTATGCTATTAGCATAAATGTATTGTTTGCATATTTGCTGGGTTCAGTATAAATGTAATGTTTCACGTCAAAAGACTTGTAATTGTACAATTGTACAAGTATGCTGTAATTGTAAAGATATCACAAGATATATACCGTATCATGAGAGCAACTTGTACATAAAGTGATGTTTTTGTATTGTGATATACAGTATATCCTCAATAATTTGTGCAATAATCCAATTCCATCATGTTAGACTGGAAAAATCTAAATACAGTAATAATCAATTGTGAAATTAAAATCAGAATCCTTTTTTGCAATATTTCCCAGGCATTGTCCAACCGCAAAAACGTAACTAACAAGCATTATTTGCTAAAACCCTCCACTTAGTTTTTTGCTGAAAGACTGCAAATGTAAAGCTAAACATCCTAGTATCAAAATTGCTTCACGGCAGACACATTGACCTTGGCCAGGTCCCAACCAACACACTGTCCTTCACACCGTGGGGCGTTCTGCCTTCTGCTTGACTCCTGTAGCCCACATGCAAACCTTCAATATCCACCAGTTCCCTCCTGTGCGACATCAGTATTCTCATGTTTTCCAGCTTTGAGCGAATGATGGAGAAATGGTAATGGCGTTGTTTTATCAGTTTAGAGACGCTATCCCTTAAGTTGCTGTCTGTAAGGACAGCACTGTGGTGGATGAATGGGCAGTGTTCACTCTCTTCTTGAGTAGAACCAACCTTGGGTGTGCTGGTCGTGGAGGCAGATGAATGGCTAGAGCTATTTGTCCTGGAAGAGCTTAATGCTGTGGTGCAAGAATCCTGAGAGGGTGTGATTGCTTTTATCTGCATCATTTCATCTAAATTCAGGCAGCTGGTTTGTGTGGAGGTGTGGCAAAACAGGATAGCTGGATGCGTCATAGCGTCCATGTTTAGAGTGCTAGGAGACACATCAGCGTTTTCACCATCTGGAAGGTTTTCTTCAGCAGCATTCAGTTCATGTCTAAAATCTGACCTCGTCTGCTTGCCATTAGGAGTTAAGGTGCCAGATATTGGAATGCTCTCAATTTCCCTTTCTTTGTGTGCTCTGTTGGGTGTGCTGGTCAGCCACAATGGTTTACAAACCGCTGTTGTGGAAGAGGAAGTTTTTGGCTTGAGCTGCAGGTAGTCGTAGATGCCACTGTTTTGAACACTAGCGACAACTTTTGTGTTGAGTGGAAGAGACTGAGCATAGAGGATGCGGAATTCTTCATCAAACTTCTCTGTTATTTGGCCAGATAGCTCAATTAGATTGCTACTATTGAGCTTACCATCAGTCCAGTTGAACCTAAGGATAAAGAAATAAATTAACACAAATTTCCTGAAAAGTGAAATTAGGAAAAATTAAAGCATTGCAATATTTAGGGTGCTTTCACACTTGGTACTCAGGTACAGATCAAGGGACAACTGACCCCAAGCTGTATGTTTCTGTAGTGTAAACACTTCCTACCGTGCATGAGCACAAATTAGCATATCATGCTCAAATCCACTTCAAAAAGGTGGTCTTGGACAAGGTACTCTGTACCTAAGCATGGCTCGAACCAAATATGAAGACTAACTGTACCAAAACACGGAAGTGGACTGCGATTTAGAATGGGCCGTCTTCCTCAGTAATCTGTTTATGCGTGTAACACATGGATTTGACTGACTACAGCTGATAAAGTAAGAATGGGAGGCGCATTCTTGACACTTCTTCAGAATTTAACATGGATTTAATATTTAAATGTACTTTAAATTTAATTTTGTTGAATATTAGCCATAACAAAATGGTTGACCACGTGCAAACACTGATCTTACAGTAGGTGTCTTAGTTAGCTAGTTAGTTCTGTTAGTTTACATTGTATGTTTGTTGCACCTTGGCCATGGTGGAACGTTGTTTCGTTTTACTGTGTACCGAACTGTATATGGTTGAAATGACAATAAAAGCCTACTTGACTACAAGAACTTAACTGGACTTCCTTGTATGCTTCTTTCTTGTGATATCTGATGGAAACAACCTACTATATGTGCGTACTGCCTTTAATGTGCCAGAGAAAGCAGGGTAGAGAGGGAATATGGAGCGGGGACAAATATTGACCTCTAGGACATTGCAAAGCAATTGTACCTAGTGTGAAAGTACCCTTCATGGAATACCAAGAGCTGTTGATTAAGGTCATGGTAGGCAATTTTATTTCAGAAGTAAATTGGCATGGTAATTGCCTGATAAATTGATTAATTTTAAAAGGCACCAAAAAAATGTCATTATAGCAGCAAATCATGACAGTAATCAGTATATCCTATCATTATATTTATTCATCATATATAATATATACACATATAGAATAATTTAATTTAACTATTATTACTTCATATAAAATGTATTTGCTTATGAAATTATTCATAGGAGCTTTCCACCAGCATATAGATATGCATCATTGAATATTTTTCTTTATTATGCTAATGCAAATTTAAGAAAAAAAATTCCAGTGTACTTGTCTTTTTTTTTATTAATGCTTTACCAAGTTAAAGTACAAAACTTCTGCTAAATGATGGAAATGATTAGTTTAACTGATTATTTTAACAGGAAAACCTGTCAAAAACATTTAATTATGCCTACTTTATCTTTAGTATAACCTAATTATAGGTCCAAAACTGGGGAAGTAAAATTAGACCTATTGAAAATAAATATACAAATTATTTGGGTTGATTGCTCAAATGGCTACTCATGCACTGTCTTTGTGCATAAATATAATTAATTGTAATTATTCAAATAGAATGGCATTAGATTATACTGAAAATCCTTATGCATATCCGAAATCATTTCCCTACATTAATGAGTAGGCATTAAACAATAACTATACTTTAATATTATAATAAAAATAATATATTATTATATTTTAATTTAACTATATTATTAAGTTAATATTTTAATGAGTTATTACTGTAGCAGTTGTAGAACATAAAAGTAAACAGGGCTTTTATCATGGTTAGCAAAGGGAATTAGTACTGTATGTGTATGGGGTTCGCTGGTTCATGTTAATGTCATGGCTTGAGTCTCAGTTTCAAAAAATTTTTAAGAGTATGTTTATGTTACATGTTTTCTTCCGTAATATTAAATAAAATCTGACCAAGTAAGGAGTTTAAGATTAAATATTTACTGAGTTTGGGCCTTACCTGTAGGAGCCAGTGGCCACTCGGTTTCCGTCAATCAACATAAATCGTTCATGAACCTTCCCATTAATTCGAGCGCCAGATCGCATGTAGTAGGTTGAACCTGTTAGGGTCCGGACCCTCATGTGCTTCAAAACAAATAATTTTAGATTCAAAAAGAGAAGTAGCAAAATCGCTTAATTAAGGATTTCAACTAAAATCTTTGGACAAGAGACAGCCATAGTCAGATCTTCTGGGATAAACATTGTACAACTGTTAAGTAGGGGTGAAATCGCAATAAATGTACCTGGAGGTCGTCAAGTCGCATATTAAGGTTGTTACACATTTGCAGAAAAGCTGGGACAGATGTTTGGTCTAGTAGGATGTACACAGGGACATGACCTTTGGTGCATGCTTCATGAAGGTCACGGAAAATGTCCAAGTCTGTTAGTGAATCTGTTACTATAGCAATCACCTGCAATAAAGAAAAAAAATATGTTCTTCTGTACTTTTTGCCATGTCGGCCCGAAACAAACTATAACCTTCTACATGATAGGAGGGTCTAAGTTCTTTTTGACAAACATGCCATGCGGCTGATCCTGGTATAACACAGAATATGGACTGCAACACGCTGCTGACATAAGAATATCTAAGTACTGTATAAATCCGGTGAACACCATTAGTTAACAAAGATGCCTGTTGATTCAGCTGCAAATATAGAATACCAAAAAAGTTTGGACATGTTGCGACACATCTGGAGTTGTACATGCTGCTCCTCGGGCCTGAAGCCTATCCCAGGAAACTCACAGCATGAAGTGGGGTAAACCCTGGACAGGGTGCTAATCCATCGCAGGGCACACACACTCATTTGAATTTGAAATGAGCTCATTTACTGGATAAAAGATTTAAATCTCTCTGTTTAAACATTTTGTTCTCTATGTTCTATTGTGAATAAAATATTGGCTCATGTGATTTGAAAGTCTTTTAGTATTCATTTTATTCAAATTTAAATAAACGTTCCAAGGTTGTATTTTTGGCTTAATTTTTGTTAAATAAATGATAGCACAGTGAAAAAAAGGTTATATGTTGTTGTTCATAAAAGGTTGTATTGCCTAATACAAAATAAAATAAAAATCAGATTTTTATAATGTTTTTACACAAAAACACATACAATTAAAAGAGGGGGTACTAACTTTTACACATGATTGTAGGTATTGAAATTTGTACAGATCGATGATATCAAAGCAATTCAGTCTGTGCCATAAAAGTGTTAAAGTTTGATAGCCAGCTTTACTTGAACATGACACAAACACCTTTGAAGTGCATAATGAGTAGGAAACCCTAAATTAAGGAAAATTGACATCCTATATGCTATTTTTACTGCATGTGTAATGCTTTTTGAAGGTTTCTGCTATACTGTAGGTGGTTGTTTGTGGGTTAACTTCAAATAAATCTTCATACTTAAATTATTCGTGGTGCATTGTTTTTAAGTTGCGAAAAAGATTATTTGCGTTAAAGCATTTGGCAGACGTTCCACAGGATGGTCATACTTTGCATAATGATAATTTAATAGTCCCAGTCTGGCAACGACATGATGATGTGGCTGTCGACTCATGTATTTTGCCTCATCATCATAATATGAATGATGTATAATTCACCATGTAGAACTCACAAACTGTGCACATTATCATATTATTTGAAATACAATATTATACACACACACACACACACACTATCGTTCAAAAGTTTTAGAACACTTTCTAACTCCATGATGGTTCCTAATTTTTATTTCTTTCTACATTGTAAAGGAATGCTGAAGGCGTCCAAAAAATGCATTAATCTCCTTTGAACAGTTGAT